>CM046951.1:96154793-96591756 GCA_025698515.1 Gossypium sturtianum | reverse complement strand
TTGTAGTTAGAGAGCCGTTATGGGAGAACGAATTCTTTGATAAAGTGGAAGACAATGCACTTGTCCGTGATATGGTCAGAGTAGCCAATTAGGAAGAAAAGGACAATTTAACCCGAGGGTATGTGCCTGAATCCATTTAGATTTCACTAGTATCAAAGAGTCACGCAGAGGCTAACTCCAGTGAGTTGAAAAAATATGGACCCAAAGGGATGATGGGCCAAAGCAATTGTTTCTATCATATTTATGGCGATCTATTTCACTTGCTCGACATCAAAGTAGATAAGCATCTGTCTTGAGCCATGACTCAATTTTGAAATGCCGCTTTATAGTCAAGCTTTCTCTTCAGAGAAAGTAGATTTAGTACCACTATGGAGGAATATACGACTTACGCGCGTTGTCCAAAAGTTCAAGTCGACAAAGCTTACTCAAAGGCCGTTAATGGCCCAACTTTTGTGAAAAAAATTAATGAATATCACAGGATGAGCGGTAACAAATGGTCTCATCCAGTCGCAGTTCAAGAAAGACTGCGTGGTAAATGCACAACCTTTGGGTGAGTTTGAGGACCTAATCCTAACACATCCCGAAGGTGTGTAAAGAAAAAGATCGACGCTTTGCCTCGTGGTATTTACTTGGCTTTTGGTAATCTTCCCTAAAGCTCTAAGACATGTAGATGAAGCAAGCATCGATCTATTCTATTCGTTGATTAGACAAAGGGGTCACGCCTGCGGCTCGCGATCTTAGCCGAGACGATCAGATCTCTAATGCATGTCAAGAACAGGAAGGCAGGTTCACCTGATGCGCGCAGCTTGTTGTTGGCTTGGTTCCATAGTCATTTTTGGAAAGGTGGAGAAAGTGTCTTATCGGGTTTTCTCTCGAAAATTACTCTCCATTGAAAGAAATAGTGGCTACACCAAGAAGAGAAGACGTGTCCGAGGAAAAAACTCGGATGATAATCTTTCATAATCTTCAAGAAGAAGACATCGAGTGGAGGCTCTTGATGGTTTCTCATGAAATTCTTTATTGATGTGGAATTTTGACCGGTCCCTTTACCTCGAATTTGGGGAGCTATTGGGTATGCCTCTTTACTTGTACCGAGACAAGATGGTTCAAGATGGGGCTTTGTACCAACGACGTATGGACTGCTCAATGTGAGTTTTTATACCAAGGAGAAAGCTATAAGAAGAGGGGTTATGAGATTTCTAGTTCTCGGAATCAGATTCATAGAATGAAGAGATTATCCGCAGCCCAATGACGACCCTAGAATACAAGGGATGGAGGATTAGAAGGATTAATGATAACATCCCCGAAGTTGAATCCTGTATACGCGACGGATCAAGTTAGAAGAATACTTGCAAGTGGTCCCATCAGAATTTGAGATCAGTGAAGCAAGATTTCAAAGGATGAGTTCAGAGCTTGGAAAGAGGATATAAAAACTAGTAGTTAAGAGAAAATGCACTGAAATTAGAGGCGATGTTCGTAAATCAGAGGCCGAGAAACTAAGAAAAGAAAAGTGGAAGATAGAGGAAGATCGAGATAGTTTGAAGACAAAATATAAGAAGATGCGTCGACAATGAAAACGCTGATTAGGAAAGATTCCGGAATAAAGTATGCATTTAGAGATTCGAGAGGAAAAGGCCAAAGCTAATCTGTTGGGAGAAGAAGTTTCAAGAAATACAAGCGCAAAACGAGGCCTTAGATAAGAATTTGGGCGTAAAGCCAAAAAGAGAAAAAAGGGATTGAAAGCAAGAGTGGCTGAACTTAAGGCATGTCTTTTATCACCATCGGCGTCGCAATTTGAAATTGAATCAAATCAAGTCTAAATAAGATCGAGGAAATGAAGGGTAATATTGAAGAATTAGAATCAGATTGCACGCTTGTGGAACTTCTGATTGAGCTTCGAAACAAGAGAAGGGCGTTGGGAGGAAGAACTTCACCATTCTCATGATCAAGTTAGAAATCGGGATTACCTTATGGGCGCAAGCAATAGTTCGAGATTCGAGAGGTAGCCGATCATCTATAAACTTTGGCAAAGACAGCCGATATGTTAAGCATGAAATATGAGTCAGCAATGTCAGTCAGAGTCAAGAGCTAATCTCTTTGCTCTGAAAATCAAAACTTTAGGCCTTAGGCGAAAGCATATTTTAGTAGTTCGCTTTATGTAAAAGATTTTGTTTTCTAACAAAGTTCTCTAAAATGAAGTTGAATCAATCGATGCTCTTCTTTTTGCATTCATGCATTTGTATTACATCATATCATATGCATTTAAGTCCATAGAGAGAGCCTCATTAGTTGAAAATTAATACAGAGAGAAAGAAAGGAAAATCTGAAATCGAGCATTGTTACTAAGACACCTACGCAAAAAACAAAAGCGATGGATCAAAGAATAGAAAAGTTAGAGCAGATGCAAAAAGACATGCAGATCAAATGCAAGAACGATTAGCCAAGATACAACAGACATGATAGAGCAGATGCAAGAATCTCAGAATAATATGATAAGCCAAATTGACGCATTTGTCTAGCAAAGAACATGAAAAGGAAAATGCCCTCGCTATTAGTGAAGGCCCTCTCACCCTCCTCGGTTTTACCTTAACAAACACCTAAGTGTAACCAGATGTGTACCCCAAAGGACGCCTGTCACCATCGTGCCTCAAAGATCGCACGATCGACACCGCCGGTATTCCGCGCAGACTTTCCGATTAGGTGCTCGTTCTAACCTGTGGTGATAGTCCAACAACCATGTGGTCCCCGATTTCGACGATGTGGCGTAAAATGGACCAGCAAAAGTGGACTTGCCGGTAGATAATTTGAGGACCGCTGCAAGTGGTTAGAGGAGAAGTTCAAAGCAATGGAGATCACGACTACCACATGGGGTAGACGCTTAAGGACTTAAGTTTGGTCCCAACTTGGTACTTCCGCCAAAGTTTAAAACCCCGTGATTTTGAAAAGTACAACGGGACTAGTTGTCCTCAAGTACACATCACGATGTTCGCGCATGATGCTGCATGGCGGGCACGCACAATGACCAATTGGCTGATTCACTATTTTCGTGATGTACCGCTGGGTTCATCGCGCCAAATGGTACAATCACCAACCGCATCTGTGATTAAGACATGGAAGGACTCGCACAGCCTTCATGAAACACTATGGCCATGTAGCCGATATAGCCCCCTGATGTAATCACGCCCAAAATATGGAGAAAAAGCCAAGCTGTAGCGCTTTGCATAACACGCCAAATGATAGAGAGAAATAGCAACACAAGTTCACCAACGCCTCCAGAGAAGGAGACAAACATGCTTTTATCATCACTTCTGAGGCCTTCTTTCATTAATCACATGCTGGGAGGCACCACTAAAAGTTTCTATATTGTGATGTCGAGAAATGATAGAAAATGCAATCGATGTGGCAAGATAGAGGCAGAGAGAAGGTGCTAGAAAGACGATTCCGAATAAAAGAGAGAGAATGATGTAAACAACATGTAAGACCTATAACAAAAGTTATTCAAAGCCTATTATTGTGAACCAGCCCAGACAAGAATCGCGATCATCAGAGCCCATCTAGACAGAATCCAATGCAAAGCAAAAATACTGAGAAAATACAATTCACGCTGATCCCAATCACGCATAAAAGAAAATGTACCACAGTAACTTGTTCGATGCATATGTGGGTTGCCCCACATTATTTAAAGCCTTGCAGCTTCCTATACCCTAAATGGTATGACGCGAATGCACAGCATGTAATACAATGCAGGAATTGTGGGGCATTCAATAGAGCATTGTCTCGCCTTTCAAGAAATTGGTGGAAAACTCATACTGTATGGGCATTGTAAAAGTAGATTTATACTCCTAGCGCTGAACACCCATTACCTAATCATGGGGGTTAATATGATAGGTGAGAGTATGGGGAAAAGAGTTAAAATAGATGTTGTCAAGGAAAACCCCGATGAGATGGGTTTGGAAGGAAATGACGATGGAGGATTAGTTGTATCGTATTCGGAAGAGTAATGAAGAAACAAGAAATGGTTGTGAGTTCCATAACATGTAGAGGCACGTGATCCGTAATCCATTGAATTCGTAATGCCGTACAAAGGCCGTCATGGATTTATAAAGAAATAGGAATTCTATGAAAGCTAAGGAGGAGAAAACATTTGCGCGCTGGAAGATGAATCAAGCAGAAAGGCCTAAAAATTAGCTATCCTTTAGTCATCATCTCGCGCCAAAGAACAATGAAGTTAAAAGATAACGCCGAAGTCGAATTTAAACCCGCGATCTTTTCATAAAGAAAACAAAAAGGTTCCTCGAACTATGATCGCAATGTGGACGATTCCCGGGGAAGGGGGACTCAGGCCCAAAGATCGCAAAGGGAAACCAGAGGTAGGCTTCTATACGCAGCGAAAGGAAAGCCGCTACGACACGACAAAAACACACTTCCAGAACTCACAAAAGAGAAAGCTTTGATAGGCGAACAAAAGAAGCAAAAAAGGCGCACCAAACAGAATCGCCTATAAACGAGCCAAAAGAAGGAAGAAGAGGCTAAGGAGTTCTTAAAATTTTAAAACATAGTGAGTATTAGTACAAGTGGAGCAAATGTGATAAGCAAACTAATTTTCGTGATATCCGTGGCTAGACTTGCCGCTGAGTTTTGAGGCACATCGCAACGCGACCGACGAAAGATCAATGAAACGATGTTGCTAATGATATCCTCAAGTATTAAGCCGGGTCGCCTGATTAGTAATATAAGTGACCGATAACTTCATTTTCTTTAATGATGATGCAGATCCCGCCGAGGCACGGGTTCCATCAAAGCTTCCATATTACCATTACCTGTAAAAAGATACACACTACTGCGTGTAATCGGGTCGAGCAATGGATCGGCATCAATGTCTTGCCACTATCAACGCTCGAATCGATTACCTATTGATAGCTCTCATATGAAGATCCGCCACAATGTAGTGAGGGCATTCGGGCGGAATCGAAAGAAAGTCGCGGGGAGGATCAAGTGTCTCTATTAATTGGCCCGAGTACGTATGAGTGAAGTGGATTTTATAGTAATGGATATCGCCCGCCTTATAATTGCTTGGTCGGGAGACCTTGATACACTCACGGGAGCAAGGCTCCCTCGCCGCCGCACCAAAAGTTGAAGTTAGTTATAGAGGACGCCCGTGACGATAAATGCCAAGAGGACATCATCGCTGATCAGAATTCAATAAAGTGCGCCATATTTAGAGGCAAGTGACGGCGATTGAGTGTTCCTTCCGCTTTTGAATTTGTCAACGCGAACATTTATCATCGAGGGGAACAAGATCCCAGCTGTCTTCAAATATCCAAAACTACGAAAATGTGTTTACAACTAACTACCGAGAAAGGAGTCAGACTGGAAAAAGACTTAGAAGGTATCTCCAAGGAAAGATCGAGGCCCCGAGATTGAAAGAAAAAACGAGACCTCTTCAGCTTAGGATTCAAGCCGACGCAAAGCAAAGAAAGAAAGAGCTAGAGAAGAAACAAGAAAGAAGAAAAGCACGCTTTGAGCCTGGGGACGAGATTAAATGGGAACCGGCGATAATTCCCACATTTGCAAAACTTTATATCAGAGAGGGATTATCCATCCAAAGACGAGGAATGCGAAATAAAGAATCCATGAAAGAAACATGGGGAAACATGCACGCCAATGCTATATCCAAGAAAAAATCAAGAAGAAAATCTAATGGTATCCGCTTCCATGAGCTTTGGCAGCTTTTCTAAACAATCGACCGCGGAGGAAATTCTTGTAGCTTTTAGAACTTGTTCGTAGTAATATTCGGAATACACTTGTTGCTCTAAGTATAGAAGCAATAAGATTCCTTTTTGTAAAGCATGACTTATGTCTAAAATCGTTATTTTCAATGAAATGCATCTTCACGCTTTTTTGAGCAAATCTTTTTTTATTCTTTCTATGGCATTCATCATCATGATTATTCTTTATTCTTTAAATATTCTTTTAAAATATCCATTCTTTCATTCATAATCATACCATGCCAATCAATATGCTTAGATTCTTTTATTCTACTGACCTTTATAACAGTCCCCAAATATCAATGATCCGAGCAACGCTACCAATGACTCGTTAACGTTCTTTTTGAGCAAGACATGGGCATAAAAGATTTTGAGATTTGGAAGATGACCAGGGTTGTGACTGCCTCCGAATCAAAGGATGGTGGAGCAAGAAGAGAAATGCAGATCCTACCTCATGCAGTAGTCACGTGGAAATAGTGAACTCGGGAAATGAGCAAGAGAAGAAGGAAGTGAAAATCTGAGTTTGTATTACTAAGCAAAGCACAAGGCGAGACCTCATTGAGTTACTCCAAGAATTTAAAGATGTATTCGCATAGTCGATTTAAGACATGCCCGGCTCAAAGATGATATCGTGGTACACCGATTGCCCATAAAAGAGGAGTATGCTTTACCCAAATGTAAACTTCAAGAATGAGCGATGTTCCAATAAAAATAAAAGAAGAGGTCAAGAAGCAATTTGACGGTGTTTCTTGCAAGTGGTTAAATACTCTGAATGAGTAGCCAATATCGCCCCCGCCCCCAAGAAAGATGGGAAAGTGCGAATGTGTGTAGACTATGTGGATCTAAACAAGGCTAGCCCGAAAGACAATTTTCCGTTATCTCACATCGACACCTTTAGTGGACAATACGGCGCAAGTTATTCATTCGTTTTCTTCATGGATGGCTTCTCAGATACAACCAGATATGTATGCATCCTCGAAGACATGGATAAGACAACATTTGTAACCATGTGGGAACGCTTTTGCTATAAGGTGATGCCGCTTGGACTAAAAAAATGCGGGAGCGACATATCGCAGAGCCATGGTAACCCTATTCTATGACATGATGCACAAAAAGTTGAAGTTTATGTCGACGATATGATCGCGTAAATTCGAACCGGAAAGGAGCATGTGCAAGCCTTGAGGAAATTATTCTTTGAGGTTGAGAAAATTTCTACAAAGCTTAATCCAAAGAAAATATACGTTCGAGCCCGGACAGGAAAACCGCTAGATTCATAGTCGCTGAAAAGGGATTGAGGTTGACCTGCACAAAGTCAAAGCTATACAAGAATTGCCTCCATCACGCACTCCAAAAAGAAGTTCGAGGTTTCTTAGAAGATTAAATTACATCGCCTTGCTCATTTCACAACTAATCGAGAGATGTGACCCCATTTTTCGCCTTTCTTAAGAAACACAATCCAAAGCGCATGGGACGCAGGAATGCTAGAAGACCTTTGACAAAGTGAAGCAATACCGCCCAATGCCCCAAAGATTGACGCCGCCTAATCCCGGCAAGCTATTAATCCTCTATTTGATGATTTGATAATTCAATGGGATGTGTGCTTGGCCAACACGATGAGTCGGGAAAGAAAGAGAAGGCAATATACTACCTTAGTAAAAAAGTTCATCAATGTGAAACCAGTACTCACCAATCGAGAAACCGTATCTGCACTTTTGATCCGACAACCTGCAGATTGAGGCAAAGATATGTTGTATCATACGACTTGGCTCATCTCGGAAGCTAGACCTCCTAAATATATGATGGAGTCGATCAAGTTGAATGGAAGGATTTGACCCGATGGCAAATTCTACTTTCTGAATTTGACATAGTTTATGTAAACCAAAAGGCGGTGAAGGGAGTGCAATAGCAGATTTTCTAGCCAGAGAGCTCGGAGGATTACGAACCTTTGGATTTTGATTTCCTAACGAAGATTTAATGTACGTGGCAACCACCAAGAAGGTACCCAGAGGATCGCCCTTGGAAATTGAATTTCGACGGGCATCAAATGCCGGGCAATGGAATCAAGGCGCCTCGTATCCCCAAATAGAGATCATTATCCATTCACTTGTAAATTGGATTTTTATTGCACAAATAATATGGCGTATCACGGCTTGTATTATGGGTATCCGCGCCGCGCATGGAACGCAACATTAGGTACTAGAGGTATATGGAGATTCTGCACCGGTAATTTATCAACTCGCAGGGAAATGGGAGACAAGAGATCCCAAGCTAGTCGACTACAAAAGATTGGCCCAAGAATTGATCAAGGAGTTCGATGGTATCACCTTCGCTATCTCCGCCAATAGATGAAAATCGATGGTCGACGCTCGCCACCTTGGCTTCCATGGCCCGAGTAAACAAAAATGAGGATATGAAACCTATCTAAATGAGTATTTATGAGGCCCCGACATTGCTACAACGTCGAAGCTAGAAGAAGAGAAAATGATCACCCGTGGTACCACGATATACTCGCGATACGTGAAAAATCATGAATACCCCGAGCAAGCAACCGAGAATGACAAAAGGACGCTGAGAAGACTAGCCTTCGTGACTATGTCTTGGATGGAGAGATCCATACAAAAGAAGAAAGGATCAAGTACTACTGATGTGTATGGACGCCGCCGAGGCCGAGAAAATCCTAGAAGAAGTCCATGAGGGTGTTCAGGAACACATGCCAATAGCTTCACAATGGCTAGGCAAATCATGAGATTCGTATTATTGGTCTACTATGGAAGGAGATCGCATTGATTATGCCAAGAAATGTCATAAGTGCCAAATTTATGGGGATAAGATTCATGTACCACCTTCACCTCTACATGTTATGACCTCCCCATGGCCTTTCTCTATGTGGGGCATGGACGCCATTGACCAACTCTCGCCAAAAGCTTCCAATGGACATCGGTTCATCTTCGTGGTAATCGACATTTACTAAATGGGTAGAGGCCGCTTCATATGCTAATGTGACGAAATCAGCAGTCAACAAGTTCTTGAAAAAGGAAATCATATGTCGATATGGAATGCCTGAGAGGATCATATCCGATAATACGTTAAACTTGAACAACAGCATGATCACAGAGGTCTGCAATCAATTCAAGATTAGACACCATAATTCGTCACCGTATCGTCTAAAAATGAATGGTGCAGTGGAGGCAGCTAATAAGAACATCAAAAGGATAGTGGAGAAAATGACTGAGACTTACAAAGATTGGCACGAGAAGCTACCATTTGCCCTTTTCGCCTATCGAACATCGATCGAATCCTTCCACCGGCAACTCTTTCTCATTGGTCTACTAATGGAAGTAGTTTTACCCATCGGTTGAAATTCCGACCCTTCTTCGAGTCTTGTCCGAATTGAAGTTGGACGAAGCGTAATGGATCCAGTGCTCGATATGATCGCTTAAATTTGATTGAAGAAAAGAGGTCAAAGCTATCCATCATGGTCAAATGTACCAAAAGAGAATGATGCGAGCATACGACAAAAGTGGTGCGCCTAAAAGAATTCCACGAAAGAGATTTAGTTTTGAAGAAAATCCTTCCCATACAAAAAGATTTCAGAGGAAAATGGATGTCGAACTCAAAGGACCTTATGTGGTAAAGAAAGTATTCTCTCGAGGAGCATTGATTTTGGTCGAAATGGATGGTAAAAGCTTACCTAATCCCATCAACTCGCACTCTGGTCAAGAAATATTTTGCCTAAAAAGAAGAGGCCAAGGCGAAACCCACAAAGGGCGCTTTAAGACCTCTTAAAAATGGAGAGGTCAAAGTGAAAACCCGCAAAGGGCGCTTTGAGACCAAAGGGGTTTTGAGTCGAAACCCGGGCAAAGGGCGGCTCAAATTCTCGACAAAAGGGGGTATGTGACGATTTTGTTCTCTCGTAAAGGGAGGAATGTTACACCTCAGACATCTACAAATCATCAAGATCTCCCAACTTCTAGTCACCAAATGATCTTCTCGAAAAGATTGGGTAGTGAAGCTCAGATCGCGATATCTCTGGGCACCCACTTTTTCTTTTTGCCAACTTTTGTATTCCAATAATGTTTACTTTTATTGATTAATTCAACTCCATTCTTCATAAATTCCATTGTTATCCATCATTTAAATCTTTTAAGCCCTTTGCAATTGAAATAACGGTTGATGGACCCATAATGCTTCCATAAAATGAGTTCCGCTATTACTCGAAGTCTCTAAACAAATAAGTAGAACTCAAACAGATCAGTTGTTCAGACCACCACACCTAGGGGTTAGAAATATTCGAGAAAAAAGGAGTTTAAAATCATGACTATCTTCCCAAAAATTCTCTCACAAAGATATCGCCATACATGAGAAGACGAGAAATAGCATCGTTGATAAAACTCGATGGACAACGAGCAAAGGATAACCCTAAGCATTAAAAAAGGGGATCATTTCATTTTACATTCATACATCATCATTAGAGCGTTTTTGATCATCGCATCCCGATCCTTATACATTTTTAACAAAGAATCATTATCATGACATTCTCGCATCCACGCAAATGTCGCCCATAATACATTTAGTTAGGAGCATTAGATTCATTCCGATCATAGCATCCTAATCATTTGACATAAACACAAGCATATAAAACCGAGTCTACAGTGGATATGTCCCTAGAGGACGGTGTAGCAACATTGGTGAAGCCACCATCCTATTGCCATTGACCAAAGAGTGGAATAGGTTGAAGATTGTCCTATTGCCACTAACCAAAGAGTGGAATAGGTTGAATATTGTCCTATTGCCACCGCCAAAGAGGGGAATAGGTTGAAGATTGCCCTATTGCCACCACCAAGAGTGGAATAGTTTGAAGACCATCCTATTGCCACCGACTGCAAAGAGGGAATAGGTTGAAGATTGTTTTATTGCCACTAACCAAAGAGGTGAATAGGTTGAAGACCATCCCATTGCCACCGCACCAAAGAGTGGAATAGGTTGAAGATTGTCCTATTGCCACCGACCAAAAGAGTAGAATAGGTTGAAGATTGTCCTATTGCCACCACCAAAGAGTGGAATAGGTTGAAGATTGTCTTATTGCCACCGACCAAGAGTGGAATAGGTTGAAGATTGTAGATCTTGTCGCCTAAACAAGAGCGGGGCAAGATCGAATGCAAATCTTGGCTCTCAAACAAAGCAGGGAAACATTATTTAAGCCATCGTCCCATTGCCTCGACTCAAAGAAGGGAATAGGTAGAAGATTGTAGATCTTGTCGCCCTCAAACAAAGGGCTGACAAGGTTGAAGGCAAATTTGCTACCCTAAACAAAGAGGGAACATGATTTAAACCACCATCCTATTCCCACTCAAAGAATGGAATAGGTCAAAAATCGTAGATCCTGCTGTCTCTCTAAACAATAGTGGGACATGACCGTCCTATCTTCCCCGACTAACAAAGGAATAGGTCAAGATTACGTGCACCTTATCTCCCCGGAGATACAATGAAGCAATTTAAAATAAACAAATCTCATCTCTTCAAGTTGCAAAGATGATTAGATTGAAGCTACAGTCCTATCTAGTCAAGTAAGTGTGGAGTGGATCGGCGACAAGACGCGTGGACCTGAATGAGGATACTTGAAGAAAAAGAGCACCAAAAGAAACAAGACTCACGAGACCGGGCAAAATTGGTCTTTCTTGAAAGTCTTCGCCTATTCCTGCATGACAACGAGCAAAGAGGGGCAACACATAGCCTCAATTTTGCCCGTGTTAACCAACCCAATTGCCGGGCCCAATTCAGGCTTCCAAATCAATTAGCCCAAACCCAATAACCCTACAAACCCATTAGCACTAACCCAACAAATCGTAAACAAACAAAGAAAACCCTAGCCACTTGCTCGATCCTCCCGACTCCACTGCTCCGATGCCCTCGACATCCACTTGCCCTCGCACCGTGGTCTTGTCCACCGCCAAAGACCGCCTCCGACTGCAAACATTAAACGAAAGAAGAGACAGAAAGTAGCAAAATGTAGAAAAAGCAAAGGCTATAAAAGCCGACACTTTCTTTGTAATGGGGTCTTTTTTTTTTTAATACAATACAAGCATTTTCGAACACAAAAGAACAGATTCAAACAAAAAAGAGAAATCAAAAGCAGCGAGCCGAGATTAAACAACGAAAAGAGAAAAGTTTAAACACTAAGAAACTACCAAAAATCAAGAATGTAAGCCACAAGAGGTGATATTTCTTTATCACTTTCAAAATCCCTTTTCTTTTCCTCTTTTTTAAACATATGCATGTATACTTATAGTTTTAAATAGCATAAAAAATATATAAAAAAATAAAAATTTTACTCGTTTGAGTCTCGATCATTGCACGGCACGCCAATGACGGAGCCCACGCGGAAAACAACCTAACGGCGCTAATCCCACCGCCTGCACTGCGAAAAAAAGAAGAAGCAGATTAAGTTTTTTTTAAAAACAGAGAGAAATGAATTTTTTTGCAAAAACTTGGCTTATATAGCCATCGAACGACGCCGCTTTTGGCGAAGGCCCATAAGCCTAAAACGACGCTGCTTTCACGCCCGACCTAAGCATCTCACCCGCCTGTAGGATCCACAGTTTTAACAAAGAGGGGAATTTGCGCCACAGCAACCCTCCGCTTTTTTTGATCTTGAAATCAAGTTTTCGCTTTTTTAATTTTGGCCCCATATTTTATTCTCGATTCTATTTTGGTCCCTATGTCATATGCTTTGGGAGGGAATGGGTTATTACCCATTTTAGTCCCCATGTAATCTGGCAAGACTTCAAATAGGCCCTTTTATTTTATTTTTATTTCAGATTTTTCCAAAAACCGCTTTAATTTAATTTTAGTCCTTTTTATTATTTTAATTATTTTACCCTTAAATTTCATTAACTTTTTACAATTATTATTATTATATGTTATTATTTATGTTATTATTATTTTATTCTTCTACTATTATTATTACTATTACTAATATTATTATTTTATTTATTATTATTATTATTATTTGTTATTTTCATTATTATTATTTATTTTTATCATTATATTATCATTATTATTACTATTATTATATTATTATTTTTATATGTATTTTTATTAATTTTATATATTATTTTATTTATTAATTACCACCATTACTATCATATTATTATTATTTTTATATCATCGTTATTATTTTATCATTATTTTCTACTACCATTAATAAACATCTATGATCGTAATACTTTCATTTTATCACTACCTATATTATTATTTTTATTTTGTCATTATTATTGATATTTTAGTAACACTCGTATTAGCATATTATTTGGATTTCATATCGTTATTTTATTATTATATTATTTTCACGCCGTAACGCCGTATTTTCATACTAATTTTTCTCGATGCACCAGTTTTATAATAATCAATATTCCGTATTAAAGATTCGAGGAGGTCGAGCCCTAACTTACTGGTTCCGGTTCTTCTCGCTTAATCTAAATAACTAATATCCTTTTTAAAATCGCTATATAAGTTTTGAATAAAATACTTGTTCTCGGAAATTCAAATGTTGCGCCTCTAACTTACTAGACACGACATCTAGATACCCCGAGATAAGTTTTTAAAAAAGTGAAGGCAATATTCCGTATTTGGAATCTCAAGAAATCGAGCCCTAACTTACTGGGTTCCGGCTTTCTCATTTAACAAATAACGGAGTATCCTCCTCAAATTTAAAGCCGAGTTTTAAAATCAAAAGGCAAGCTCAGGCTCTAAGCCCAAAGTGTCGATCCTAACTTACTGGTATGATACTTTATCTCTTCAAATGAGAGGTCTTATCATTCATCCCGATTCGCTCAAGTTTTAAATATATATAAAAATGACAAGATTTTCTAATCTTTTCAAATTTCCAACATTAGGACATTATTAATCAATTTGGTACCAATTTTGGGCGTGATTTAGGGTGCTAATCCTTTCTCGCACGTGAATCGACTCCCAAACCCGCTTTTCTAAATTTCAGAGACTAAAATCGTTATTTTAATAAATTAAATTTATTATTAAATGACCGAATTATGAGGTGACCCGATCACACATCATCAAAAAGACGGTATGACTCCCTATTTTATTTTCGCTTTTAAAACCAAAATCGATCCCCGTTGTTTCAAAAAAATGGTGCACATAATTGATTAAAGTAACTTCCACCGAGTACAAACAAACATCACGGGTTCCCATTATTTTGTAAACATTACAGTTACTTTGATTCTTTATAGACAAATACTATTTTTTTTTTTTGGTGGGGGGGAGAATATTCATAAGGAAACAAACATAGCTTGATTAACTTCCATTAACTTTCTTACAATCTGATCTGATCTCTCCATTGCTTCCTGTTAAAGGGCTGATATTCCCCATATTTATCATTGACTGAGCAAAGCTTTGGAAGAAGGCAGTTTGGTTACTGCTGAAGGTGTTGACAATGGAGATGGTGGGAGCCCCACTTGTGGAAAACAACTCTTGGTCAGATTGAAGAAGGCCCCGATTGTTTTGAAGGTTTGTAAAATAATTATTATCGAAAGTATCGGGTGTGGTGGGATCAAGATTCGCCACATTGAATCCGCTCCCTGATTGAGGACATATCTGCTGGAGTGTTGTCAAGTAGGATGAATTGAGTGTGGGGTCAGGGTTGCCTGTTCCGCTGAAATTGTATAGCCTGCTGCTGAATAATCTGCACTGCGCTCGTCCGAATGTGTGCGCACCTACATGATTGCAGATGCCAAAATTTTAATGAAACAAGAGAATCTAATGTCTTGAGCTACTAACTAGAGAAGATTTGAAAAAGTTTATACCAGATAATGCCACAAGATCATTAGTGTTAAGCCCCACTGCAGTGAACTTGGCAGTGATGTTGGTTAAGCTTTCAAATGGTGTGGGATGGAGGAGTTGGCTCCTGCTTGGTTTGCTGTCAAACTGTCCCTTCTCCCTAGTAGTACTGTCCATGAAGGACCCTTGCTTCAACAACAACCACACGGTATGATTGCAAATGACGGTTAAATAATTGAGGTTTTGTTGATATATGTAAAATGAGTTTATTTAGGGTTACCAAAGAGACGGAAGCTTCAGCAGCGAAGGCCAGAATGTCAGCACAAGAGACAATGCCAGGACAAGAGTTCTCGAGAGCAGTTTTGATGTTATCAACAACGTTAAACCCTCGAGTTGAGTTGGTATTGGGTGCTGCATCTTTCTCGCTCTGTATGTTGGCGCTGTTGTCTAACAAGATGGAACCATCACATCCCTGTCGTAAGGCCCTTTAGATTGATTACTAAAACTCAAACCAGTCCAACAAAATGATATTCATAAAGAAAAAGAAAAAGTGAGTGAGTGAGTTTTACATTGACAAAGCAATCATGGAAATGGAGACGAATAAGGCTGGCACCGATTCGAACATCAGATTGTAAAGCCTGCTGAATAACTCCCCGTACGATGCTGGAAGCATTGGGGCACGTGTTATCGTAAAATGTAGAATTCAATTGAGCTTTGGATCCAACAATTAATAATATTATAGAAATGATTAACAAGAAAAAGGAAGCATAATTTGCAATATTTGAAGGCAACATTGTGGTTGATGACTTCATCTTCCTCAAATAGGTTTATTAGTCCGTGAATGCATAAGACCTTCCTTTTAGCCTTTATATATACTGCTAAACTTTCAAGGCGCCAATCTCTGTTTTTGTTTATATATATTAACTTATTATATAAGGATTCATCACCAACTTGAGAGCATCCATTCTTTTTTCTTTTTTCTTTTATGGGTCCAATCTCTTTTCCTCTCACTTTCGCGTGTGTGTATGCATGCACACAATTAAAAGGTCTACAGTATCTACATACGTGTATTGTTTCACCGACAACTCCATTCATAAAGAAAGAAATAGTTTTACGATAAAGTTAAATGCTGAAGGGGCCGGGGGGACATAGTCTTTTCAACCCAGTCAACAAGTTTGTTTATGACGAAAAGGAAACATATGGTTAAATCCAGAAAGGTTTCAATGTACATACAAGCATTTAAACAAAAGTTCATAAAATGGCTGAAAAATGTTAAACACAAGTTCTTAAAGTCAATAAAAGTTGGTAAATTTAAAGGCTGTCTTACAAATTATTGAATCTATGAATGTCGGGAACTAGATACATATAGCCATTAGGTGCTCCATTTATCCCACTAATTACGCCATCGGTTTGGCAAAAATTTAAAGCAATTTTAACATTTTTCTGTCACTTTTAATATGGCTAAGAAACCCAGAAAAAAGGAAACTTGACTTCAACATGCAACAATAAATCAATAATGGTACAACGTAGACATATTACCTTTAGTTTTTCTGGTTCTGCCTAACAGATAAAGTTTAGTGCTTTCCAGTGATCTAACATGTGAAATATCTCCAAGCCAAAGAGTTAACGTTACATCTGATTTACTTGGACGCAATGAAAATTTTGTTGGTAAAAAGTTTTCCTTATTTTTCCGCAATCCGAGGGAGGGGGCGGAGAATTACGAAAATGACAGTACTTTTAACCAAATTAATTTTATGAATGTAGAAAGAAAGTGTTGCTTGTAAATTTCAATAAAAAAACTTTAAGTTCAATTTCACTAATTAATCATACATGGGTGGAAGTTGAATGTCCATAGATTCTGAGTTTCCCTAGAGTAACCATTGCTGTAATAATAATTCCCCAAAAAGGGGTCACCCCATGTCCTGTTCAAAAGAAATAGCAGTCGCCTGGAAAGGAGGGACACAAGTGGATGTTGGGTGAGAGCAGTTCAAACCTTACACTTTAGATATAGGAGGGCTTGCTTGACCACAACTCGTAGTCTTGTCGGAATAAGCTAATTTTTTGAAGACCATGAGATGAACGAATCTCATGGCAGGTATGACGATAATAAAATATTGGTAGGCTTTCAACACCGAATCAACTAGTTTAATTTTTGGAACGACATATAAGGTTAGACTGACATCATTGGCGGCAAGGCAGGGATAAAATATGATAAATGTTAGGTTGCCATCACCAAAATTTGATGTTAATTAATGGTGCTAATAACTGCAATTGCTCTGGTGTTTGTATTTGTAGATCGAGAATCTGATCATTTCTTTTAGGTTAAATTTACCAATGTCCTCAAATTATGGCCCAGATTTTGAATTAAGTCTTCAGGCTGGTCCTTCCATCAATTGATGGCCTGGTCAAGAAGTCGTGGAAGGACCAACGATCATTTTCTAAAATGATATCAAAATTTATGTAGGCTGTGAGAACATGTAATAAGGAAGTGTATGGCAATATCAGGATTAGAAAATGGAGGGTTAGGAGTCGACTTAGAGGAATTCTAGAAGCCCTTGAGATCAAGCTAAGAACTGAACTGGAAAAATAACAGGAAGAACGACTATGCAAATAGTAATTTTGTAGTGACTGGCGGGTCATCGGTGGCTGAGTAGATATTAAATTAAAGCCATATTACTTCATAAGAAATGCATAAATAATTACAACCAAACAAATCCACTGATAAGTATTTTAAGGATTCAACTCGCACCGGACTTCAACTAATTCACTTGCCTCATTCACTAACTCAATTATACAAATTAACTGTAGACATGATCATGGGTTAGGTTATCTGTCTATGTTTGGAAGTCCGTCCAAAAAGTGAGAAGATTTGAATAAAAATATAGGTTCAAAAAATGAATTTGGACAAAAAATAAGACCCATTTTCTAAATGGGTTAGGTCTCGGGTAAGATTTTTTTAGCTTGGGCCCGACCCGACCTGAATTTGCCTACTTTTTTTTTCAATGCTGTTTTGTTGTTGTTTGTTTCCATTTTGATGTTGTTTTGTTGTCATTTTACTATTATATTGCTACTATTTTTGGATATTGTATAACTCTTATTTATTAATTTTGCTACTATTTTAGAGGTATTTGCTATCTTAATCTTATTTAAGTATAAAGACTTTTTTTTAATGCATTTTCAATTTATTGGGAAATATTTATTTTAATGTTTTTAGTGTATTTGATGTATTATTATTTTTTAATTTTTTATATAAAAAATAATATAATTTTTTTTTAATACAAGCGGGTTGGGCTCAGGTTTAGCATTTTTTATTTGAGTTAGACTTGGGCAAAATTTTAGGTCCATTTTTCAAGCCGAGCTGAGCTCAAGCTAAGAAATAAGCCTAAATTTTTTGCATTGACCCGATCCAACCTATGATCAAGTCTAATTAACAAATAATAAATTAATAAATATAAAGAGTGCTTAAAAGTATTCAAATAAAGTAAATGGAACAATAAAAGAATATTATTTCTTATTCAACTTCAATTCATAAAATGGAGTGATTCAGCCAATGACAATTAATAATCTATGTCAAATTAACCTAAATTTAGAATCAATGGCACGGACGCATCTCCATATTTCAGCAAAGTGATTAAAAAACAAGGTTTATTGTTACACCTCCCCCCAATAACTTCAAGTGGTTTACTATAGTTATAACCAGCTTTGCCTTTAGCTATCGGCCTTCAATAGGAGGTAGTTACCTAAAATCAATCTTAGATAACCTCTCGACTAAATTGCTACTTTCCCCTAGAATTTCAATTTGTCACCAAAATTAATCGCATGAGCAAAAATTAAGAAAATTAAATTGCATCCACATTGTTTAATCCTATTTTGATCACTAACCCATTAACCTATGAATATTCTAACCACTTCACTACAGCAAAACAGATATGGAAATAACATACAAATAACATAAAAGATATGGAAATGAAGTGTAACGAAAGAGAAATAAATAAAACTGAGTCAACTTAGCTAAACTATTAAAAATTAAAAATTCGTTAAAGTATATAAAAATTGCAAAATATTAAGAGTGTAAAAATAATTAAAATTTTATAAAAATGCTTAAAAATTGCAAAAAGTTATTTAAGTTTTAAGAAAATTGTAAAATTTATTATAATAAAGAGCGGAGTATTGTTTTTTTTTTTTGTAAATAATAGACTGATATTAATGCTGTGTGGCCCACCAATAAAGAACATAAAACGTCAAAATCAAAGACAACAAAGCAAACAAAAGCAGAAAAGTAATAAATAAAGTAGCTGAAAGCAATAATTAAAAGCCTAAAAAAAATAACAAAACCACTAAATGAAAACCACCTGCGCCCACAGCACCATTCAAACCCAATATCAGTCGCAAACGTTTCTTCTTCATCTGAGAAGCCAGCAAAAACCGAGAAGAAAACCAAAAGCTTCAGAAAAGGGTGGAAATTCATCGAACCTTCTCCACCATCGAAGCATTACCAGAGAAAACTCCTAGAGCCGAGAATCCCGCATCTCCCACTCCTTCAAAGTCGACGCCCAACAAAGGTCCCCGAACCCCGCTGCTCCACCTTCTAAATTCGTGCCTTCTCCTACCTTCCATCGCCAGTGTATGGGCCGTGTTATTTGCCTTCCGGGGGACAAAACGGTAAGAGATTTCATCAAATTCATCTTCCATAGAGAGAATAGACTGTGTAATCGGTCGGATAATGGACTTGTCTTTCTGCTTTCTTCGTAATGCTTTTGATAATCAAGTAAGGAGTCACCTTCCACGCTTATCCGTCTGAAGCCCATTGCTCTCGCCAGATAAGGGCCCTTCGCATGCCCTCGCCCGCCACAAACGTATCCGCAACCGGCTCTAAATGCAGATAAGTCTCCGCGCCCACTATTTTTCCTTCTCAATTCCTCGCTACAACCGCCGTGATAGCAATTTTTGTATCAATATGAAATGATGCATCAAAGTTCAGCT
Source organism: Gossypium sturtianum (assembly GCA_025698515.1). NCBI lineage: Eukaryota > Viridiplantae > Streptophyta > Magnoliopsida > Malvales > Malvaceae > Gossypium > Gossypium sturtianum. Next base: position 96,572,212 of record CM046951.1, on the reverse strand, counting down.
TTAATAAAATTTGCATGAGGGGTTTCCACTTTGATTCCCAAATAAGTTGAGGACTGGAGGGATATTTCTCTCATAAGGTTCAAATCCCGATTGTAACCTTTAAGAAACCCCAAAATTCTCGCCAGAGAAATGAACTCCTTCATGAATTAATTTATTTCTTCGAGTCCATAATCCCCATAAGGAAAGGATCATCACCTGCCGTTGTTGTTCATTGGCGCAGAGAAGGTATTGATAAAGCAGAGCTTACCACCGGCCAAAGGGTCAAAAGGAGGGACCATGATTTCCAGTGGATTTCCAAACATCTTGTGTCATCCGACAGAGCCACATAAGGTGATCAGATTCTCCTGCCATTCTTACAAAGAGGGCAAACCACGCCCACACACAATTTCCTCATGAGCCAAGTTACAAAGATGGGGCAATAGATTATTAGTTAACCTCCGTGCATATGAATTTTAATTTTTGCAGGAATGTTTAAAGTCCATAAACAATTGTAGAATTTAGAATCAATCATATTAGCAGAGGTAGCTATAGAAGAGGTTTGTAAATGTTCTCAGATATAAAGCCCTCAGAACCACTTTTAACCGTATATTCGCCCGATCCGTCCCCACTTCCACACCCGTGACATCACCCGATCGACTTCCCCGCAATTGGAATAGCAAGAATGCGATCGATCAGACAAGATCAAAAATACTATTCAGATCTCCTCATTCCGTAAAGGTGCCACAGCTTGAAAAGTCGATTTACAAGAGTCCAGCTTTGGAGAAATACACCGAATCAAAACTCTATTATTCGCTTGGCTGTGTAACTGTGATCATTCCAAATATTGATGTCGAGCCATTTCCAACTCGCCATAACAATCCATTCTCAATCAACTCCCGTGCATACGCAAATACTCCGCTGCATAGGATGGGTAAGATCCAATATTAGCGTATAGAATATCGAGTGAGGATAGTAACGTGCTTTTAAAACTTTAGCTAAAAGGCAATTAGGCCGAGTTAAAACACGCCAAATCGCTTTTGCTAATAAAGCTTTATTAAACAAAACCAAATCTTTAAACCCCATACCACCCGCATGTTTTGGTTTGCTTAACAAATTCCCATCCACTCCAATGGATCCCCTTCAACGATTTGTTATTGGTCCACCAAAACTTATTCATAATCCCCTCAAGCTTACGACAAAAAGTTTTCGGTATAAGGAAACACTGCATAACATAAAGGGGAATGGCCTGCAGGACCGACTTTATAAAGACTTCCTTTCCACCAAGAGATAAATAACGCAAGCTCCATCCTTCGATTCTTTTCCTCCAAACGATCCGAGAAATAAGCAAAAGCCCAGATTTCTTTCGCCCCAACCATCATTGGTAGGCCTAGGTATTTCTCCGGATTATTAGCAACCCGGACTCCTAGCAAATTGACAATATAATCTTTACTCGCTTGTTGCACATTGGCTCCAAAGTAGATAAGAGATTTATCAAAATTCACCCGCTGACCGTAAATCAACTCGTATTCCTTAATAACATTTTTAATTGCTTCCACTCCTTCATTCGAGGCATCACCAAACAAAATATCACATCCGCAAAGAACAAATGATTGATTGAGAATCGTTTCTACCAATAGAGCTCCTCGTGATCATACCTCTCCTCTTCGCATCCTCAAGCAAAACAGAAACCCTCAAAGACATAGGAGAAAAAGAAAGGGACTAAGAGGATCCCCTTGTCTTAAGCCCCTTGTCTGAGAAAAACCATTCATTGTTACACCCATTTATGCCGATGCAATAGGATACCTAACAAACGATCGCATGATGAGAATAATCCATTCTTCTTGAAATCCCATATGTTTCAACATTCCCGCCAAAAGTCCCATTCAACCCTGGCCAGACGCTTTACTCATATCAAGCTTGAGTGCAAAATTCCCTTTTGACCCCTTTTTTCATTTTGAGAGAGTGAAGGACTTCATACGCAATTAGGACATTATCGTAAATGAGTCTCACAGTGACGAAAGCTCCTTGCGCTTCATTAATACAAGAGTCCAACATATCACTCATCCGGCTTACTAAAACCTTTGCAATTATCTTATAGAGAATATTACAGAGACTTATAGGTCGAAAGTGAGTCATATTCCTTGGTTTAGCAATTTTGGAATCAAAACAATACGAGTCTTATTAATAGGCCTATTTCGCAATCACCATTAAGAACAGATAAACAAAAGGAAGAAATTTCAGTGCCCAATAATATGCCAATACCTTTGAAAAAGATAGCAGAAAACCATCCACCCTGCGAGCGCAGAAGGCAAGCAAAGATCTTAATCGCTCGATCGATCTCACCAATCGCGAATGTTTTAATCAAATTTGCATTCATACTATCGCGACTCGTCGCTCAACAAGGCCAAATAACTTTTCATCCGACTCAGATCCGAGGCCGTAAAGTTTACTAAAATAACTGAGGCTACATTCAAAATATCCTCCGTCAAGACGCTTGCCCGCCGCTCATCCTCCAAAGCCAAAATGCGACCACGGGATTGTCTAGAAACCGCCACCTTATGAAAATAACTTGTGTTGCGATCTCCATTCTTCAACCAATTAACGCGAAAGCACGTTGTTCCCAAAAGAGTTCCTCTTTTTCGCTTCCCGCTTAAGACCCATCCGACATCCAGAATGCCTCGGCGAGAACCTCATCGTAAGGGTCTTGGTTATAAAGGTGGTTCAATCTATCTTCCAATATCACTCGATGTTTTCTATCCATTTGATGCTTAACAATGCCCCATTGTTGCAAACGCCTTCCTAAATTCTCCAATTTAACATCAACACTTCCAACGCCTTCACCCCACCAACCTTTAAGCAAATTCTCAAAAGAATCATCAAGACACCACTTAGCTTCAAACGGAAAGGTTTCATTCGATTCACACCTTCATTATGCGCTTTATGCATGGTGTCAAGGAGGAGGGGACAATGATCGTAAAAGAGTGCCCCAAATGTTCCACTTTATAATTTGGAAAAAGTTGTATCCAATCACAAGTGGCCATTCCACGATCCATTTTTCCCGAATATTGAGGATGCAAACTTACCTCTTTCCCAAGTGAACCACCGCCCAACATAGCCCAAATCATTGAGATTACACGCTTCAAGCGCCAATCTAAACTCCTCAGATCTGCTGCTCCGCCTCAAGCGCCCACCTTTTTTCAAAAGAGTTTACAATTTCATTAAAATCTCCCATCACGACCCACTGACTTGATTGGTTACTACTTAAAGATCTAAGCAAATTCTATGATTCAAGGCGCTTTCGAGCATCGGGATTACCATAAAATCTCGTTAACCGCCAAATCGTCCCACATTCGGGCCCCCGACTTTCAAGATCAATGTGAAAAGCTGAGTAGCTTTTCGTAGTCACCAAAGAGTTTCCTTTCCACCCTAGCGATAGTCCCCACTTGAACCTATTGCACCAACGTCAATACCATTGGTGAAGCCACATTTCAATCTCACCTTTTCCATCCTTCTTAACACATAATTTCGCTTCTAAAAGAAACAAAATTTGGGGATTTATGGCTCGTAACTGCTTTTTGAGTTTGAAACAGCTTCGTGGTCTCCCCAACCCACGAACGCTCCAACTTATTATTTTCATAATGCTCTACCGCTCCGCTCCCACCGTAGCTAGCCATAAAACATAAGAGCCACTATCCTTAGTAGAACCCACATGAGCATTCTCTGGTTCCTCCTCTCTCGCTGCCTCTTTTTCCATCTCACAAAGCAAGTGGATCATGTTCATCTAAATTCGATCCATGGGCCCATTATTCATATTATCTGCTTTCAATGAAACAAAGATTCGACACGCCAAATAACTCCGCTCATTAATTGGGTGGCGCAAACTTCAAATTAGAAGATTGCGCGTAATATTTTTATTCCTTAAATCCTCCCCAAAATCACGCCTAGATACAGTCTCGGATTGAGAAAAATTTCCTTTACTGCCACTTTCCGAAAATTCAGAGCAGAACTGAGAACCGTCCGCCTCCCTTAGCCACCTACTAAAGAGCGGAGTATTGTTAAAATAAAGAGTTTGAAGATTCATCCCTATGCTCATGGATTGGCAATCATAGATTTCACGCATTATTTGATTGATTAAGCCTCATTGTCTAATTGAAAATTTTTCAATAAAATGTTTAAAATTTTTTGGCAAATGAACTAAATTTTAAATTATAAAACCAACTTTGAATTTGAATATTAGAAGATAGTTTAAATAAAAAAATTGTAAAAAATATTAATATTATAATTTTCAAAATTTTAAATATTTTGTTACAATTATTAATAATTTTTAAAAAAATAATGATTTTTCACAAATTTTTAAAAAATTCTTACTACTTTTTTACATATTTTTAATGTTTTAATAAATTTCTACTATTTTTACAAATTTTTTTATAATTTTACAAGTTTTTTTTTTTTTACTTTTTTTGAAAAATATTTTTAATGATTTTTGACTTGTCAACATTGATTAACTTGTCAACTTATCATGTCATTGGTCAGTATGACACATCATCAGTTAATGTGCCATATCACCAATGATGTGGCATATTCTTATTGGTCAGTTTTTTTTAAGGATCAAAGTAGAAAAATGGAGAAAAAAAGTTTAGAAAATAAAATGTAAAAACGATATAGTTGAAAACCCAAATTGTGAATAAAGCCAAAAATAAATCCCACCGTCGAGGATATTAGTATGAAGCGGAAAAAGAGATAATGTGGGTGCAATGAAACACTTAGCTGTTGTTAACCAATTTGTATTTTAGTATTACTAATGAAAGCTGTGAAACGTACTTGTTTTTAGCGTGTAAAGGAACCCCAAACGTGGGCTGAGATTCTAATAAATGACATGAAAAGAAGTCATTTCCATCCATCCATTAATGAATTTTAGAGTAGGAGAAGTAAAACTTGTGTCAATGTTAAAGCTGCCACAGGTAACTTCAATGTTAATATCAAGCTTGGCAGTGGGGGATTTGGGACGGTCTATAAAGGAGTTCTGAGAAAGGAAGAGGTAGCTGTGAAAAGAATTCTGAAGAATACTCGCCATGGGAAGCAAGATTTTATAGCTGAAGTGACCACCATAAGCAACCTCCACCACAAGAACCTTGTTAAACTCTTTGGCTGGTGCTATGAAAGCATTGAACTCCTACTGGTTTACGAGTTCCTGCCCAGTGGAAGCCTAGACAAGTCCATATTTCGGAACCCGATTCCTAACACTATGGAAACAACTCTGAATTGGGAAACAAGGCACAACAGCATTTGCGGAGTAGCCAAGGCACTGGATTATCTCCATCATGGTTGTGAGAAAAGGATTATTCACCTAGACGTAAAAGCCAGTAACATAATGTTAGATTCAGAGTTCAATGCTCGATTGGGGGATTTTGAACTAGCTCGAACCAACGACCAAACACACCATTCAATCAAGGAGATTACCGGAACCCCAGGCTATACGGCACCAGAAAGTTTCCATACCGGTAAGGCAACCGCTGAAACCAACATCTATGCATTCGGAGTACTAATACTTGAAGTGATCTGTGGAGAAAACCAGGGCATCAAAATGAGCAAAACAACTACAACATCAGCACTGTAGAGCGGGTGTGGGAACTGTAGGAGCCCATTTTCGCCCGGGCCCATTGTTAATCAATTAAAACAAAAATAAAAAAACTGATAAAACAAAAATCAATAAAAATCTCAATCCAATTACAGTCCAAGTCTTTTTACATATATAAGCCCGAATCATAAAAACACACAAGCCCAATGTTCTAACTTCGAACAGGCCCAATAACCCAATATCAAATGACCCAAATGGCCTGAAACATTTCGGCAGACAGGAAACCCTAGAGATCTTCTAGAGGATTGCAGCGCCGCAACAGCCTCCCTCGCGCATGCCTCCACGCGTGCCGCTTCAGCAGCCTACAGCGCCTCCGTACGTTCCACGCCCACACGAGCGCCACGTCCTCCTCTGTACAATCGTTGTACCTGCAAAAGAGGCCAAATAACAGCAGCACAGCAAAGCAACAGCAAATGGAGAAATAGAAAAAATATAGGATTGTATTTTTGGATTTTTTTCGGTTATATAAGCAAAAGCGAACAAATGTAAGGGGAAGACCCTGTTTTTTACAGAATAGAGAATACATACGCAATACAAAAAAAAAAACCAAAAGAGAGAGATCGAAAGGTGATTATCAGAAATTAATTGAGTTTTTATTTTTCGTGCTTTTTTGTTTCCATTTTAAGTATTCATTGCATGCGAAAAAAGAAGGAAGCACTTATCTGTTAAGACCGTCGTCGGATCCCTATTCGCTTCGTCGAAATCGAAGTTTGAATGGGGATCTTGAGCAAAAAATAGGCGATGCCTTGGATTTTCTAAACGAGGGTAATAGGGCGTCACTATGCGCCACCATACACCGATCACGATGGTGAAATGGTGGTGGAGCGACGCAGACATCTGAATCGGCAGAGGGAGAGGTTCAATTCGATTTTCCTAAAACAGGGGTTAGGGTTTTGTTTGAAAAGGGATAACTGATTTGTTTTAGTCTGATTTTAGGGATAATATTGCGTTAAAGATACGACGCCGTTTGGGCTCACCTCAATAGCCTCAAAAACGGCACCGTATGGGCTGACCCAATTTGACCTGACCCGATGCCTTTGAGGATCCGCGCGTTTCTGCAATTAATGGAGAATTTGCGCGTCTGATCCCTTTTATTTCTGTACTACTTTAAATTAAATCTGTGATGCATGGTTTTATTGTTCGATCGATCTCGATAATTTGCGCGTTATTTTAATTTGATCCTCTGTACATTTTCTTTGCTCTTTTAAATTGACCTCTGTAACTCGTGCATTGTTTCAAATTGGTCCGATCTATACGCTGCGTTTTTGGCTATTGGCATATTTGTTATTTTGATCCCTAACTATTTAGGCTTATTTTATTTAGGTCCCTAATTATGTTTTTCATAATTTTATTTGTGTATAGATTGCTCTTTTAATTTTGTTCCATTTCTATTTTAGTTTAGGTATTTTCGTTTTTAAATCAATTCGTTATTCATGTTTTAAATTGTTTTAGCATATTATTTTGAAAATTGTTTAGTTTTTTTATATATTTTTTTTCTTCAAAACTTATTTTAATGTAATTTGTTCATTTTAAAATTCTCTTTTAGGTATATTTCTTAGATTTACATATCTATATAATATTTTTTAAATACTTTTATCCATCATTATCTTTATGTATTATTTAAATTATTTCTTAATATATGTGTATTATTCACATTATTTTACTTTATGAATGTTACTTATTTTGATTGAAATTTTATCTTGTATATCATGTATTTCGGTTTTCCTCTTATAATATTGATTTTAAAATCCATTTGTATACTACTATCTAATGTTTTTAATTTTTATTTTTGATTTATATATATTATTTTCTATATTACTCATTTAATTTTCTACTTATATAATACTTATCTTAAAATTCGTATATATAATTTGTTGTTTGTACATTAATGGTTTCAAATACTTTCTTTATTTTTATATATTATTCATTTTTCTTTATTTGTCTTATAATTTGTTGTATTTTAGCTATGTTAAATTGCCTAAATATTTCTTTTCTAAATTGTCTTTTAATTCATTAGTCTTGAATGTTAATGTTAGTTTTTGTATAATATATGATATGTTGCCATTGTATATACCCTAATTTGCTCTTTTATGTTTTTTATTACTGCCATATATATATTGTTATTTTATGTTCGTAATTATACTTCTGTTTTCATTATTGTATTGTGATTAAAATTTCCAACTTATTTATGAAAAACTGTTCATCCAAACAAACCAAGCAAACACGTTTTGAGTCGTTTTTCTACTCATCTAAAAGTTTTAAAACAAGGCAATATTTGCGTGTTTAGAAGTACGAAAAATTACATCCTAACGTGCTGGGTGTCGATTTTTCGTTCGACTAAATAACCAAATACCCTTTTCATATGTTTTGAAGATCAAAGATGATCTCGTGTCGAGTATAAATATATTATATCCTAACGTCTTTGGGTATGATACTTTTGTCCCTTTGAAACGAGTTAATCTTGAGATTCAACTCCGATTTAATTAACTTTCTTCCAAAATTCTTTACCCTAAATATTTTCAAGTTTTAGATATATTCGAATTCTTTCTGAATGTTTTCTGTCGCTAAAAACATACATTGAACCAATTTCAATATTGCATATTTGAAAAAACAAGGCAATATTGGTGTGTTTAGAAGTACGGAAAATTACATCCTAACATGCTGGGTGTCGATTTTTCGTTCAACTAAATACCCAAGTACCCTTTTTTACATATTTTGAAAATCAAAGATGATCTCGGTGTTAGAGTATAAATGTGTTATATCCTAACGTGCTGGGTAAGATACTTTTATCCCTTTGAAACGAGTTAATCTTGAGATTCAATTCTGGTTTAATTAACTTTCTTCCAAAAAAAATTTTACCCTAAATATTTTCAAATTTTCGACGCAAGGACACTAATTAATCGATTTGGTACCAATTTTGGGCGCTGCGAGGGTGCTAACCCTTCCTCGCACGTAACCGATTCCCAACCCGCTTTCTCTAATTACGCAGCACTAAAAATATTTTATCGGTGACTGATCACACCTAAACAAAAAGGATCGGTGGCGACTCCATTCTATTTTTAAAGTCGATCCTCATTTTTTCAAAACTCTAAAAAAAAAAACGGTTTCGACAGGAACATCATAGGATGGGATGGATTTCTGATGTAATAGATGATCGATTAAACAAGAATTTCTATGAGGATGAAGCACGGTGCACACTTATTTGGGGTTGGGCTGTTGTCAGCCCAACCCTTATGAGAGACCCTCAATGACAAGTGCTTTGCAGGTTCTTACAAGGGAAGTGGATGCACAGATGTACCTCGTGAGAAGCCCGCTTTATGTGGCCAGCCACGGCTTCTCCACTCATTGGAGAAGATTGAAGATATCGACAACTCCATCAGCGGATAACAACTTGCAACAACAATGGAACTCAGTGGCAGATGATCATTATCATGTTCATAGCATTTTTTTTTTCTTCCTCGATGGTGTTTTTCTGGTCGAATAATAATAGGACAGTAGCTTTTTTGAAACTAACTAGTACATAAATTTCATGTAAAATAGAATACTAATTCTCTGATGGCTGCGTTGGGGATGCCTAATTTATCTTGTTGGATTTATGGAAGGAAATGAATAGGAGGTATATAATTTTTTTTTGTCAACTACAAATTTAATAAGATTTAAATTACATTCAATCATTCAATTTTAAAAGTTATTATATGGTGATTATATCGATTTGTTACGTTATGATTACTTAGCTCTTAAATGTAAATAATGATATAATAATATAAGGTGGCATGATAATGCCATCATTATAGATGAAATTTTAAGTCAAAATATAACTAGCCTCTATAATTTTCTTTCAAGTCACTTTTATTTCTTTTTCTTTCATATTCTTTCTTTCAACTCTATACAAGTATATATAGTAGGAAAGTTGGCTACGAGCCAAGTATCGAAAACACAAGTGGAAAGCTATATGGCGTGAAAAAGAGTGAAGAGACGACAACTGTAAAAATTCTTGATATTTGCTCCACTTCTAAGCTATCAAACCTTATTTATAATTTAATTGCATTATTTTCTAGCATGAAAATCATTATACTCTTGTATTTGGCCCACATGCTTAAAAGGCCCAATCCCACAAACTCCGACCCAAGTAAGTTGAGGAACAACTCATGGCACATCACCACTCTATGTTGCTTCACTCTTATAAAAGTCATACTTGGTGAACCTTTAGAACAGTTATCATACCATCACCTGAATGCCACTCATCTAGGATCCATATAATCTAAGGAATATGTTGGGAAGACCACTCACAAACACTCATCAATATATCACATTCAATAACTCTTCGTCAAATCATTTCAGATTAGATTCAGCAGTACCTTAAGTTGGCACTCGTTACCCTACTTTGGAACCTAAGACCGATAAAAGAAGGACCCATGGCTAACCTCTCGTCCCACTATAAATACCCCAGAGTAATGGGTAAAGGAAAAGTGAGAAGAACATAACCCTACTTCTGCCCAAATACTATCTGACTATCCCATTAACCTTCTAGTAGTGGGTCTCCAGTTCCACACCCTTCAAGGTGTGAACCGTACCTTCAACAACGGATCTTCGCAGCTTTCAAGGTCTGAACCTCCTTCACAAACCACCCCCATTCATAAGTTGTAACAATTGGCACCGTTTATGGGAATGATTGAAAACTATGTCTCTATCCAGTAAAGGTCGTAGTTAGTCAAGACAAGAAAGTTTATTCCCCCACTCAAGTTCAAACCAAACCGGCCTAAGGAGTTAGGCCAAAATTTCACAACGAACCTACCATTCACTGCACCTGCAATCCCGATAGAAGGATATGGAGAAAGTTCACCTGTTACTTTTCAACCTTATAGAGAACCACCTTAAAAACGCCATAATGATATAGAAGAATAGGGTAACTCTCGACCAACTATGCGACAATATCAAGAGTTACAAGCTCAAAATGAACTCCTTTGGGCTCACATAAGAGAATATGATTGAGACGAACCTCGAAGGAGTACCGATCGAGTATCATGAAGTCGGAGAAGAGAAGGAAATTGAAGACCCAAGGCATCCTTAGAGGCAATCCCACAGTCAGGCTTAACAAAAAGTTCAAATAGACAGTTTGCCTAGTGGAGATTAGATGAAGCGACAATAGGGTGTCGTTATTATTACTGCCCAAAGCACTTGTAAAGAGTTCCCTCGACACCCTTTCGCCATTACACTCCGTTGAAGGTCTCGCAAACTGAGGTCCTAAATGGGGCTTAAGAGGTGTTTGCTACTCCTCCCTTAAGGTCCAACTTGTGGAGGGAATCGACAGTGGAATGCCTATATCACAATGATATATAGGCCATTCCACTACAAACTGCGCTTAAAGGTCGCAATAGATGAGACTATAAGAAATAGGCAACACACTAAGTTCATTGAAGAACAAACTGACCTAAGAAATCCTTAATGGTGAACACCTTAGAGTTTAAGAATATTGGTGCAAGATATGATAAAACCTTGAGGAGGGCACATGTTATGAATTCCGCCTTGAGATATTAAAGAACGACGAAGGGGAAAGAGACTAGGTTCCCCTCAATGTTGAACCCTGTTCTTTTTTTCAAAATGGAAGACAAAACAAGGAGGTTCCGCCCTCTTTCCAAACTCAGTTTTTAAACTGGAAATTAATTCCTAGTGTTCTACTCCTTCACAATTTCTTAAAATATAAAATCAAATATTTATCTAAATAAAATATAAGAGATAAAACTCAAGCTTAATTAAACTCCTAATAACTAAAACTCAAACTTAATTAAACTCCTAATAACTATCCTTACAAATAATATTTAAATAAAAATAAGTCTTTCATGCCCAAAATTTTCATATGAGTTCATATTTTTACTTGTTCTCCATATTTTGGACTTATATTGCATTTACATAAAAATTAATCGATAAACAATAAAATTAGTAGTATTGTGCCCAAAAATTTATCAAAATAAAACACATAAATATGACATTTTGACACCCTAAGAAAATTAGACACACCATTGACCCAAGCGATCACAAACATGATAGCCTCGCCCCACTTTTCAAATCTTCTCAGTAGGAACTGTTTGATTACAAAAACAAATTATGTATTATGTAAGAAATTACTTAATCAGGTAACATAAAATGTTGTAGTAAATATTGTAATGAAGTAATGGTTTCTGTAATAAACCTAAAACCACAGGATGATTTTTTGCTATTCCAAAATATAATATATGCATTATAAGAAAATTTGTAAGTAAATAAAATAATATATATTGTAATTACTGTTGACACCACATGTAATAAATATTGCAATAATGAATGCTAATTGTAATAACTCAAAATGAATTGTTTAGTTACAAAATATATTATCTAGTACATAAGAAATTGTGTAAAATTTAATTGTAAGATTTTTTTTTTTTGTCATAAAGTAGTTTATTTTGTAACAAGACAAAATATTTGGCCATTACAAAAAAAATTAGTAAAAACTTTGTAATCTGAAAAGACATATTGTAATTTATTTTACAAAATATATTACCGCAACATGAGATATATTATAATTACTTGCTACTTGCTTAATGGATAAAAACTTACTCTAAGCTTATGGGTTGTAGTAAAAGCCCTATTTTAATATGCATCAAACGTTAATATTGCAAATAAATATCTTAGAAAAAAGTACCATTAACTTGGTTATTGAATATTTTGTATATTTTCTAAAACAATATTCACCCCATGGCTTGCTGTTCCATTTCCTGCTGCAGGTAAATGGTTGTACCAGAAAAATAGGGAAGTCTGTTATCCAAGCAGTAGATTCTGCTGGCATTCACATTGTTCCTGTGTCTTTTGGTGCGGAGGAGTAGTCTGGACAAACTGTTGAACTGTGCGGGAAAAAGATTCTTGTGCATGGTCCTTCTGAAAGAGAAAGCATCCTTTCTTGTCTTTCAGGAGTATCCAAACCTGATCGTGGTAGACTACACCGTGCCTGCCACAGTTAATGGTAACCTATTCAGGAACATGCATACAAAACTACATCATATTTCATATTTGATGAATAAAGAAACTAAAACGAACTTGAGTGAGAAACACTTCGATAGAGTGTGGAATAATGTCTCCAAAGTCTGAAGTGATACTGTGGTGATATTCCATACTATGATTGAATTACTTTCTTCTCAGCTTATCATTAATGATTTACAACTTGTTAAATAAATTTATGCATGCAATTCAAGTCTGATTTTATGATTTGATCTTTCTATCAATTACCTTTTTAAATTGTTTATAGGATTGGGGTGTTTGATAAATACAGATAATGCTGAGCTCTATGGCAAAGTTGGAGTACCTTTTGTTATGGGCACCGCTGTTGGAGACAGGGATCGACTCTATAGGACTGTTGAAGAGTCAAAGGTTTATGCTGTGATCTCGCCACAATGGGGAAACAGATCATCTAACCCTTAATCAGTTGAAATATTATTTTAATTGTAGGAAATATAGATTTCCTTTTTTTGGTTGCTTAATATTGATGGTTTTGTAGGTTGTTGCATTTCTTGCAGCCATGGAGATCATGGCTGAGCAGTTTCCTGGAGCCTTCTCTGGATATAACCTACAGGTACTCCTTTCAATAAGGTTCTTTGTTTTGAAAGTGCTTGAAAGAACAATATGTCAAATTAGGTTGATTAGGCATAACCAATAGTGTTATAAACAATTGAGGCTGCAAAATACAACTGTTTGAAGCAATATCAAGAAGCCGGTTTGATACATTCTGAAGAAATATCACGACTCGGAGCAGCAACAACAAAACATATGTGTCATATTTTGGATTTTACATTTGTGGATGGATTTATCCATTAGTGTTTACATACAATAGGGAGTTTGTTTGTAACAAGTTTTCTTGGGCTTGTGTTTACGGTTTCTTGTCTTGGTCTTTGGATATGATAGTCCTTTGGAATGCCTCCTTTTTCTTAAATATTATTTCTAATAAGTTTTTCTTAGGCACCGTCCTTAGTATTTTGTCCTATTGGTTGCATATTGCTAATCTTCAATGATCTTGATTAGGTGATGGAGTCCCATCAAGCAGGCAAATTGGACACCTCTGGTACTGCTAAGGCTATTATTTCTTGCTTTCAGAAATTGGGGTGTCATTTGACATGAATCAGGTGTGTGGTTCTCACTTATTCTTAATTGTGATTGAAAGAGATATCGAGTTCTTTTTTCTTATTGGTTAGGGGTCGGGGAGGGGGAGGGGGTAGGAGAATGTTGGAAGATATTGACTCTTAGGAATGACATATGATGATATACATCTGCCAACCGCAACCCACTGATTTTATTGTCATTATAAATTCCCTTTATTATATGGTTCTTTCAAAATTTTGGACTTCTAACTTGTTTCCTTTCTTTTTTCCAGATACAAATGATCCGGGATCCCAGCAGATTGAGATGATGGGAGTAGTAGAAGAGCATTTGTCGGGCCATGCTTTTCATTTGTATCATCTAACATCACCTGATCAAACGTATTGACTTAACTTTTTCACCTGTACCCTACATCTTGTTCAACATGTAAACATCAAATGACCTTTCATTGATCTCCGATTGAAAATTCTTCTGCTGAGTGTCGTTTGAGTTTCAGCATAATGTTTGCGGCAGATCGATATACGCGGAGGGAACTTTTCGTTGCTAAGAAGGTACAATTATTTATATTTCTCTTGCCAGTTTGAATCTATTCGAGTGTTTTACCGAATGTGTACGTGTTTACTGTTACTGTGCATGCTCAGGCAATAAAAAGTGGGATTTTATATGCTTGTAGTTATTAACTGTCTTCGACTCTGTGAACATAAAGTTTATGGCACTAGTGTCTCTATATTTAAATTTCAGAGAAATTGAGCATGCATGCAGTTTGGTTAAGTTACTAATATCCGATTATATTGAAAATAGTGATTAAGGGTAAGGGAAGTAGCATTTAAGGATCATATGTTGATTATAACAAATGTCTTGGCGAGATTTATATTCATATCACTGTTTGATAGTGGATAATGTTCAAGTGCAGGTTAAGTCGAAGGCAGAGAAGTGAATATATAATACGATGGACGTATTGCGATAAAAGATGTTATTGTTGTTGGAGTGTATTATTTGGCAGCTCAAGATATGTAGGATTATGAGACATAAGGCAATTTTGTTGTTCTTTGCATAGTTAGTGTAAGAAATGCAATATATATATATATTGAACAGTGGGTAGGAATAGTTACTATTGGCCCTGCCCTCCATAAAACAGGCTTGGGCGCGGGAGACTTGGAACAGCGGTTTTAGTTGAAGGTTAAAAAACATGTGTTGGGAGATGACTTTTCTGCTGTCCCAAATGGATGTAATTAAAAAAAGTCCAAGAGTCTGAGCTCCCCTAATCTGGTTAGACAGTTATTGACAATGATTTTCTAACCATCCAAAACAAAACAAAAAAAGTCAATGTCAATTTGTTATTAGGATAATCATCATCTGTTTTGCAATTAAATTATGATTATCACCTTTTCTTTCCTTCGGTACGGTTTCACTCCTTTTACTACATCAATTATCAACTATTTCAGTGTCAATTTTTCATTTCTTTACTTCAAACACGCCCTTACCCAACTTATTGATGGCGTACATGTAATAGATTTTGGATTCGCTCACACGTGCCTGCCCCCCGCTCTATAAAATTTGAAAAAGTTCTATTTTAATCCTTATAATTAACATTTAAAAATAGGGTAATCTATAAAAAAATAGTCATTTTTTTTTCACTCAGATTATATTTTAGTCATTTATGTTTGAAATATTATGTTTTAGTCACTTATGTTATTGTTTTATTACGAAGTGGTCACTCTGTCGTTAAGCTCCATTATTTCCCTAACGACAATCCTATGTGGCAATCCAAATAAGTTTTAAATGCCAACTTGGATGTTCAACTGGGACGAGAATATGTTTTTAATTAATTAAAAATTTTAAATTAATTACACCTTGAATTTGAAAGGAAAAATTGTTCGTCTCCTTTTTTTTTTTTTAGTTTTCTTTTCCATTTTAACTGAAAAAACTATTATTATCCAAGTTGATATTTAAAACTTATTTGGACTACCATAAAGAATTGTCGTTAGGGAAGTAACGGAGCTTAACGACAAAGTGACTACTTCATTACAAAACAATAACGTAAGTGATTAAAACATAACATTTCAAACATAAGTGACTAAAATAGAATCTTGGACAAACAAAAGTGACTATTTTTATAGATTACCCTTAAAATACAGTAATTTAAGTTCCCTATAATTTTTTATCTTTAAGATAAATTTAGTAAATCCCATTAATTTTATTAAATTAATAATTCAATGAATTATATGATAAAAAATTGGAAGATTATGTTTTGTGAATGAACATCTCATGACTAAGCCATTAACAAACATAAAGATTTAAAAAAAGAAACTATTATACTAAGTTACCAACTTGATGTTTTTAATAAAGATGATGAGGAGATACCCATTGACTTGGTCTTGGTGAAATACCAACACATGCAACCCAATCATTCCTAACTTTTTTTATTGGCTTTGGACATTAACTAATCCGAATTTTTTATTTTATAAATAAAAATTTCAAATTCAATTCTTTGAATTGAAAAAAAGGAAAAGAATATTAATCAATTAGTCAAATGATGGATGGTTGAGGATAAAGTTATAACTGATTTCAAATATATATATATATATATATATAATAGTTTTAAATACATCCTCGTATTATTATTTGTTAGTATTAAATAAATTTAATTTCAGTTTAATCCTAATTAATAGATTCAAGTTTTTAACCCCAAAAAAGAAAAAGAAAAGGTTTATAAAGTATAATAACTTTGAATCTTTCAATAATTGAACACAAGCAATTCATTCTGTTTATGATTCATCTAAATTTAAGCTTTGAAGATGTAGTCACCAGAATAATTCTTTTTCAACGCTGTTTTGATAGGAAGGCAAAAGGAAGGAAACAAAAGTTTGAAATATTCAAGTGTGTATATATATATATATATATATATATATACTTTTTTTTTAAATCTATTTTTTTTTCAGTGATAAAGAAAAAAATTCAATCTAAGTTATTTTTTTATTCATAATTTAATCTAAATTTCTTTTTATTTTCGTCGTTAGTATTAAGTATGTAACACCTTATTTTCGACCCTATTTACCGGATCTGAATATAAGATGTCACAAGACTTATATACTTAACTAAAATTTTCAATCTACGAAAAACCTTATTGAATGTACCTCTTATTTATTTAAAATCCTTTTTAAGATAATAGGTTTGAATAATATATTTACCGTTTGTCACAAAAGTAGAATAAAACTTTACAAGTGTTTGATAAAACATACATTCGTAACGTGTATTACTATTTGTCATTTGAAAAACATGTTTCTATAAATGTCCCTCTATATGCATAATATTGCCCTCGGTCTACTACCATGGCACATCCCTAAATTCGTCCCTCCCGACTAGAGGTGTTCATGGGCCGGGTAGCCCGGCCCGACCGAAATTTAGGAGGGTTTGGGCAAAAATAAAAGCCCGAAAAACGGGCTTGGACAAAAAATAAGGTCCGTTTAAAAAATGGGCCAGGCCTCGGGTAAGGTGTTTTTGGCCCGAGCCCGGCCCGAATTCACTAAATGACAAAAAAAATCTGCTATTTTTTTTTTATTTTTGAATTTTGTTTTCTTGTTATTTTCTCCCTATTTTGCTAACATATTACTTTTATGTTGCTACTATTTTGTTGTTATTTATTGAATATTGTATAAAACTTATTTTATTGTTAATTTTGTTATTATTTTAAAGGCATTTGTTAATTTTATTATTATTTTAGAGGTATTTGCTTGTTAAGTTACATCTATCTTAGTGTTATTTAAGTCTACATATTTTTTTAAAATTTATTTTCAATTTGTTGGGAAATATTTATTTTGATTTTTTAGTATTTTTGATGTATTATATATATTTAAAAATTATATAAAATAATATAAAAATTTAATACGGGCCGGGCCCGGGTTTTAGCATTTTTATATTGGCAGGGCTTGGGAAAAAAATTAGGCCCATTTTTTGGGCCCGGCCCGAGCCCGATGAATGGGCCTAAATTTTTAGTTGAGCCCGGCCCGGCCCATGAACACCTCTACTCCCGACACACTGGTTCAATTCTCAAACCTGCATACCAAAAGACGCATATAAGTTTAAAAGAACTTAGTGGGTCTCACTCAATATTACCTTTCAACGGTGTTGTAGAATTTCTCGACTCAAGGGTTTGGATTCCCTCTCAGACCTTGGTGGATACTTTTTGGTTCTTGATTGGCAGATAACCATACGTCAATCTCTGCACTTAATCGTCTTATACTCATATTACCCGACTGGCGGATCTTAGACTTTACACCATATTTCAAATTCCATTACACAATTTCTTTACAAGTTGTAGTTAGATACGCTTTTCAGAATGATACTCAACGGATACTACTTTTGACAGATTCTTTTACAGGACCCAATAATTATCAAAACACTAGTTACATCGTATCTTCAAATCAATCCAAACAGACATACTTACTTAAAAGAATACAACGTTTTAATTCAAGCAATAAAATCCTAGATAACTTCAATATAGGACCTAAGAAATTCCAAGTTTGGCAAGCACTTATACTACCCCATATTCCAATACATAAGGTTCCCTGTCATAGCAGATCACTAAGGCAGATTCATCAGTTGGTTACTCTATTGAGAATTCTATCAGAAAATGACTCATAGGCATACCCAGATCTCACGCAAGGCAGACTAACATCTCACCACTTGATCATTACATAATTCACTCTATGGATTTTCCAAATAACACGCCACAAAGGCTTTTCCACAAGATTAGCCACAAAAGCTTTTCACAAGATTAGCCACAAAAACTTTTCACAAGGTTAGCCATAAAGGCTTCCCAGGTAACCTGTCGTGTTTGGCGATATGAATTTGCCTAAACTCAGCATTACCTGAGGTTTGCCCATCATCGCTCTAGGGACACGCAGCAACCCTATAAGACAAATGTGGCTCATCCGTCATTTCCAGAATATCTCATAGCCATGGTTTTTTCACATAATTGTCACACTGGCATTCATGTTTACTGTCCCAACAGACTACATTACATCATACTAGCCATCGTGTTTACTATCCCGACGGACGTCATTAAAGCACCACCGCGGAGTCCATTATCGTATCACATATTTTCTCGACACTCCACACGAAACCCCATTATCGCCAGCATACATTGTCATTGACTGCTTCGGATGTACTAACGTCCAAAGTGTGAATACTGCAACTAAATATATGGATTTCAAGCAGTGTCCGCAAGTATACGGGTCCGGTTGTAATATAATGTGTTTACAACGAAAAACTTGGTAAGTATTCCGATGATCGTACCCAAGGAATTGTAGTTTGGGGAAAACTGCTATTAAACCAATTACCAAAAATAATTACTAATATACTCGAGTCACGAATTAATAGTGTGAATCAGGAAGTAAGATAATAATAATAAACTAAATAAATTTAATTAAACCTAAGTCTACTCCTAGATTCATGTATCGACTTTTCCTATTCCTTGTTTTGAATATGTAAGTTCCTTTTAGCTTAGATCTAATTGTTTTGCCTAATTAATTATTTATGTAGAGCTCTTATCAATCAACTAGTTGATACCCTAGCAGGATCTTTCAATACGTCCACTAGAATAACAAGTTGACAAGAACTACTTATCTTCCGACATCACAGTCCAGACCGGTTCGGGGTTAAGGTGTTCACGGATAGGCCATATCAATTTTGGGTTAATTCCCACCTAAATGACTTCCTAGGGTCGTTAAGCCTAGGGTTTAAGTTATTCCTCTCCCAAACAGCTAATCCACCAAGAAACTCTATCCTTTAATCAATTAATAAGATTAGAACAGTTGAAACCATGTGAGATATGTATAAAGCATAAATTGATTCTAATCTTTACATAAACATTCAATTAAACAATGTTAAAGAAAGAGATATAAATAATAAAATAAAGGAAAAGAGATGATCATGGATTTATCGATAAAAGCATGGCTCTAGAATAATCTCCACTCACGAGTATCTCACTTCAGAATAGGATCTTCTGATTACAAGAACATAAAAATACACTAAGTAAAAAATAAGAATGAAATAAAAACCCTAAGTATATTTTCTATCTCCCTAAAATTATGTTTAAACTGATTACAATGGCATTTATATAAGTTAAACTCGGAATATTAAAGTGCCTAAAATATTCTTGAAGTCCTTAGAGTTCGACTAGGACAGACACTCCTAATTTCCCTCAAAAACATAATTAAAACGTGCAGGAGTTTTTGGGCTACGTAAGAGCTTAGTTGCAACACAGGCCTGCGATGTTGCAACCAACCAAAGGGGGTATGTCGCGACATAGGAGGGCCGTGTCATGACATCGAGGGAAATTTCGTTCCAGAACTTGTTTTTGGCTTCTGTCTTGATATCGAGACATCATTGTCTTGATGTTGCAACATAGGCATCAGTTTTGGCCCAAAAAAGCATCTTTAGCTCCTGAATTGACCTACAAGATCATGTAACATTTTTTAGATATATAAAATGTAACAAAAATTACTAGAAAGTATAAATTACTACTTTAAGTATGAAAACCTAAATATATACTAAGATGTTTTGATTTAACTATTAAACAAGCTAAAGTTATATGTAAAAAGGATTTAAATACTAGTATAATTCATGGCAGATCAATCATGCATAACCTAAATGACAGAATGAACACATCTGCACAGAGTTCATTCATACTTTCAGTCAGACCTTATTTCTTATCACGTAAATTCCCATACACTTTCCATACATTGTCATTACCATGTAACATAACATACATGTCAACACATACGTATAGATACTTCACAGATAATCATACGAACAAGAATACATACTACGATTCCTCAGGAAGACATGCTTATTTAAGTATACGATGATCATACAAAGGATCATGATATTATAACACGATGGAGACAAGTTTAGAGACTCACCTTAACCTCGGCTTGGAGCTTTCGTTTCAAATGTTCGCCGAAAGCCAGCATCAGCAACTATTTAAAATATTATAAGATTCCCATTAGAATCCCCATCATAGACATATTACTAATATTTCAACCACATGCGACCCCCATACAAGGCTTTCCTGTAACACTCTTCCCTTCCATAATTGTAACGTGCAAAGTTATAAGACTTATCAGAAGGTTGAATCATCCACTGATTAAACTAGATCTTAGTTCGATCTTAACGAAAAATAAAATGTTGAGGTTAGAAAGAATAACCTAAACATTAGGTAAGAAGAAAAACTATCTGAAATGTTCCTCTTCTATAAATATACGTTCGGTCCCCCTTATTTCCTTACCAAATCTAGAGTATGTAAAAGAAAATCTGGCAAAGGTTAACCTCATTGTTGACCAGTCATGGAGAGAGTCAAATCAATCCATTTGACTCCTGTCAAAGCTTCTTGCTTCTTTTTATCTTCAGTTTACATTTTCTTTACAGGTAATTTCCCCATTCTCTTTCATTTTCATTTATTCAAAATGGTTCGAACAACTACATGTGAAAGAGGCCGTGGTGGTCGTGGCAGAGCAATAGAAATGACAGCCCTAGAGATGTGGTTAATATTGGTCATGATAATACCCAATGTGTGGTTGCTCCTATGTATGAATGCAACACCATCAATGAAGAGCTAGTTCGATACCTACGAGCCTGAGGCATCCTTTGATAGAACTATGCCTTCGACTTTCAATTAGTCCAAGGGGAGTATCACCTAAGTGAAAATACCATGGGGTTTATCATTCTCTTTTTCTTGTTCGAAGTTGGCTTCCACCTGCCTTTACATCTATTTTTCTACTCGGTGCTCAACGAGTATGGTATTGCACCGGAGCAACTCTCTACCCTATCCTAGTGGACACTGGTGGCCTTTTTTAGAAACTTATGTGTGCATCGTGAGTTGCTAATGCTTGGTGTATTCCAAAAGATTTACTAGTTAAAGGTAAAAAGACAGGGTGTCTCGATTGGAAATGTCCACTTCAGTACACTCTGGGGTTTTGCGCTCATAATATAGAATTGAACCTCAAAGCTGCATCTTAGAAAAAAAAAAGTTTGTGAGGGTCACCAATAAGCTCAAAACTGGGTTTGGCTTTCCCACCTACTGGTCCCTACCCTGGGAAGGCATCTGCTTGCAAAGTCAGCTTGTTGACTCAAGGGTTGCTTGGAAACAGTTCAAACGTCAAAGGGTGGGGCGTGTTCTAGAATTGGTAGAAATTGTCATTGTCAGACATGTCTTCCAATACTGTCTGTAAAGTCTAAGTCCCAATGGTCGCCAAGCTAATGAACTTTTATTATGGGCGGATTCTCGGAATGCCCCTTCTACTAAAGCAGCCTGGCGCCAAAACTCTAATAAGGATTTGGCATGAATTCTAGTGAGGAAGATGAGAGAGCCTCTATTCTTTTTCTATGATCATTGTGGACTGCGTTCACGCTAGTGGAACATTATTTGTCATGGTACGTCTTCCACTCCTTCCAGTCAGGTTAATTCTCCTGTTGATGTTGTAGGGTCTACGTCCAGTTCTTATACCTCTACGCTCGTTCCAGCAGTCAACATGGATGTCTTAGCTTTACTAGATGAGGTTCACGGGAATGAATGTGCTACCATTGCCCCACCAAGAATAACGACTGGTAAGAAAGATCAAAAGAGGCTAAGGGTGGAAGGAAGCACCCAACATACAGAAGACAATGATTGCCCACAACTGGCTCGACGTATACTTAAGAAAGGTTCTGCTCCCTCGAGAGCCAACATTCCATTTGTTCCTGCCCTGCCTCCAATTTCAACTCTGCCAGTAGAGTCCGTCAATTCGACAGACTCTCCAGTCTACGCCGCTGAACCTCCTGCAGCTGAAATCCCTCCAGAAACAACACGCCAAAACCAGTCAGAGGCTCCTCTTGGTTCCATACCCACCAATGCAATTGGTCCCCATATTTTATAAATTTTTAAATTTTTAATTTTTTTTCTTTATTTTCCATTTTTCTTTTATGTGGCACGGGCAAGGAGATTTCATTTTCATAACACAAAACCATTTTTGTACAAAGTCAGCCACCATCGTCCACTTATTAGACAAAAAACATATAATTATCTTCCACACTCAAATTGTATCTCAATTTTAATTTTAAGTTCTCAAAAATTAAAAATAAAGAAATAAAATAGGTATCCAAGGATGGAATTTCGATCTTTTGGGTTCTTTTTTACAAGAACAATTGATTAATTAGTTTCTTAAAAAAAGAAAAAAAAATGACGAGAGTGAGGGTCCCAAGCAAGAAATCTGGGCCCATTATGGAGCTCGGATGTTTAGATTATCGATTCTTTTCTGAGTGTTTACGGTACTAGATCTGAGGATTGAAGGTGTGATATTGTTTGCATTGCAAGTGAGGGGTAGGGTGGGGTAGGGATGAGCTTGAAACCGTGGCAATCTCGGCTCCTACTTATTGGACTTTGGAGACTTTTTGGAACACCAATAAAGATGCGTCTGGTCCCAAATATGGTCACACCCTTACCACCGTCACTGCCACCAAGACCCAGGTCTTAGGCTTATTCTCTTCGGTGGTGCCACCTCCATTGAGGGTGGCGCTTCCTCTTCTTGTCCCGAAATCGGTTAATATATCTCCCCATATTTTATAAACATAAAGAAAGTTTTAACAAATGGAAAATATAGAAAAACTATGTTAAAAGAGATGGAGAAATGAGGAAAACAAGGGGAGAAGCAGAAGAGAATGAAAAATAAAGAAAAAAAGAAAGTTAAAAGAACATAAAATAAAAAAATTAAATTGCTTAAAACGAAAAAAAAATATGGAAACCAATTGTATAATTTAACCTAATTTTTTTTTTTTTGAAATGATGATTTAATGTGCCACGACAATTAACAGCTTAATAACTAAAATGTAACAACATGTTAACGTAAGTGACTAAGACATAACTTTTCAAATATAAATGACTAAAATGTAACCCAAGATAAATAAAAGTAATTATTTTGATAGTTTACTTTTTTAATAAAATAAAATACACTTGATTTCTTTTACTAAATTTTAAATTTTAAATTTTAATATGTGTTGGCTTTCAATTGATTTAATTAAATGAAGAAGCTTCTAATAGACAAGCAAATTTAAATCAAACAACTCTACCTTAATTAGTAGAGATTAGATAATGAGATATAATAGAAAAAATTCTGGCCTTGGAACAAGATAGTTGAGTGAGAGAAAGAAGAGGCATAGAACAAGCATTGGGGTGTATTTTTATAAGTGATAATTATGTTTATGAACTTATGATATGATTAAATAAAATTTGATATAGCACTGGTTTTTTAGAAAACCAGGAAAGTCTTCACTCCATTTTAGACTTTGAATGAATAGGGTTATCTCCTCCAAACTCTTCCAATTATAATATAAAAATACTTTTGAAACTCATCATAAATCCTAATAATAATAATATATTACATAAAATTCATATTACTCCAATTTCAGAATAATAAAATATTTTTAAAAAGTTAAAATTATACATTAATACATTATTCATCTATTCTAAAAATAATTTAAATTCGAATCATCCTTATAATAAAATTAAAATAAACATGGAAAACAGAAAAACATAATAATATATACAAATTACAACTAATTCTAAACATATTATTCAACAATTACTTATTTCACACTCCAAGAGTAAATACTAAGAACTTTCAGATTGTACAACTCATATGGGGTTGACCAAAATTGTAATTCTTTTTACATTTCATTTTTTCCCTTATAAAATCACCTCCATCCCCGCTGAATATCAAACTTATACCTCCATCTCCAGTTGTATGTTATTCATCATATAAACCAGAAACCTGGTGTTAATTTCAGTAGCTAGCAGCTAGCATGGGCTCTACCCTTTTAGCCTACTTTTTAATCCCAGCAGTTTTTCTTGTTCAAGCAACCTGTTTTCAGTTCAATTTTTCAACTTTCCTGAAAGAAGATGAAAGCCAGCTTACCTTGAGTAGGAATTCTTACATAGTTCTTGGAGCTATCCAAGTTACTCCTGATGTTAATGGAGGTTCCATGCAAAATTTGTCTGGACGAGCTCTGTATAAGAAACCATTTAGGCTTTGGAAAGGCAACCACACCACCATTGCTTCTTTCAATGCAAGTTTCGTCCTCAATATCCGCAACCAAACCTCTCCTGGTGGCGAAGGCGTTGCCTTTTTAATAACCGGCAACTCCAGCCTACCGGACAACAGCCAAGGACAGTGGTTGGGGATGGTAAATGCCAATACAAATGGTTCTTCTCAGGCCAGTGTGGTGGCGTTGGAATTTGACACCAGGAAGAGCGACGACCAAGATATGGATGGCAACCATATTGGGTTAAACATAAACAGCATCCACTCAACCAAGCAAGTTTCTTTAAGTAACTACGGTGTTAACATTTCGGGAGGTGAGGATTTAAGGGTGCATCTTCGTTATGACGGCCAAATGTTTTCAGTTTTCATTGGGGACAACCAGACACTTGTGCTTTCTCAGTCTCTTGATCTCTCTACTTATCTTCCGGAGAAGGTTTTCATGGGATTCTCTGGTTCAACAAGCAATGAAACTGAGCTCAACTGTGTGAAATCGTGGGCGTTTTCTGGTACTGATATAGGAGGAGATCGCAATCTACGGTGGGTTTGGATCATGGTTCCAGTGGCAAGTGTGGGTATATTAGTTGGAGTTGCCATGTACTTGTGGTTGAGGAGGGTATACAAAGAGGAAGATTTGGAGGGTCAGGGTGGTCGACTTCAAGGGAACATAGAAGATGAGATTAAACGTTCCAATTTGGGTCCAAGGAGGTTTGGGTTAAAGGAATTGAAGCAAGCGACTGGGAATTTTAACCCGAAGAACAAGCTTGGGAAAGGTGGATTTGGAACTGTTTACAAGGGAACCTGGAGAAACAACGACGTGGCTGTCAAAAGAGTGTCCAAGAAATCACACCAAGGCAAGCAAGAATTCATTGCGGAAGTCACTACAATCGGCCACCTCAATCACAAGAATCTCGTCAAGTTAATAGGATGGTGCTACGAAAAGCGGGAATTTCTCCTTGTGTACGAATACATGCCCCATGGAAGCCTTGATAAGTTCATCTTCTGCGATGATAAACCAACCCTGCAGGAGGAAT
This sequence comes from Gossypium sturtianum, assembly GCA_025698515.1. Lineage (NCBI taxonomy): Eukaryota > Viridiplantae > Streptophyta > Magnoliopsida > Malvales > Malvaceae > Gossypium > Gossypium sturtianum. The sequence goes on along the minus strand of CM046951.1, from coordinate 96,546,362 downwards.
CCACACTCAACTGGGAGCAAAGGCTATTGATAATCCAAGGGGTGGCTCAAGCACTAGACTACCTTCACAATGGTTGTCAAAAAAGGGTGCTCCACCGTGACATCAAATCTAGCAACATCATGCTGGATTCCGAGTTCAACGCCAAGCTCGGAGATTTCGGACTGGCCAGAACCATCCAAGAAAAAGAAAAAACGCACCATTCGACCATCGAGATCGCTGGCACGCCAGGTTATATGGCCCCAGAAACCTTTCTAATAAGCCGAGCCACGGTGGAAACCGATGTTTATTCCTTTGGGGTTCTTGTGATGGAAGTTGTTTGTGGGAGAAAGCCCGGGAATCAAAGTGAGCTAAACAACTACAACAATAGTATTGTGAATTGGGTATGGGATTACTATAGGAAAGGAAGCATCAGTGGCGCTGCTGATTCCAGGATGGATGGGGACTTTGATGAAAAAGAAGTGGAGTGTGTGCTTGTTCTAGGCTTGGGTTGCTGCCATCCCAACCCACACTATAGGCCTTCAATGAGGACTGTATTGCAGGTACTTTCAGGTGAAGCGGATCCACCCCAGGTACCCCAAGAGCGACCTTCATTTGTGTGGCCAGCCATGCCCCCATCCTTCAACCACATGGATGATTCACTTACAGGAAGTCAACTCACTCCGTTTACGGATCTTAGTGGTAGATGAAATCATATCAGTCAAGCCCAATCTCCATCAATGATTCATTCATGCTGCCCTTTTACTCTTTCACTCTCTTAGGATTTAGTTCTCTTTTGTTTGTTGGAATTTTAATTGTGTTGAATATCAACTTAACAGTGAAAGTGAATTAAAAGTAAATTGGAGTGCTTGTAAATAGTTTCAGGTAAAATTATATTTCACCCCTTAAAAATAATAAAAAATTAATTTAATTCTTTAAAAATTATAAAAATATAAATTATTATTGTTAAATTTCCTTAATAAATTTTTGTGGCTTCGCTATGCTATAGTTTAAAAATGTCAACATCTGCGACATATGGCTGACCAAACACTAAAACCTAACCAAAGAAACTTACGCCATCGACTATTTTATAATGCCAATGAGCAGCAAATCACGACAAGGAATGAATAAATAAAAAAACCCAATGGAATCTATAATTACGAATTAATTTATTTTCATCTTAATCCAAAAATTTGACCCATAATTTGTAAGCTTCCTTACTTGAAAATGTTTGCCACCATTGATAGGATATGTGGGATTGGATGTTCTTGCCAGGTTTTGGCATTGACTTCTGATTTGTGAATTTTATCTATTTGTTTTTAAGATGTTTATCAAAGATATCACCAGTCCACAATTTGGAAAATTGCATCTAGAATTGAGAATTAAAATATTTATAGAAAATAGATATTTGTTCATCTTCCAAACTTCATTTATTGGAAATCACTCATATTTTTTCCGCATTTGAATTGTACTCATTTATATTTTTCATGATAAAAAAAAAGAATTAATTATTAAGGGCTAAACTTGACATTATGTCTTGTTATAAATTAAAGATTTGTTTTCATAATTTACATATAAATATTTAAAATAACAAGAGGAAGAAAGAAAGAGACTCCAACAGCAACAGAGGCTTAAGGGTTTGACCGGATTGGAATTCAGACACAGTGAACTTCAACCTTTGCTATTTCCTGTTTCTCCAGAAACAAACAGAGAAGAGAAAGGATGGTGCTCTCCACATCTCTGCATTCGCTTTGCATAATCCCCCATACCTCTCAATCTAAAATCCCAAGCATCTCCATCCTCCTAAAGTCTCCTTTAGCCAAAACCCACCTCAAAATCAACCCCATTTTCAAACCCTCTTCCCTTTCCCTTTTCACTCAACCATCCAAGCTCAGACCAAAATCCCAAAATTTCCGTACCCCCACCATCCGCTCCCTCTTTACCGGTATCGTCGAAGAAATGGGTGAAATCAAGCAACTGGGTATGGCCGATCACGGCGGATTCGATCTCAAAATACACGCCAAAACTGTTATAGAGGATGTCCACCTCGGTGACAGCATTGCGGTTAATGGAACTTGCCTAACGGTGACGGATTTCGACACCCATTTGGGAGAATTCACGGTTGGGCTGGCCCCTGAAACCCTAAGGAAAACTTCATTGAGTGAACTGGAACCCGGGTCATTGGTGAATTTGGAGCGGGCTATCCCGCCAACAGGCCGGATGGGAGGCCATTTCGTGCAAGGACACGTGGATGGCACAGCGGAGATAGTGGGGAAACAAGTGGAAGGGGATTCATTGTGGATCAAGGTTAAGACGGATAAAAACTTATTGAAATATGTAGTGCCAAAAGGATTCATAGCTATAGATGGGACTAGTTTGACAGTGGTGGATGTGTTTGAAGAGGAACTTTGCTTTAATTTCATGCTAGTAGCTTATACTCGGCAGAAAGTGGTGATTCCTTTGAAGGAAATTGGGCAAAAGGTGAATTTGGAGGTGGATATCCTCGGCAAGTATGTTGAGAGGCTTCTCAGCAGTGGTTTTGTTGATTCCATTAAAGGCTCACGATTTCCAGAAACTCATAACAAGGTTAGTTCATGCTTCACTTATGTTGTTTTTACACTAGTTGTTGAATCCGGTAGCTACTTATAATTTGCATAAGTGAGAATCAGGTTGATTTAATGATTGGTATGTTGTAGCAAAATGTGTGTGTCTCAAGGAATAATGATGTATGTGTTAGCCAATGTCTGATTCTTGAGGCATTATTGGGGATGGCTTGACTGACTGATGGGGTCTAATTTGGTAGTTGTTCTAAAACCTGATGATTGTCTGTATTAGACAGGCATTGTCAATCAGTTGCCAAAATCTTACAACACATCATCATATATGTGAATTGCCAGTGCTTCCTGTTCTGCTTGTCATCTTTCTCCAGTGATGTGTTCCTCTTCATATTTCTCAAAGTATTTGTGTCGGATATTAGTGCTCAATACATATTCAAGTTATGATCTTTCAAATATATGTATATAGAAGAAATGAAGCATACTCATGTTGAACATATACCCGAATCTAGTACCCGTTCTCGATTTTGGGTTATATAGGTTGCCTTAGGCTTTTTTGGTTGGAAATATCAAAATTACTTTTATTGTAACGGTTAAGTTCATAACCATTTACTACCTCTCTCTTAATAAATTGGTTAAAATATGCTACAAATCCCTGTACTCTCCGTACATTTAAAATTTAGTCCCTTTTATTTTGAGAAATATAGTCATTTTATTTTTTGGATTTAAAAATTCAAGCTCAGCCGTTAACACTGTTAAAATTCTTGTGTCAAATTTGTTGGTGTGACGATTTGAAAAAAAAAAATGAACTTTGTTGGATGGATTGCCTTTTTTGACAGAATTGATGAAAAATAAAACAAGTTTTAATTCCAGAAGGTAGTGAAGAGGATGGATGGTTTCATTTCAAGGAAAGGGTGGTTTCTCTTTGCACAGCATTTAACCTTCTTCAATAATCAATCAGCCAAGCTCACTTTGCGGGGCTTCAGCTATAGGCTTCACCATTCACCTTTGTTTATTTATATCAATTCTGATATTTTGAGACATTGTCCTATCTGTGTTCTTTTTCAACAAGATATCTGTGTTTGTGTTTGTGCAATGCTTTACTTACTTTTTCCTCTTCATATTTTCATATCTTCTCCTCTTTGGTATGCAATTGAACATAATATTATACTCAATAATAATAAGTTATGGGTTTAGGTCAATTTTAATACCTATACTTTTTTATATTTTAAACTTTCGACCCTAATCCAAATTATAGTAGTCAAATCCATTAAATCAAATTTTACTATTAGTCGCATAGCATGTATAAGTTGTAGATTTAATTTTTGTTCTCCTATTTGATCTTATTTAATTTTTGGGTAAATACACAGATAGTCACTCAATTATAAAAAGTTCTCATTTTAGGCACCCAGAATAAAAGGTTTTCAATTTAGACACTCACATTACATAGTTTGTTCATTTTGATCATTCTCGTTAAAAACTTTAACGGAAATTTGACATGGCATTTTCAAGCAGCCATTAAAATGCTTTGTCGCTTCAGCAGCAAGTTTTCAATTTAGACATTCACATTATATAGTTTGTTCATTTTAATGGAAATCTGACATGGCATTTTCAAGCCGCCACTAAAATGTGGTTTCCTCAACAGCAAACCTTCAAACAAAGTGCAAGGTGTTGATGAATGGATGATCCAATCCCATGGAGTATCAAGGTGCAAGTTGAAGAAACCATTGTGCATTGTCGAAAATGTTATGCCAGATTTTTTTTAGTTTTTAACGGGAGTGACCAAAATAAACGAATTATATAATGTGAGTACTTAAATTGTAAACTTTTATTTTAAGTGCCTAAAATGATTCTTTTTATAGTTGAGTACCTATTTGTGTAATTTACTTTTAATTTTTATTTCTTAAATTTTAAAATTCCAATCTTAAGAAATGATATTCATTAAATTTGTTAACTAAAATTATGTGATTTTTTTTAATATTATATGAAAATAATAAATTAACATAATATTATTATCATGTTTATTGCATAAGATTTTTAAAAATAATAAAATTTAGCTTAAACCGATTTAAAGCTTATACCATTTGGGTTGAAGTTAAAACTTCAAAATTAAAAAAGTACAAGAGCTAAAAATGATCAAATTAAAACAAAAATATAAAAATCAAATTCAGAACTTAAACATAGTACAATGACTAAGGGCCCTTTCGGATAGACGATTATCTCAAGTGCGGTACATTTAGCTTTCTTTTTGTCTCACACTATAGTATTTAATTTTACTGTCACCGTTATTTTTACGCTAATTACAGGTACACACATCGCCCATTCAAATGGGCCCTAATAGTAGAATTTAGGTTAATTGATATCAATAGATAATCATAAACCAATTTAGAGCATTTAAGTTTCTTTTAAAAGGCACAATGATTTATTTGGTTCTCAAAAAAAATTATTTTAGTGCTCCATTTAATTTTTCGTCTCTTTTAGTCCTTAGACTTGCGTTTTTTATTAAATATCTCAAAATGGATGAAAAATTTAATATTTATTAATTTTGTTGATGTAGCATACATGTGGATGCCATGTCAAAGATAAATTAAATGTTTTTAAATTTAAAAAGCTATTAAAAATTAAAAAGTACAAAAAATATCCTTTTTAATTTTTAAAAAATTAATTAACTACTAATGGAACATACGCAGACTGTCAGGTAAATTTCAAGTCAGCAAAGTTAACTAACATTAGTTTCTTTATCTATTTTGCGACAATTTGAAAAATAATAAAATTTCAAGGACTAAAATAACTTTATTTGTAAAGCTGGTGGGTCAAATAAATCATAAAATTAAAAACATCTTTTTCTTGATATTATTTTCACTGTATTCGGAGATCAAAATCCAACATCATACCTAAAAAACTCCTTGGACTGAATAAACATGTTGCAGAAGCAAGTCCATGAAACCTATTTCAAGACCAAAATATATCTTTTCCCAACTTTTAGCTTTATACCTTATAAAACCTTTATCTCACCCACAGTTCATCTTGGTGCTCAACTCTATCTCAACACCGAAAAATTGTGCATTCAATCCCAGAAAGCAGAACAATAAATTCAGAAGGGGAAAAAATCAATGTTCTAAGATATGTTTACCAATGCAGGAAATTTCAATAAAACATTTACCCTGAGAATCTGGTTGTTAACTAACAAATAGGAACTTCATTAGAATAGGAGCGCGATAAGAGATGAAGAACACAGAAATTGAGTACATGAAAGGCAACTCATAACACCAATAATCCAGATCAACATTGTAGGGATATTACTTGGAAAACTCAAATATCAATGGAAGATACAGCACCAGACTAAACCCAATTTCTCAGAGCCAAAGAAACGGTAAAAGGATTTCACTCCCAACAATTCAGCATATTAGCCTTACCCCCACTATTATTCACTTAACAAGATGTGGCAACCGCATCTCAAACCTGCAAGTGATAGTCGAGGGTAAAGGCACGGATATCTGACGGGCCAGTCCCAAGCCTGCCACCAAACATCAGAACCAGGACATGATAATAAGAGAGAGCTTCACTAAGATTGATAGTAAAACAACTTGTAAATAAGGAACAAGCTAAAGTGCAAGTTTCACATTCATTCAGATCGTACTGCAAAACAACAAAACTACAAAGGAACCCCCGAATTGTTGGGGAAAGAGATAATGAAACCGGAAAACTTAAGATAGCATTTTTCAACAAACATCGGGAAACAGGTTTTTCTCCCTATTTCGCTGTTTATGCATTCAAGATGATAAATGAAAGTTCAGAAACTAAATTTCTCTCCCCTCAATGAGCTTCACAATGGTGGCAGTTTAAGAAATAAAAAATTGAATTACCTTTTGTTAATGGTGCCATAGTGAAACTTTACTTTCCCAGATTTAACATCTTCGATGTACTGCAGCAACAGAGAGATAATACAATTTATGAAAATTTATGTCGATGAGAATTTTTAGATAAATTTTAAGCATATTTACATTTATGGAAAGAAAGAAAAAGAAAAAACTCATACCAAATTCAAAGTAACAAAAATGGAAGAAAATGCCAAAGAATCAAAGGGAATGTCGTCCAATTCAAAGAGACAGCACTCAGATGATTCTAGTCCTGGTGAAAATTGGGGCTTCTTCAGCTTTGCCAAGAAGATTACATAAGTCTGCTCCAAAAAAGACAAAGCGATGTTAGATACATAAACATCTTCCATAAATGTACATGAGATACAGAAGTAAATTAAGGATGCTTCTTCTAACTTGTCCAATAAGGGGAATATCCAGTTGTGCAAAAGGGGAAATGACTTCCACTTCAGCACCTGCCTCTTCCCATGTTTCCCTTATTGCCCCTTCAGCAGCAGACTCCCCAATTTCCAGGTAACCAGCAGGAAGAGTCCTATGTTAATGCCACCCAATCAACTCAAATATTTGTATTGCCATCAGAGATGGTAGAAACTTGCTATTTTACAAGAAAAGCAAGTGTGAATACTCCATGCTTCAAATGCATAATTAATCTCTTTTGCAAACAAATATCAGAAAATGAAGAAAACAATATTCAATCCTTTCCTAAACAAAATTCCAATCATATAAATACATACCAAAGACCAAAAGATGGTTCAATATTTCGCTTGCATAGTAGAATCTTTCTATCATGCTCAATGAGGCAACCCACAACCTAAAGGTATCATCAATTTAGAACAAAAATTAAGCATAAAAGTATATTCTTGAAAATTGAAAGTAATTCAAAGCCTGCAACAATGTACAAATTATCAAGGAAACAATGATTCAGAATACAGGAAGCATACATTTTATTCAAAGCATTTTTCTCTACTAGCCATCTAAAATAGGAACGAAACCCATTACCTACCCCCACCCCAATGCTTGTGGGCTATTTGAAGAAACCCTAAACCCATATTTTTCATGTTTCCTAATAGATAAATAAAAACTTGCAACAAAAGCAACCATTAAAGATGATAAAAAAAAAAAAAATCCATTTCACTTTTAAGTAGTTGATTAAGTAAAACCATGCCATGATCCTTCACGTTACTTTAAAATCCTGATCAAAAGCTAAGACAAATGACAATCATGACATATGGAGACAGGGAAAAAAGAAAAAGAAACCCTAACCCCAAGCTGTGCAAACCTAGGGGGCTTCTCTTCAAAGGCTTATCAAAGCACGGAAAAATCTTTAGTTTTCTGAAAGATGTATGTTAAAGTAACACATAACCCTGTTCTATGCAAATCTAGGGCCTTCCCTTCAAACTTCAAAGACCCTATTCTAGAGGATTAAATATTTGCAATGTGCCCATAAATCAAAGTGAAAAAGCTTGGAGAGACGAAGACCATAACACTGAGCTATACTTGGGCAGAAACATGCAATATTTTGATTGCGGCAATGAATTAACATACCATTTTTGGGTTTTGATAGGCAATTTTTCCACAAAGGGTGCAAATAGCTCTTATCTTCTCTTCTCCATCAGGAATTTCATGCTTTGCTGGGCCGCCACACCACTGGCAGAACTTGATCTTACGGACATTGCCCTGTAAAATGACAAAGACACTCAATCACTGGTACAATTAGGTATTTTCCTTCACATTCTTAGTCTTGACCCCTTGGGATATTCTACCACCATAGGTAAAGAAAACAACCACAAAAAATGTCAATACAGATTCCAACTTTCAGTTTATCAAAGCATTTAGTTTACAATTATCTTGTAGGAAAATAAGTTATGGCTACTATCAGCACTTTGAGGTTCAACAATACAACTATGAAAAAGAGAATTAAAATTTCTAGCCACCTTCACTTTGCAAAATAAGAAATAGAAAAAGAATCAATGAATACTGAGCAGTAGAGCATGTAACATATGAATCCCATTCTGCTCCCTCAAACAAAGTTAAAGACTAAGATTCTTCTACTGCTTAATGCCTAAACATTCTGAAAAAAGTAAATAAATACAAATACCAAAGAAGCCAGAATCAAAAGCCTACATCAGAGTCAAACTAAGTGAACTATGTTTAGCAAAATAACCATACACGGAATCCAAAAACAAAAGAATATCAGACATGTTTATAACAAAACAACTGCCAAATAACAAGACATTAGGAGAATCCGCACAAGGTACTATAAATTTCCTAGAAGCTGTGTTGCTAGCAATATTTAAGAAATCAAAGGAGCCATTTCTGGAAAAAGTCATGCTACGTTAATCTAATTTAGGGTGAAGAAGACAAATAATCAAACATAGAGTAAGCTTGACATATGACAGGTAATATAGAGAATGATGACTGCAAGAATAAAGGGAGGGGGGGCTTACAAACTTTCTCCACAACATATCTACATAAAAAATGAAGTGAAAACTAATTTCTATGAAGCAAATGTTTCAAACAAATAAAACAACTAAATTACAGTAGATCCAAAACAGATAATTTTATTGGTATCCACAAAGTAAAAAGGAGCAGCGAGAAAAGGTAGCTTTAATGTTTATACTTCCATCATAATGCAAAATAGCACAAAAATTAAACCAACTTGGCTTATACAAAGAATCATTCAATTTATATCATAATTTTCAATGGAGGCTGATCACATAACTACAATTCCACAGATAATTGAATGCAAGCCTATAATCAATATTCCAGATAAAGTTGGTAGAACAGAAAACCAAACCCACCACATAAGCATTTGAACCCTAAAATACACTGAACTTCTTTTTAAAAATAAATAACTTTTTATACTAATCATAAAAGTAAAACACAAAATTAGTTGCTTAATTACACAAAAAGCACATCAATTTTTATATTATAATGTGTTCAATCAACCACGAAATTCACAATTCCCAACAAAACACTCACAGCTAAATGAACTGCAACGGAAGAAGAAGAGGAAGAAGGGGCATCTGAGTTGGACTGGGACGGAGTCGAAAGCATCCGAATCACTCTAAAAGACAGAGATTTGGGAGTTGAGTTGTAGCTTGTTTTTGAGGAAATTAAAGAAAACCCATTACCGGGATGAGGCTTCTTTAGTCTTTGAGAGATAAACCCAGATGAACACCCAAGAATTTGTATAGCTTTTAGCATTAGGAAGTTGAAACAATGAAAAAGAAAAGGAATAGAGGAGGAGGAAATTGAAAAGAGTTGAAGAAAAGGGATATTTTTGGTAATTCAAATGATATATAATCCTATGAATGTAAAACGCCGTGGTTGGTCGATGATGTATATGATTTCATTCCCTTACTCTGCCTTGGTTTTTCACAGACAAGATGATAATCAATATCTATTTCCATTTTAATTCATTTAATTCTACCTACTTAACTTTTTACCACATAAATGTTCCAATATAATATTAACAAAAAAAAAAATTAAGATGTTACTTTTTTTTAAAGTATGCATAAAAAGTTATGAATGTACCGCAATTTTTATAAAATATAAAATATATATATATAGGATAAACCATACCATGATTCACTCAATTATTAGCATATTTCTGTTTTAGTCATCAAATCATAAAAAATTTCAATTACATCACTGACATTTTAGAAAATGGTTAACAAAAGTGATGACGTGGTCTTTTTTAACTAGTATAATAACACAAATAGTTTTCTATACTTATATATTTTATCTATTTGACCTTAATTCTAAATAGTTCAATAAGCTTAACCCTTTACATTTACAAATTCTATCAATTTAACCATCAAGCACGTATAATTAAATATAAACACATATAATATTATTTATATATTTACATAAACACATTTAAATGTGAAAAAGAAATATTCTCAAACATATCCGCAAAACTAAACAATCCCACTCCGAAACACCATCTCTCACCACTTTCCAACTTCAATCTTTGGCGGAAAAATCTCACTTTTTAACCTTAAAACGCAAGTACAAACACTTCTCCAAAACTCTCAACCCCTAACTAGACCAGAGTCCTTCAGGGAAACCATGGGAGAGAATAATTAATCATATATATTTAAATAACAATTACTTACATTTAAATTTAATTAGTATTATTATTTTATATGATTTGAAGTGTCACATCTCGAAAATCAAATTAGTAAAATCGGGTTATTAAATCAAAGGTTTGAGTCTGATACCAAAATTAGGATTTTTATTTTATTAATTGACTTAAAACGAAACTTAATTATGAGATTCAATTTGAAACTTATTAATTCGTCTTATAGAAGCGTTTTTAAAAACACTTTGGGATGTGATGTTTGAATTTTATTCGGGATTCTCTAGCTCGAGAATCTCTAGTTTAGGGTTAGGGTTACGATTTTGAGAATTTTTCACGGGTTAAGGTTAGGGTTGAAAATGGGAGGGAAGAAAACACGCGCGTTTTCAGCTGAGTTAGCAGAAAGGATGCTGAAAATGCACCCTGTAGGACGCGTTTTCAGCTGAGTTGGCGCCATGCAGGCTGAAAGCGTGTCCTACAGGACACGGTTTCAGAGTCCCTTCTACCACCTTAGCTGAAAATGTATCCTATAGGGCGCATTTTCCTCCCTTCCATTTTCAACCCTAACTAGTGAAAATAATTCAGAACCCGAGAATCCCAATATAATTTTCAAACATCCTATCCCGAAAATCCCGATCATGGGCTCCCACATTATTTGTGTTTTTTTTTTCCCCAATTGCCTATGTAAAGGGGGATTTTGCTCCCCCTACTCCAACTTTCTCGGCCACCGTCCCTTACAAAATAAAAAAAATCTCTCCTAAATTGTTTTTTTGTTGAGTGTTGAAATTTCTAGACGGGAAGATTTATTTGTGTTTGTGTTTGAGGGAGGCTATGTGATAGTTTTAAGGTTTGTTTGAGTTCATAGTGATGTTGTGACGCTCGAAGACCCTTACATTTCATCTATGGTGTGGGGATAGAACCATCACCTTAGAAGCCCATCACATTGAAACTCGGGCTCTAGTTCACAGTGGTTATACAGTCACAAGTTGACGGTGGTTATGCAGTCATGGGTTGGAGTATAACTCGGGAGCCTAATTAACGGTGATTATGCAGTCAGGAGTTCAAGTTTCATGCCATCGAAGATTATGCTTTATAAACCTCTTTATAAACCTCATACATAAGTTTGAAACCATAATTATAGGGAAAAACTAAGGGGTTTTCTGGTATAATCAGTTTATTCTTCTTTTTTTTCGTCTCCTACAAACAATGTCTTTAACCTTATTGTTCAAAACCTGTGACAAAATTAAGGGAAAGAGGACTTTGGAGAGATTGTTACGGTGAAAAAAACTTAAAAGTCCTTTCAGGGCGACAACAGTTGTTGTGATTAAAGAACTCATTAATAACTACAACTGTTGTCGCCCTAACTCGAGTTTTAGCTTTCTCTCCACCGCAACAGTCACTCACCCCTTGAAACCCCTTTATTTTTTCATATGATTATAGTCTTAAACTTATATATGGGGTTTATAAAACATCCTCTTTCGGTATCATGAAACTTGAACCCATTACTGCATAACCATTGTCAGTTGGGGTCCCGAGTTATACTCCAACCTATAATCACATAACCATCATATGCTAGGAGCCCTAGTTATACTTCAACTCGTGGCCGTATAAATCCAGAGCCTAAATTACAATGCAATTGGCTCCTAAGATGATGGTTTCGTCCCAACACGACAGATGAAATGTTTAGGTCTCCGAACGCTATTGTAGGCTCCAAACGCTATTGCATCACTATGAACTCAAATATACCTTAAAACTATCACAATGTTTACCTTAAATACAAACACAAATAAACCTTTCTCCTCAAATTTTCAACACCCAACACCAAAAACAATAGTTCCAACAACACACGTTTTCTGCTTCTCTCTCCAAAATTAACTTATTTCCCTAAATATAAAAAAAAATCGACCTAAAAACATTAATACTTTTCAAAATCCACATATACTTCAAATTTACCCAATAAAAGAGTGCAATTAATTTTAATATTAGAAGTCTTTAAAAATATATCACCAAAATTACCACGGCATATTTTCCTTTTAAAATATGAATATTTTGAATTGTAAAGATTTATTTTCACCTTATAACGTGATTCATAAACATACATAACATGAGAGTACTTAGTTTATCACACCATCATACCATCAGCAGGAAGAAGCCCAGATGAGAAACTGGGCGAGAGAGTGATTTTCTTAAATATTAGTATGCAAATTTGAAGTGTTAAAATCACATGAACCCATACATGATGTGTTCATGCCGCCCACTGTTATTATCTGATCTACCTAAAATACAAAATGTCAACACCCATTATCATAAATATAACAAATGTTATCGGCTTGAGGACATCTAGAGCGCATGCTTCAAAACATTCCTCAGTTCAATGCCAACTTATCGCATAACGACTGATATGCTGAGTTACAAAGCTTGAATTTCTCCTCTGCAACAGCCTGCTCATTGTGCATTCATTCATCAGTTTGTTAAAACAAAAAGTTACGATAATATCTATTAGGGCCATCCATAACAGTTTGAAGACAACCAACATTTACTTACCAATCTGCTATGATACCTCGGGATTGAATGTGATCAACACTTACATGTTCAATTTTTCTAAGAATTTTAATGTGTTAGGCACGGATACTCTAAGGCAAACGAAAAGTCTGGATAACATAACTAGACCGTTTACTGAATGTAGCCATAAAAACCACGTTCAAGATTGCTTAAATAAAAAAGAGGGTTAACGGCTGTAAAATGTTCTTTGAAGTATTATGATGACACCTCTTACTTTAGAATTTAGAAATTCAAGTATCAGAATTTTTTTTTAAAAAAAAAATAAAGGAATGATCCTGAATCTTACACAAAACAATCAAAATATGCTCTTTATTGTAAGCGAACCAAACAACAAAGTGCCCTAATGAACGGGAATGTATACCTTGGAAGAGCCATGATGACGATCTGGATGCCATTTCAGTGCGCAGGCTCGATATCTAACAAAATAAGAGAACAAAAATAACCAGACAACATGAAAGAATACCTTTTGGAAAGCAACTGTGGTGGTTTTAACAACAAAAACAATTTACAAGGTTATTATATGTACTCCAAAAGAAATAACCCAAAAATATATACACAAACTAGGATATTTGAGAAACACAACAAAGTAACTCACGCAGTTTTGACATCTTCAAGTGTTAGAGGACCAGATGCACTTAGTCCAAGGGCCCGCCTATCTGCAATTGTATCTTGGTCTGAACTCTCAGCATTACCAGATTCTGTTGAGTCTGAATCCTCATCAAATCGAGAACTCCACCTCCAAGATTTCTCATAGTTATCCGAATATCTGGATGTCCTCCATTGAGGGTACTCATCATTAATGAAGGACCAATAAAAGAACCGGCTTCCACCAAATGCAGACCTAAATATGTTCTCTATGTCATCATCAATGTCTTCACAAAACTCAAAAGGTCCTAATCAAGTGTTCAAAAACAGTAAGATTCTAGCATGGGATCCAGGAGGATAATGTGATAGTACATGCAATATGCTACAATAATTTTCAATAAAAAAATCAAAGAAGGAAATAAATTGTTTTGAAGTAATTGAATGACTGAGATGCCTAAAATAGAGCAATAAGTATTACATCCAACACCAAATGATGATTATTAAAGTAGATCCAGATATAAGCTAACCACTCGGGTTTCAAAAGGTCACTCCTAGGAAAAATAGAACGAAATCCAATCTAGAGGCTCCTTTCAATGTAGAAAAAATTCTTTATGGTCATGTAACATAATTATAGGTATGAAAATTTTAAGTTTTAAGAGATTAAAATCCTTACTTCTACCCCTGTAATAAAATCCCTTATTGTCGGACCAATCTCTTCTAGATCCCTTACTTTGCTGTTTTTTGAACCATGACGGGCCTCTACTTGATGACGGATCATCTTCATGAAACTCATCTCTCCAGTTCTGAAAGTAAAATGACCAAAGAACAGTTGAAACCCTTTGATTGGAAGATACCAGTTAAGAAAATAGTATTCTAATAAGCTAAATGTACAAAGATCACTAATGCTTAAAGAAAACTTTCTGCAATATGTATTACTATTACAACCTCGAGCTTAATTTTTTTTTTTTTCTAGATTTTGCATTCAAAATTGAACATTTTATGACAATTTTAAAATTTTAAAAGAATTATTATGCTCATAGGTCGATAAAACATATTACACTACTAAATTTTCGCCAAAGAAACACAATTAACCAGCAAGTACATTGGTTTAGATCTTGACTACATTAACTAGAGTTCCATTTAAAAGTAAGCATTATTGGCTAAATTAGAATCAGTTCTACGATATATATATATAGGAGGTAAATGAAGGCAACAGCAGTGCATGCTGATCCCATAAATTATATAAGACCCACAGGAGATGCACCTATATACATGAATGGAAATCCCAAAAATGTAGCATAGCTCCATTCAGGAATGGGATGACACAACTACGACTGACCAGGGATACAAACAGAAGCACATGAGCCAGTGAATACAAGTCCTCCATAATGCAACTTTTGAACCCACAGCAGTATGTTTGCTTTTCCATGACCATACAGGTTTATTACAATTTACATAAACTAGATAAACAACTAATCGATTTGAATAGAAACCTCAAACATGATATCTGCATAAGCACCAAAATTGCGCAGTAATTCTTGTTTTGCACGCATCCTTCTTTTCCTCTTACCCTACAAACAAAAGTATTACAAGAACAACATGAATATCATTCAAAATGTTGAAAGCAATAAAAGAACACTTTTGAAGTACTGCAAGTTAAATGATAAGATTATCAAACAACAACAACGAATTTAACAAGGATTCTTTGTCTATATTGGTGGAATAATAAACCAAAAGAAAATAAATATTCTTAATGGAATGCGAGAATTGGCTCAATCAGCAACAGTCCCCCTAAACCAAGCAGAATTAATATCTGAGAAGTTCTTGCTTAGCAAAGGGTGAGACTAATGCTTAAAAAATAAACGTGTGTCTACAAATACAAAACTTAAAGAAAACGTGAAACCTGACTCCAACATCCTAGAAAATTAATGCAATCTGCTATCAACTCAGCAATGGATGATTTAACTAAATACTTATTTTCATACACATCAACCAAAATCAAAGAATTCAACAAATGTATTTATCATCCAAGCACTCAGAGGTACGGATCCATTTCTTTCAATAGCTTAATCCAGTATAATATCTTAGGCAAAAATGTATTTTTCTTCCTTAAAAAATTTACTCACTAGTTTTGCACTGCAGATTACATTTAATCAAGACAGAATTATAGCCTTATGAAATTTTATTACACAAAACCTGATTTAACTTTTCTCATTTTTACCAAATGAAAATATCTAGTATTTTGGACTTAATAATCATAAACCAAAAACTACTCAATTAAATGTATAACTAAATTTATAGGTTTCACTATTTTCCAAAAAAAAAAATTTAAACATTCTTTAGCCTTCCAAGTTTCCAGCAGTCATTGAAACAAATCATAGAAACAGCCAACACTCCAGTATCTTCACTTACATGTTATACAGAATCCCAGGTAGAAAAAAAGGCTCCAAATTCACCATTAACTTATCCAAAACAAGGAGTGCAATAGGATTAAAATTTTATATTGAGAAGAGTTCTCTCTACCCAAATTATATAATCTAAGACACCATAAATCATGAAAACAGAATGAAAATAAAATTCCATAAAAAAAAAAAGGCCCATCAAAGAAAACATGCTTAAAACTATAAATATCTAATTTAATAATTAACAGAGAAATGAAAGAGAGCATACAAATTGCCAGTAATTGCGTTTTTTGTGTTCAAGGACAGGAGTGGAATGGAAGAAAGCAGCCCTTTGGAAAAGACAGCTGCCTTGAGAGTTGAAAATGACTGCTTTTATTGCCCTATTCATCTCTCCACCAGACAGAAGATTAAACAGTCATACGTTTTTGCATAGGTTTCTTGAAGGAAAGCTTGCTGCCCTGAGACAAGACGCCTTGAGATTAGAAACAACAACAGCATCACCGGCTTAATTGAAGACTCGCCTTTTTCAGGAGTTTAAGCGGGTGATAATTTTTCACTTTTACTTTTCGTTTTTTTACTGCACAATAAGGATTTGGACTTTGGATCAGATCTTGAATAATGTCAATACAGATTCCAACTTTCAGTTTATCAAAGCATTTAGTTTACAATCATCTTGTAGGAAAATATTCGAGGTTCAACAATACAACTACCAAAGAAGAATTAAAATTTTTAACGCCTTCACTTTGCAAAAAAAGAAATGGAAAAAAATCAACGAATACTGAGCAGTAGAGCATGTAACATATGAATCCCATACTGCTCCCTCAAACAAAGTTAAAGGCTAAGATTCTTCTAATGCTTAATGCAATACAGTACTATAAATTTCCTAGAAGCTATATTGCTAGCAATATTTGAGAAATCAAAGGAGCCATTTCTGGAAAAATCATGCTACGTTAATCTAATTTAGGGTGAAGAAGACAAATAATCAAACATTGAGTAAGCTTGACAAATGACAGGTAATATAGAAAATGATGACTGCAAGAATAAAGGGAGGGCGGGACTCACAAACTTTCTCCACAACATTTCAACATAAGAAATGAAGTGAAAACTAATTCCTATTAAGCAAATGTTTCAAACAAATAAAACAACTAAATTACAGTAGATCCAAAACAGATATTTTTATTGGTATCCACAAAGTAAAAAAGAGCAGCGATAAAAGGCAGCTTAATTTTAATGTTTATACCTCCATCATAATGCAAAATAACAAAAAAAAAAAAAAAAAGAAGAAGTTAAAGATGAAATCATAAAACCAACTTGGCTTATACAAAGAATAATCCAATTTATATCATAATTTTTAATGGAGGTTGATCACGTAACTACAATTTCACAGATAATTGAATGCAAACCCATAATCAATATTCCAGATAAAGTTGATAGAAGAGAAAACCAACTCCACCACATACGCATTTGAACCCTAAAATACACTAAACTTTGAAAAAAAATTGTATACTAATCACATAGGCAGCATACTACATAAAAGTAAAACACTAAATTAGTTGCTTGGTTACAAAAAAAGCACATCAACTTTTACTATTATAATGTGCACAATTAACCATCAAATTCACAATTCCCAACAAAAAACTCACAGCTAAATGAACTGCAACGGAAGAAGAAGATGAAGAAGGGGCATCTGAGTTGGAGTGGGACGGGGTAGAAAACATTCGAATCACTCTAAAAGACAGATTTGGGAGTAGAGTTGTAGCTTATTTTTGAGGAAATTAAAGAAAACCCATTACCGGAATGAGGCTTCTTTAGTCTTTGAGAGATATGTTGGACGGCAAAAACGAAATTGGCAGTAGACTTCTATTAGGTTTGGAATAAATTAGGGCTTAGAATTAGTTTGGGCTTGGGTTTTATTGATTAGAAATTGGGCTTAGGGTTAACCTTTAGGTTAGATAAAATTTCTGCCTAAAACTTGATCCAAATAAAAAATGGGCCTAAAGTTTTTCTCAAATTTAATTTTTGGGCTTGGTATTTTTATCTAATTTTTTTATATTTCAAGTGAGTAACTCAACCTTTGAAAAATTCTAATCGATAATTTATTTTGAATTTAATTTATTTAATTCAAGCTAATTAATTTTTATCTATTATATTGTATTTGGATTGATTATTTCTTATAAATTATAATTTATTATAACTTCCAATCATCCTAGAAAATTACTGCAATCTACTATCAACTCAACAATGGATGCTTTAACTAAATATTTATTTTCATATACATCTACCAAAATCAAATAATTCAAAAAGAGTATTCATCATACAAGCACTCAAAAATCGGAATCCATTTCTTTCAATAAATATAATATCTTAAGTAAAAATGTAATTTTCTACCTTAAAAACTTAAATCGTATTTCTAACAGATCTCAAATAACAACTGATTTTACATTGCAGATTACATTTAATCAAGAGAGAATTATAACCTTAAGAAATTTTATACTAAGAAAAGCTCTCTCAACCTAAATTATACAATCTAAGACACCATAAATCATGAAAAAAAATGATTACAAAATTTCAGAAGAAAAAAAAAAAATCCATTAGAAGAAACATGCTTAAAAAAAGTCCAAGAAAGCATACAGATTGCCAAGAATTGCGTTTTTTGCGTTTAAGGACGAGAGTGGAAAGGAAGAAAGTAGCCCTTTGGAAATTATAGTTGCCTTGAGAGTTGAAAATGGCTGCTTTTATTGCCTTATTCATCTCTCTAGCGAATAGAAAATTAAACAGTAATATGTTTTCGCATATATTTTTTTGAAGGGAAGCTCTCACCACCTCAGGACAAGATACCTTTAGATTAGGGACAACAACAACGTCACCGACTTAATTGGAGACTCGCCTTTTTCGGGTGTTTAAGTGGGTGATAAATTTTCACTGTTACTTTCTTTTGCTGCCCGAGAAATAATGACTACTTTTCTTTTTAATGAATAATTTTAATGAGAGGAGGGAGTGAAAAAATTAAAAAGAAAATAAATTTTGAGCATGCTAAATAAGGAAGAAAAGTGAGAGGAAGGAAAATAGAATGAGAGGTCATTTTTCATTTTAATGCAGAAAAATCAACTCTTCCAAATTAGAATGATAGACGAGAGAAGTTGGGAGAGAAGTGTATGATAAGCAATTTACACGAAGGATTATCTTTAACAGAATATATCATTTCTTGTTATGAAGCCCGAAAAGGAATTTTAGATACCGTCGTGATACCTACATATTTCATTTGTCGTGTGGGGGATAAAACTATTACCTTAGAAGATGTTGCATTGCAACTCAGGCTTCCAGTTGACAGTGGTTATGCGATCACGGGTTCAAGTATAAATTAGGCCCCAATTGACGGTGGTTATGCGGTCACGGGTTCCACTTTCATGCCACTGAAAGGGGATGCTTTATAAACTCCATACATAAGTTTGATATCATAATCATAAGGGAAAAAAGGGCTTTACAATATAATCAACTTATTCTTTTTCTATTAAAATAGTATCTTTAACCTCATTGTCTGAAGCCTGTGACAGAGTTGGGGCCAAGAAGACTTTCAGGGGGAGTGACCGTCACGGTGGAGAAAAAACTAAAACTCGAGTCGGGTGGCAGCAGTTGCAGTTATTAATAAGTTCTTTGATAATAGCAATTGTTGTCGCATTGAGTTGCATTTCAGCTTTTCTCCGCCGTCACAGTCACTCCTCCCCTAAAAAGTCTTCTTGCCTCCAACTCTGTCACAGGTTATTGACAATAAGATTAAAGATACTACTTTAATGGAGATGGAGAAAAAGAACAAGTTGATTATACTAGAAAGTCACTTTATCTTCCCTTATGATTATGATCTCAAACTTATGTATGGGGTTTATAAAGCATCCTTTTCTGATGACATTAAACTTGAACCTGTGACCGCATAACCACCGTCAATTAGGAGCCTCGGTTATACTTCAACCCGTGATCGTATAGCCACCGTGATCTGGGAGCCTGAGTTGCAATGCGACATCTTCTAAAGTGATGGTTCTATCCCCACACAGTAGATGAATTGTGCGGGTCTTCTAGCACCACCGCATCATTGTGAACTCAAACATATCTTAAAACTATCACAATGTCTCCCTCAAATACAAACACAAATAAAATTTTCCCTCCCAAAATTTCAACATTCAACCAAAAAATTAATTTAAAAAAGATTTTTTTTAAAGGACGGAGGGCGAGAGAGCTGATGGAGTAATGATGAGCAAAACCTCCCTTTATATAGGCAACCGGGGGAAAATTAAAAAAAAAATTTGTGGGAGCCCATGACCGTCACGAGATTCTCTGTTATGGTTAGGGTTCAAAATGCCTCCTGTAGAAGGCGTTTTCAACTGAGGTGGCAGTGGGAACACTGAAGCGCGCCCTAAATGAGGTGTTTTCTTCTCTTGCATTTTCAACCCCTTTGAATCCTAACCCTAAACTTGAAATTCTCAGGCCCAAAAATCACGAATAAAATTCAGACATCACATCCCAATTTTTTTTTTAAAATAACGTTTCTAACAAGAAACGATTTTTAAAAACTATTCAGATTTTTTAGGAAAAATGCTTCTCGTTAGAAGCATTTTTTAGATTTGTCACGTTCAATCTTTTCCAACATTTTGAAATTTTTTTTTTTTTACAGAACATTTTGAAGTTATGTTTGACATCGGGGATAGTATTTCCTATAAAATAAATACATTCTATGTAGAGGTTCCATACTGAAATTTTAAGCAAATTATTTTCTTAAGAAAATTTGCATAAAGAGAATAGAAGATAATTTTCTTCCATTTTTTTTCATCTTCCCTACCAAACATTATGGAAAGAAAATTTATATTTTGTAACTTTCTATTGTTCACCCTTCTAACCATTCAAAAGGTAACAAACTTTTTAAAGTTTAATAATGAAAAAGTAATTTTTATCACATATAAATGATTAAATATCTAGTTTAACCTAAATTCTAATTCTAAATAGTTAATTTTTTAGGGTAAACTTTCAAAATAGTCACTTTTATTTGCCTTAAGTTACATTTTAGTCAATTTCGTTTGAAATGTTACGTTTTAGTCACTTGCGTTATTGTGTTGTAACATTTTAGTCACTGAGCCGTTAATTGTCGTTAACGGTGTAATATTAAGCTGACACGTCACGTTAAATCATCATTTTAAACAAAAAATTTAGGCTAAATTATACAACTTGTCCTTTTTTTTTTTCATTTTGAGCAATTAAAATTTTTTTTTATGTTCTTTTTTCCCTTTTTTTTTTCATTCTCTTCTACTTCTGGAGGAAGTCGACACCGGTAAGATGAATGGGCGACGTTGACGTCGACACTAAAATCGAAGAGGAAGCCATCGTAGAGGGAGAGAGAGAGAACAACAGGAGGAGGGAGAGGAGGAGAAGAGCTATCGTTGCTAAGATATATAGTAGGCCGAGAGCTCAAGGAAATTATAATCTGCCCAAGCACTATAATAACAACGAGGTCCTCAAAGCTCTTTGTGCCAAGGCTGGTTGGGTTGTTGAAGATGATGGCACCACTTATCGAAATGTACCTAATTTACCCTTCTCTTCTTCTTTTCACTACTCACAAAATGGTCGATCTGTTCAAACAATATGTAACTCTTTCCCTTTTATGCTCATTTTGTTTTGGTTGTAATTTAGTTGGATCTAATTCCCATGGTAATACTAATTTGGTTTTGCTTTCTAGGTTTTCTTTTTTTTACTTGATTTGCTTTATTTCAGTTTGATTGACTTATGTTTGTTTGCTTGGAATATTGGAAAAAACTATAGTTCTTACTTAAAGACGATTACTGTTGGAACTGAAACTTTATTAAAAGGATCATGAACAAGTTTTCTTGATCCACTACTATTTTTCCTGTATAATCCTCTTGAGCGTTGATTTGTTGATTATTTTTTGTTTTTAATTGGTTTAATTTGTTATTCTGGGATGTAAGCCACCTCCGATTGATATAGCAGGCAATTAAGCTAAAATTACCCCATATTCTTCCCAAAATCCTAGTCCCTTATCTTCTGCATTTTCAAGTCCAATTCCTTCATGTCAAGTTAGTCCTTCCTCCTCTTCCTTCCCCCGTCCCACTAGGGCTGATGCAAATAATCTGTCCAGTCTCCTTCCGTTCCTTCGAAGCACCATTCCTTCATCTCTTCCTGCTCTCAAAATCTCTAATAGTGCCCTTGTGACACCACCACTTTCTTCTCCAATCTCCAAAAATTTTAGATAAGAGGCAGAAGAGGATGGAAAATAAAGAAAAAAAGAGTTAAAAAAAATTAAATTACTCAAAACAAAAAATATAAAAAATTAATTGCTTAATTTAATTTAAAATTTTTATTTAAAATGATAATTTAGTATATTAGGTCAATTTACCGTTAAACCATTAATAATTCAATGATCAAAATATTATATCACGATAATATAAATAATTAAAATATAATATTTTAAACATAAATAATTAAAATATAACTTCAAAAACAAAAATAACTATTTTAATAATTTTCCCAAATTTCTATTATTCCAAAAAAGCAGCTGTCATAAGAGACACCAAAATAAAAATCTGCTTCACAAAATTGACCCTCTTCGCTCCTCACAATAAACAAATCAAAAACAGAAGAAAAAACTCAAAAGAAACATTTTCATTCCACCAATGGCTTTTTTACAGGGATCGTTTCCTGCAATTTCGGTTGTGCGTTCGAGCTTCTCTTCGTCGTCTTTGGTGGGAGTTTCTTTCGTTAGACTGCCGGACTGTAACCGGAGGAGCTCCGGCGACCGGGTAAGCTGTCGTAGAACGTCCTGTAGAGCAATGGTTCAGCAAGCAGTGCAGGGAGGAGCTCCGGCTACTTATGCTAAAGATATGGAACGACTTTCTGCTAAGGAATCTCTTCTGCTTGCTGTGAGTTTCTCCTTACTAACATTTTCTTGTCTCTAGTTTTAATTGTTAATAAGTTTTGTAGTTATACAAATTGCCCAAAGAAGAAGTGGTTCATTCGAGAATTTGAGTTGGTTTTCAGTTAAGGCCAAATCTTGATTCCTAGAAAAAGAAAATACAAGTAATTGGCTAATTGCCTCAATTACAAGTCAAAGCAGTCAGCTTAGGTGCTTAGATTCTGTCTACAAATTGCCTCTTTTTTTCTTTTTCTTTTTTTATCTTTTCTATTTTTTTCAGGACCTATAAAAAGGTAAATTTAGAGTGAGATAAAATTTCAGGTATCAATCATTAATTCTGAGGGTTCTATCTAATATGTACATGTATTTTTTTATTATGCATCTTAAAGTTTGGCCCTTCATCTTAACTTTGTTAAATACTATTTCAGTTTAAGGATGCTGGGGGTTTCGAGGCATTAGTCACGGGAAAGACAACAGATATGCAACGAATTGATGTGAATGAGAGGATAACTGGTCTTGAGAGGCTCAATCCAATAACAAGGCCGACAACGTAGGTGCTTTGTCAAAAAACGAAATTTGCATGTTCATCTTTTCCATAAGACTTTTATTTGTTTATATAGCTTTCCAGGTCTCCCTTTCTGGAGGGTCTATGGAACTTTGAGTGGTTTGGATCTGGAAGCCCAGGACTTTTTGCTGCTAGAGTCGTATTTGAGTGAGTATCTTCTGAAAGCTGATGATCTCCTTTCTTTCTGATGACTGCCAGCTGATCTTCTTGGTGTTTCGTTGTACTTTGCAGGAGATTTCCTTTGACCTTGGCAAGAATGTCAAAAATGAATTTGCTTCTTAAGGATGGATATGCAAAGGTTGCAGCACATTTAAAATTGCTTAACTCGGTAAATATTTCCCCACCAACTTTGTTTGCTCTCCTACACAAATAAATGTCACTTGTCATAAAGCATCAAGATGGTCTTCTATATGAACTGCTCACCTTGAACTTTATAGTGATCTTCAGCTGTCATCTTCCTTTATTTAATCATACTAGCACCTGTGTTACTTGGACTCTTCATTTTTCTTAAGGTACCTATGCTTGACACTTCTATCCGACACATATTTGGGCATGAGATGATCCTCCAAATTTTCGGAAAATCTTATAACCGAAGAGTGTGTCCATGTTGGATACGTAACTGTATTCAATACTTACCCTTGTGTCTAGTTACATAGCACAACATATTATTACTGCTTTATGCACAGGTCAGATGTGAATTAAATCAAATTGATTTAAATCTATTCTAGTAAAAATATGTTTAGCAAACCACATCACTATGTGGTCTCAGTTACTATTTTTTCTATGCAACATCTACCATGTGCTTCTTGTTCTTGATATATCTTAGTATTAAGCTAAACAAGAATAATTAATGTATTTTTCTTGACTGTTATGGAAGTTGGTAAAGATTATGTTTTGCCCCTATTCTTAACTGGATGGATGTACATCTTAAACCTTCACTGATGTCATTATTTGGGGAATAAGATTAAGTAATTTGAGACCAGACTAATTTCCTCCCATTTAAAAGTACTTTTATTAACAAATTTTGCTTGATCTTGCTCACTGTCAAAAGCTGTTGTCACTCAACTTCATTACTTATGGTTGAAATGTTTCTGTTTAGAAAGGTGGGGTGGCCTTTTATTTATGTGAATTAGGTAACATTATGTGAATATTGAAATGATGCTGTGTACAAGAGATTCCACATTAAGTTTCTCTTTTATTTCTGTTACCATCAAAGTTAAATAACTGGTGATAATTTTAGAATCATTGCCTCTGTTTCCTTTTTACTGTGATCAACTCAATCTTGGTGGACGGTAAGGTTGCTCCATTCGTATTTGTAGATAATGTTCCAAAGAGTGGAAAAAGCAGGGTATAAGCTTGGACCATCCATGTACGTACTGCAAGCCTTTGCACTGACTTCCCAGTGGAACTATTCCTTCTGCTAGTTTCTCATATGTATTGTCACTGGCTTGTATTACCTGCAACTTTGCAATTCTCGGATTGTGTGGAACAAGTGTTTTTACTCGTTTACCATTTGAGTTTTCTGTTTTTAAACTTGCTGTATGAATTTGGACCGAAATTATGCTTTGATTAAACAACTTTCTTCTACATAGAGTTAATTAAACAGCCATTTTTTCATTGTATTTTATTTGAGTGCCAGGAAGTGCTCTCATCATTACAAAAATTTGAACTGATCTGAGGTTATCTCTGGTGCAATGCAGATAGAAAGCAAATTTATTCTTTCCACCAAGGTGTCTGTGGAGGGACCATTAAGGATGAAAGAAGAATATGTTGAGGGGATATTTGAATCACCAACTATAGTTGAAGAAACCATACCAGAGCAGTTGAAAGGTGCATATAGTCAGGCTCTTACTACTGCCCAGCAACTTCCAGTTCCTATTAGGGATGCAGTGGCCAATGGACTACGAGTTCCTCTGAGTAAGCATTCAATGTTTTCCAATTTTCTCCTAAGATGATATGGCTGATAGGAATTCACTGTTAATGTACATTATCGCACAAGACCATGCTGAAATGAACACTAAAACATAGTTTAAATCTAATCTAGGGTTACATTATGAGAAACAGTATGCTTGAGTATGTTCTTCTGAACAAATATCGAAGCCCATAGCTGATCTTCATGGATGCTAGACATTAGTGCCCCTTTTTTCACCTATGAGATGACATTCTCAGTTATAGTCCCGTAGACATGCTCTGATGTATCTGAAAAGTTCTGAAATATCCCTTCTCTTTTACCATTTCTTATGCTTAAAGCGTGGTCATTAGCCTTTGAAGGTGCTTACCAGAGTTATAATAGTTATGATGCATTTTTTTGGCAAAGAAAGCTGTTTGATCATTTGGGTATCTTTATAGAGGTTGCTATATGAAATAGTAAATTTTCTTTTGAGACTGAAGAACACGGGAATTTAAAATACTGAACTGCATCTCAGTATTACCAGTACACTTCTAGCAAAGGTTATTGAAGGAGATGGTTTTGGCTCCGTTTCTGCTGCAGCATAAGAAGGCCAGATAATGCTGATAATCAAAAAGAAATACAAGCTTGTATGGTTTTATTGTGGATTATCAAAAGAAATAATGAATTTATTTGGTTAATTCATACCATGTAAGGAAAAACATTACCAGCTAATTGTGATGGTTACCGTCTCCCTTATCTTTTTTTTTTTTTTTTCTGAATTCCCATAGATATTAGACAGTTACCATCCCTCATTTTGGAACCCTTTGGATGTTGCCCAGTCAAGAAGTTGAACTTTTGGTTGGTTGGTGTAGGTAGGAAGAGGGGTCATTGTCTCAGGCAAGTCCATCCATTGTTTAAGTGGAATAAGTTCTTGTAGCCCAACAGTTGTTTGGGAAAACTGAAAGGTGGGCAGCCACAACAAAGTTAGAGATTATGAACGTATTGTTTTTCTGGATCTCAATATCTAGCTTATTTCTATTCTGTTTTCTTTCCACTTTTGCAACATGTTTCTTCCAGGTGTCTGTTGTAAAAGTAATGCCATACAAATATAATGAGGTGATTGTTTGAATGTTTCTTTCCTTGAGGGACGCTAGTTTCCAAATTTTGCAATTTGCAAAGTCAAATTAAGGATGTGGTGAACTTATCCATCCCCTCCTGGTAGCACAATCTCCTGCTTCAGTGTATACTTAGAATAGGTGAACTTACTTCAAATATATAAAATAGTTACTTATGAGCAAAGAGTAGTGCCAATGCATTTGGAATGAAATCATAGCCCAAAATGATGGCAGAGAATCAGTTCCATAAACGGATGCTGTTCCAATTCTGTCATCACTTAATGACTTCGGCAGCAATTTTAACAGCTGTCGTGTACTGGATGATTAATGTGTCAAGGGTAAAATTTTACATGGTTATGGGTAAATTATATAGCTTTTCTGTTTGATATTCAACCATTTCATGAATCTGAGCAGAAGTTTCTTTGTGTTTCCAGGTGGGACATTCCAGAGACTGTTCATGATATCTTATCTGGATGAAGAGATCCTTGTAAGTTTATGTACTTTTTCCTCTGTTTCTTTTGATTTTATGATTATCTTTACACTTTTTGGCCTTCAGATCATTTTCTATATACTTCATTGTTAAAGTTGGCAATAACATATTAAATAATGAGTTAACCACATGGATGTAATTAGCAATTGATGCAAAAACCAAAGGTTTGAAATGGTCACTTAATGCCTTGAGAAAAAGGGAATTATACCATTGATATCTTTTATTTTGAGGAGCTAATGAATCAAGTAGAGTTCAGCTATTTGAAAAGAAAATGGGTTCTTATCGCAACCCTAGTGTATCATATCCCAACTATATATTAGCTATATGTGATTAATCTTCTGTATTTTGATATTTTTTTGGTTGCCACATGTTATTATGACTTTCTTCTTGATGATCTTCATTCACCTTCGAACTGATCCTACATGTAGGCACTGATCCTTCAGTCAAGTTCATATGAGCTGTATTATTCCACTTGATATTACATGTAGGCACTGTTCTTTTTAATGCCTTAGCAAAAGGACTTTTGTTAGACATTGTGATAGGTATGCTGATAATATTACAATGCCACAACTTGCCATCAGCTTGCTAAACTTTCCCATTCTTGTCACGGGAGCTTAAGATGGTAGATTGAGAATGCTAACTTTGCTGAAACAACCTTCAAATTTTCAGTTCAGTTTTGTGGGGTAGATGCCTTTGTTACTTGGACTATAGTGTATAGGATACAAATACGTGGTTGACACGGATATGTTCAATTATGTTCCAAGTTTTCCTATACTCTTTGAGGGTCCATTCCCCTACCAATGTTTGAATGTACTGGGCTTGAGTTTTGAACATGTCTAATTCAAGAAAAATGAAGATAACATACGAAGAGTCTGCTGTATATTTATAGCACTGACAATGATGCCTCTGCTGTTAATATCTATAGTATGTGATAAATTTGACAATGTGTCAGAATCATCTTTTAGGGCACAGGCAGCACTCTCTATAAAAGCCACCCTCAGCCACCTCTCTGTAACATCCAAAATTTTGACTGACAAATAAGGATGTTATGGCTGATTAATAATTTAATTTCGATAAATATGCTAATTTGTATTTATATGTTAGTCAATTTTTCAATAGGCATAGCAAAAGCAATGATCGTTGTTGTTTCTCATGATGCCAGATAATAAGGGACACTGCGGGAATACCTGAAGTTCTTACTAGGTTGGAGGCATCTTCATCTGGCATCGCGGAAACTAACTCCGAATATGAGAGCTAAGGAGTTCGAGGATTGTGTTTGTTTGTTTTCCCCCTCGAAATAATTTTGTTCAAAAAGATTCCATGATCATAAATGTGAATTATAGTAAAATAGTGTATCAAATTCTTGAATGATGTTTACGTTGTGTTTGATAATGTTGTAATTGAGCCCTTTCATGGGTCTGGGCGGGGTCTTTGTTGGATCTACAAGTTTAGGTCAATTTTTTAGGGTTTTTTACATAATGATCAAATCTTTTAAAATGGTTAAATACGAAATTTTTTAAGGTGCTTAAATAAAAACTTAGAAAATTACCAATGTAGCAATGTTATATACAAAATAAATCAATAACACATGAATTTTGATTTAATGTGTAATGTTAGATCAAAATAAATTTACATAGAGTATGCATATTATGAGATTTAAACCAAAATAAAATTTAATCTAAAAACTCATGCTTAAATGAGATCGAGATTTTAAAGTTGCCCAAAGTTTAATCCAATAAATTTATCATATACAGTTTGATCAATTAGGTGAATTTTTTTGGCCATAATTAGGGTATTTATTGTCGGAAGTAATAACTAATTCGCTTGTTGTGGGTGCTCTTTGAATAGGTAAATGATTAGCTATGAAATGTGATCCATTTCCATGAGCGAGGATAGAAACCCTAGACCACATGGTTAAGGGATGAGGTGAACAACCACCATATCACCCCTCATAGTTAATCAGTAAATGCGGGTTAAGCAAGTTACTACATGAATGTCTATAAGCTCAACAAAATAGCTATCATCTTGCACTAGTATTTCATTCTTAACCTCTTCCCTCGTAACTTCATCTTTTATTTTCTATTGACTTTACCGAAAGTCTTAAGAATTTCTTCACCCTTTCTGGGTTCAACGAAACTTTTTTGGGAAGGAGGTTCTATCACGAACAACTTCGGTTCTTCGTTATCAAACGGTTCTCCATGTTTGCCTGTGAACATTGAATTGTATTAGCGAGAGACTCAACTAAATCTTCAAGAGATTTACTTGGCTTAGAAGAATATGGTTGTGGAGAAGCATGCGGACTTGGTTCATAGCCAAAATCAGGATAATTCATCCATGATTATAAGTATTAGCATAGGGATTATATCTCCATTGTGGCCAACTGGGAAACCCTCCAATTGTATCGACATGTTCATTTGTATCTTCAAGAAGTATAGGGCATGAATTGATTGGGTAGATACAATTAGTGCATATGCCACACAATTTTACATGTTGGGAAATCCTAATGTCATCTGTTCAACAATTGCAATTAGTCTATCAAGACGATTTTCAAGAGAAGATGAATTTCCCTCATTCGCTCTGCTTGGAAACTCCTGACTAAATTTGAAGTATCGTGAATATACAACCATGATCGGAAGTTAAGGATGCTGCAAGGAAATAAAATTTTTAAAAAAGAAAAGAAAAGAAAGAAATAAAGTTATTAACACTGGTCCTCGACAACGACGCCAAAATTTGTACAAACGTCGAAGTTGCCAAAATTAAAACCTACTTGAAAAAGATGAATCAGTAGAAAATGACAAGTAGGGTCATGTCCATAGAGATCAATGATAAATTTATTTCTTTAACAAACAAGTAAAATAAAAATAAATAAGGGGTTTTAGAATTAAAAACTAAAAGTAAAAGTAAAAGTAAAATGAAATAATAAAATAAAATAAAATATAAGAAAATCAACGAGGAAAAACTCTAGTCCAAGTAAATTCTTTGTTTGACTATTGATGCAAAGATAAATTTCAATATTCTTTAATAAATTGGTTATAGTTATCGACGACCGCCAAGTAAGCTAATTTCTTCTTACCTTCTTGATAATCAAGACAATTGTCGTTAATTACTTCTCTTACTAATAAACAACCCTATAACGATTGATTAGGAATTTAATTTATCAGTGGCCTTAAAAACGAAATAGACCCAATTCAAACCAACAAATGCACAATCAAAGTTTATTTAAGTTAAATTGCATGTCCACATTACACAAATAATCATGTAATCACCACAAATATTAAAAATCAACTGATCGACTAATTATCTAATTGACAAAACAATCATTCTAAACTATCAAATATCGGTTGAATATTTAACAAACCTAAATAATTGTAATTAAACCAAAAGGCAAATACTAAAGAGCAAAGAAAGATTAAAAGCAATTCGATCGCACAAACTTGTAAAATCAAGCTTCAAATATTATTTCAACTAGAAAAGAGGGTTTAAAAACCTATAAAATAAATAAAACAAAATAAAACTAAGAATGACTAGGTCTAAACCTCTCTAATCTTAATCTAATCATGTCTATTTATATGGCAAAAATAATAGAATAGAGAAAATACAAAAAGCGCCCTTAATTAAATAAAACAAAGTTTTTTTTTAGGTTTTTTGATTATTTTCGTGTCAAACTTCCAGGCCATTTTTAAACATCTTTCTGATGCTTTTTTTTTTGGCTTCATCCATAAAATAACATTAGATAGATCTTTTAGTTTCTTTCGAATAGGTACATTATTGTCCCAAAACGGAGGTTTGTATTTCAAATTATGACCAAACTACTATTAAAAGTTCAAACCGTAAAAAACTTGTCAAAAATAAATTTTAAACTCTATTTTCTCCACTATTTCCTAAATCAATAATAAATAAAATATAAATATAAATAATATAATTCAATGCGAGAAATATCACAAATAAATAGAAAGTTATGCACTTATTACTTCTCCTTACCTTTTTCCGTTTCCCCTCTAACTATTCCTATAAGCCATTATATCTAAATTCTAAATTTTAAATTACTAACTTTACTTAAAACACAAAACAGAGAGGACAAAAAAAATAAATGAAACCAAAAAGCAGAGACTCCCACGATGCAAAAAACTTAGGCAACACAACTTCTAAAGAACTCTCCTAAAAAAATCCTTAGGCTCTCAATATAGTGGCCTAAACACTTACAAAATTTTTGAAAAGCCCAATTTATATAGAGCACATGTGTGCCTAGGCCTGCTGATGGGTCGGGCCACCCGACTCGGTCCGAAGGCCCATTCGAAATGTGGGAAGATTTAGGTAAAAATATAGGCCCGAAAAATGGGCTTGGAAAAAAAATAAGGCTCGTTTAAAAATTGGGCCGGGCCTCGGGTAAGACATTTTTGGCCCAGCCCAGCCCGAATTCACTAAAGGACAAAAAAATTCTGCATTTTTTTTGTTTTTGAATGTTGTTTTCTCCCTATTTTGCTACCATTTTACTATTGTGTTGATACTATTTTGTTGTTATTGTTTGGATATTATATAAAACTTATTTTATTGTTAATTTTGTTATTATTTTGAAGGCATTTGTTAATTTTTTTTTATTTTAAAGGTATTTGCTTGTTAAGTTACATCTATCTTAGTGTTATTTAAGTCTACATATTTTTTAATATTTATTTTCAATTTGTTGGGAAATATTTATTTTGATGTATTATATATATTTAAAAATAATATAAAAATTAATACGGGCGGGCCAAACTGGGCTCGAGTTTTAGCATTTTTTATCCGGGTCAGGCTTGGGCAAAATTTTAAACCCATTTTTTGGACCCAACCCGAACCCGACCCGGCTTGGACCATGAGCACCTCTATGTGTGCCCAACATGATTTAAAAAATGACATTTTTTAGAACAAACCAAATGCAAATGTGTCCCTGCAAATATGATTCGCTGGTCCATATGTCCTATTTACAATAGACATGTAAGTATCTCATTAACTAACGAATATTCAAACGTCACACCTTGCCACTAAAATCAAGGTCCTCACCATTACATGATGTGTGTGCAACACACAACTCCTTCCCACCACATGTACTGCTCATGCACAAGTTGCCGAAGCTTAAAAAAAGCAGAAATTCAAAATGTCATTATCTCACCTTGAGGAAGGTCACTTTATAACCTTTCCCTTAATTGAGGGGATTGTTATACATACCTCACAAATGCGAGCTTTGCTAACCATACCTCGCAAACCACAACCTTACCTATGGGTGACACCTTGCTAGTTTGATCCTTGCCAACAGATGCATGGTCGACACATAGAACATCTCTAGTTTACCTTTCTAAATATAGTTATTGAACTTCCTCAACACATGAAGCACGCATAGAACTTCATTAAGCTTACACCGAGCCAATTGTAACTAGATCACCAAATCCAACAACCCATCACCTCGCTAGAAATCTATCGTGTTCCCTAAAGAGTTAACCATGACAAGATTAGCATGGACACGAGTTGAGGCTTGAGGGTAAGAAGGCAACCAATCTCACCTATAAAATACCTTTCCTTGGCTTTAAGAATCCTTCTCTTGAACCTACTATTATTATTATTATGTCTTACCCTATTCAACTTTTGTCTCAAGTGACTCTTAACACATCTCTACCATGTGAACCGTCATCTTCCTCCTCCTTCCCTATTCTACCTTCAACAATTTTATATAAATAAGAAATCATACTTCTTCTACCTTTAAGTTAGTCATTAACATGCCAATGACGAGTCCTAAGTTTAATAGTAAGGTTGAGGTCTAGAAAATTTTGAGATTCCAAATTTGAGTCTCATATTGTATAAGTCATAATATGTGAATTCTCAGTCTATATTGTATTTTAGTTTAAATTTTATGTGTGTGCTTTGTCTAGGTATGAATATATCCCAATTTTAGTCTCATAGTGCTTTACAATGGTTAAATATAATTATAATTATTTAGAAGTATTTTTTGGCATAATGCCAAATTTAGCCCTTAACGTTTACATTTTTTGTCAATTTGGCCCTTTTTTTTTTTTGCCACAACCTTTCAGAAAGAGTCAAATTTGACCATCAATCTTTTAAAAAAGAGCCGAATTGATTTTTTAATAGAAATACTAACAAAAATATTAATTTTTAAAACATGGCAACCCGCTACTTCATTCTAATTTTATTGCATTTTGAGAAAAAAATTATAATTTTTTGAGGCTTTTTTTTAGTTTTTTGAACTTTCATATTTTTAAATTATTTGCTGACATGGTATATAAGACACATAGTGCCATATTAACTTGAAGTGCACATGGACTATCACGCGGGATACCATGTCAATATCATTAAAAAGAAAGTTTGTCAATATTTCTATTAAAGAAAAGCAATTTGATTCTTTTTAAAGGTTAAAAATCAAATTTAACTAAAAAAAGAATAAAAGCCAAATTGACAGAAAAAAGTAAATATTAAAAGTTAAATTTATCATTCTACCTTTTTTGTGACTATAATTGTGATCTACTTAATTATACTTTAATAAGTTATTAATCTTTAACTTATAAAAAAAAACTCATAAATTTAATTTTATAATTAAATGATAATATAAATTAATCTCTAGTCTAAAATAAAGTTTATGGACAAATGAAGAATAAAATTTTATTTTTGTGTTAAAAAATACACATGATTATTTAAATAAAAGGTGAGCATTTAATATATTAATAGTTTTTTTTTTTTTTATCTTACAAATAATTTTAAAAATTGACATGTATCTCTTCTTTCTTTCTTTTTTCTTTTTAAATATTTTATTAATACTTATCAACCCCTAGCCCTATTTGAAGAATCTAAAAACTCCGGTGATAATGTATCAAATATTTTTAATAAATTATTATTTTAAATAAAAAATAAAAATAAGAATAGAATTTAATAAAACGTAGGTACGGTTGGGTGGAGAGTTTAAATGAAAAAGATATTTAAAAAACTTTGGAAGTGGATTGGACAGCGAATTGCGTGGGAAATGGACAATATATGTTATACTTATAGGGCTTAATTTCATCTTATCTAATCTACAACTTTGTGGCAAATGCCAAACTGGGATTTTCATTTTCTAATAACATCCAAAACAAGTGGCTTAAAAACAACTAGATTATGAACCATGAAATTAAATAAAATTTTAGTTGAAATCAATCTCAAAATTATAGTGTACCTCATTATTTTGGTTTTTATTATGGTTTTATATAAAAATAAAAGTATTCTTATTAATAATATAAATTATTTTTATAAAAAAAAAAAGTATGATCTTTTTAATAACTTTAAAATTGAATTCATCTCTATTAGATTCATAACACCAATTCAATCAGAGTTTTAAGTATAGTATATACAGTGGCGGAGGTAGAAAACTTTTTTTAGGGGGCAGAATTAAATTGTATATTTTTATGATAGTAAAAATACAATTTTACCATTTTAATAGTTTATATCTTTATAATTTTTAAAATATTAAATTAATTTTTTATTATTTTTGAGAGGCAAAAATGTAGTTTTATCATTATTAGTTTAAAATTTTATAAATTATAAAGAGCATAAATAAAAATTTTTCCAATTTAGGAGGGACCAGGGCCTGTGCCAGCCCACCTTGGCTTCGCCACTGAGTGTATATATTTCAATGATCAATTTGTTGTATTTTGTAATGCTTGATTCTAATTATAATTATTCGGAATTTCTCTATAACTTATTCTTGATCCAAATTGATTTTAAGATGAAAAATTCAAATTAAAGTAATATCTATTTACATTTTGGTCCTTTTAATTGCCAAGTATTGGAATTGTTATTTGATTGAAGAAATGAAAAGGATGAAATGTGAATTTTCTTATAAAAACAAGAAATTAGGGTTGGTGGTGTAATTAATATGCAATGAGATGAATTATTTGAGTGGAAGCAGGTGGTTGATCCTGCTATGTTTTTATTAGATAAATGAGTAGGTTTCTATGAAGGGACATAAATCAATATTGCTATTTGATTATATAGTTTACCAAAATTGTTGATTTAACCTTTGCCTTCCATGTTGGGTCATTTTAATAAATTATTTAAAGTTTAAAAAATTTCACCATATGATCCATACATACATATATAAAAGTATTTGAGCAATGATTTTTTTTTTTAAATAATAATTATTGATAAAGTAATACAAGTGTTCAATTAATATGTAACATCAACTCAATTAAATACTTAAATAATATATATTTATTATTAAATAAATACTTTATATATTTTAGTGGTCCTTATTTTTATAATAAATTAAATAGTTTTATGTGTTTTAGGTAACTACTATTAAGTGATTGTTTTAATTTAGATACATTTAAATAGGAGAGTTGAGTTTGATGGTAACTCTTCATTTTTCTTAAGTCTTTCATTCTCTCTAAAAATTATACATGAATTGTGATTAATTGGAAGA
This sequence comes from Gossypium sturtianum, assembly GCA_025698515.1. Lineage (NCBI taxonomy): Eukaryota > Viridiplantae > Streptophyta > Magnoliopsida > Malvales > Malvaceae > Gossypium > Gossypium sturtianum. Next base: position 96,510,909 of record CM046951.1, on the reverse strand, counting down.
TTCTTTAAGCATAGAGTTGAGAACTTTCTAGGGGTCTCTAATAGACACAATTTTTCAACTAATTCCATCTATTCTTTGATTTTAATTTATTTAAAGATTTTTTAAGCATACGAATTCTATGACTATTAGGCATTGTGGTTGAAGGTTATATTATTTATTTGTTTATCGTTTTCACATATGATTTGATCTTAAGAACAATTGTTGAAAATATTAATGTTTAATTTTCAACTATTATTTGTGTTTATTATGTATGTAGATCTATCAAGTTAATTTTAGTATTTTACACGTGGTATCAGAGTATGGTTAAATTTTTGCTGAGCATGTTTGATTTTCTGTGAATTATTGATTATGCAATTTTAATATTAAAATTGAAAAAATAATTAAATCTATTTAAAATTGATTCGAGGTTTTTAATTTATTTATGCATATTATTAATTTTAGGATAATTTTATGATGAATTTTGTGATTTTTGATGAGTTTTTATTGTAATGAGACTTTTTTTTCGGAATTGGATAGCTGGAGGAATGTCAAATTTAATTATCACATCCATAAAATTTCTAAAATTCATGTTTTCAAGAAAGCGAGTTAGTTTTTGAGCTTTTAATTAATTTTCATATATTTAAAAACCTACAAAATCACACAACCCAATGATGCATGAACCAATAGATTTTATTAGAGTAATCCAACACTTTTCAAGGAAACCCGAACCCATAAAGCCCACGAAATTAACTCATAAAGTTAAAGTCAAACTTGGTCGATCGATAAAGTTAAATCAAGTCAACTCATACAGTCAGACCAAGCTAACCATATGGAATCAAATGAACCTGGGATCATATTGATTTGAATTGGGTTAAAATGGTCCAAATTAGGTCAAATCAAGTTAAAGATGATGGATCTTGTTTGAACCAGGTTAAGGTGGATTGAATTGGTTTGAATCGGGTTAAGATGGACCGAATCATGTCAAACCGTAGTCAGAATAGATTGAACCGAAGTAAATCGGGTCAAAGTTGTTGAATCCGTTGAAATCATTGACTAGCGCATGGTGGCGTGTGTTGATGTGTGGAGGAGATTGGTTGTGTGTAGGCAGCGTGTAGGACCTCATTTTGAGAATATAACCATTGCACGTCATTTTTGCATTTTTTAATTTTGAGAATTTTTTAAAATTTTAATATATATCTCAAATTTTAATTTATATATATATATTTTTCATTTTGAATAGATTTTTATACATTTTTATTTTTAGATTTTTTTAGAATTAATAGATTTTTTTAGAATTAGGACCATATTGGTTGAGTGTGTAAATGTTGAGGGTTAAATTTATTGAATTCTTTTAGAATCAGGGGCAAATTGATAGAATATGTAAATATTAAAGGCTAAAATTGCTATTATACTAATCAAAAGTAAGATAAATTGACAAAAAAAAAAACTGATCCATGTATTAATTGTTTTTATTTGCTCACTTTCGACATTTATAGAAACTAAATTGTTCTATTTTTTTAAACGGATCAATTTAATAAATATCAAAATTGAAAGAGACGGAATAAGTCATTTAACATTTTTTTAAAAAATTTTTGAGAAAAGAAAAAAAATTGCTTATGCTATGATTTTAAAATATAAACTCTAGATTGGTTGCTTATCACCTTTAATCATTTCATGTTTTTAGTAAAATTTAATACATCATTTGATACTTAATTTTGACACCTTTTTAATATGGTATTTGTAATTTTTTAGTCCAATATGATACTTAAATTTAATAAATATTATATATTTTGGTACTCAAAAGTAGTACACTATTAACTTTTAGCATTCAATTTAAGTTTTAGAATTTATTTAACAAAAATTCATAATTAATTAATAAGATTAACAATTAAATTTCATGAAATGAACCCAAGAAATTGAAAAAGAAATCATAGTCATGATACTATATTAAATAAATTAAATATTTGACTCAATGATCGATTCAGCACATTTCCAGAGATTTCAATAAATAAGTTAACAGTCTAACTAAAATGGATGTTATAATAACAAAAATAGTACCCAATTTTTTGAAACGCCTCCATGGGGGCTTGGATGTATCTATAATTAATTTTTTTATAATGAAGTTTCATTCATCAAAAGAAAAATTAAATATAAAAATAAACAAATGCACAGTTAACACTAAATTATTTTATTCATAAAATCATAAAAATCAAACCTAAAACATTAACAATTAACTTTTATAAAATTAATCTTAAAATCTAAATAAGACAATAAAAAATTAGTAATTTTATCTTTAAATATCAAAATACATAACTTAGTGGCAATTTAAAAAATTGTGGAGTTCAACTAGTAAATGATTTGTTAAGCATTTTAATAATTATCTTTCCTTGAAGCTATCATCAAATGCCCCCATTTCTAATAATTAGGGAGCTGGGACGAAGCATTTTATCTATTCATAGTTTTCCTATAATATATATATATATATATATATATATATATATAATTGCGAACTTAAATGTTTTTTCTTTTCAAATTTTTTAATGTGTTTCCATTAGAAAAAGTAAAAAAAATAAAAATGTATTAGTTTTGTTATTAAGTAGTAAATTATATTTATTCATATAATAATATTTCATATATAAAAATTTAACGATAATGGTTTTTATAATATAATTATTATTACTAATATATTATCTGAAATGATTATGATCTGTTTATTGATTGTTAAAGAAAAATAAATAAAAAATTGAATAGTGAAGATATATTATTATTTTTTATAATTTTTGCAAAAGTTTTAATAATTATTAGGATTTTTTATTAGCATTATATTTTAAATAATATTGCTTTGTATTAATTACATGAACTATAATTATATTGTATATTGAATATATTAAAATGCTTTAATTTTATTAAAATATTTGAATTATTAAATAAATTAATATATTCAAATTATATTCAATCAAAGGAATAAAAAATATTATGTTACACTAATTACAATATTAATGTGAGGAGACTAATGATATATTAAATTAAACACTTGCAAAGCAAGTAAGACATTTATCAAGTAATAGAAAGAAAAAAAAAAAAAAAAACAGGGTTTGGTTTTGCACGTTGTCAGCCAAACTCCTATTTTATTCCCAAAGTAATGGGTTAAGACAAAATGCGATTGCACATTCCATATGAACAGAAGCAAAACTATCTCTTTAATTAATTAAATTAAAATGAAGAGAAGATTGGTTGTATTACATCCAAAATTGGCATAAAGAAAAATATAAGAAGAAATTTCATTGCAAAAATAAGAAATTATCTCAGAAATTAAGTTTAATCTCTTGTATTTACACAAATATATATAATAAGCTTAGAGAGACACAAAAAGATTCATAAAAATTCAGTTAAAACTCTATCTTAAAAAATAATAATAATAATCTTCATTAATGACCCAGACATTCATTTGTGTTAACTAGCCAGTGAAAAATAAAAATAGTATTGTGGGCTTAGACAATCCCTTCCCCTTCCCTGCGCACACACAAAGTAAAGAATCAATCTATGCAAGTTGAGGTTCATGAAATCCATGCATGAGATGACAAGGGTCCAAAGGAAATTCAGGAAGCTCTTGAATAAATCCATCCAAATCTCCAAAACCAGTCAAGAAACCACCTGAATTCTCCCCAATATTACCCCACATACCTTCATCTTCTTCCTTCACCCTTTCTATTGTTTCCAAGCCTGCAAGCAACCCAGTTCTCAGCTCCATTTTCTGATCTTTGGAACCCTTTTCTTGAGGTGGTTTCCCAGTGAGTGTCTGCACCAGTTGTCTGAAGTTTGCCACATCGGTCTTAATGATCTGTGGGGCAAATAAGTGAATTATGCGTATCTTGGGCTTTGCCTTTGATATTATTTGTGAATCCTTGTGAATGGATAGTGGTGTTGAAGGAGACATTCTGGTTTGTTTCTTCATCATCAAATTCTCCATGTTTGAAAGAATAGATGGGGGACACGGTAGGTGTATTTCTTTAGACTTTAGAGGGATTATATTTATATAGGGAGAGATTGGGAAATTTTTTAAAACTTGTAACCTTTAAAAAAAAAAAAAAAAAGAGTGGAAAGTCTGATAAAATGGAAGAGATTCAACAAGGCAATGAAGAAAACCTTGAATATGGTCCCCCACCAAAACTGGATTAGCTTATTTAGAATTATTATACAGATTAATAAAATATTTATAAACACTCATTAAATGTTATTTAAAAAAATCGTATTTATATTTTATAGAATATTCTTTTAATTCATCTCTCTGGATATCAATTAAGATTTTCTTATTATTTGGTTTGTATGTATCGAGATATGCAGTTTTATTATGTATAGGAAATGCTAATGATCCAATACATAACAATTATCTGTAGGTTTTTAATTTAAATTTTATTTTAGTTTAAATTTATTATGCCAGATATGTAAAACTTATTGATTTTGTTTATTACATATAGGAATTATTGATTGATTTTATAATATTTGCAAGTATATTGTTTTTAAGTCTTAGATGGCGGTTCAAATCTCTCTATCACATGTTACATAATTAATAGTATGCACAATATTAACATTTCTCTTTAGTGTCTCTTTTATGAACAATCCACAGTTCTTTGAAGATATTGAGAATAAACTCCAACATCAAAATAATACTTTCGATTATTGAGAGACCGGTTAACTATCCGATGGATGATATTTCAACAACTTCAAAATGGATAATACTCAACAATAAATTCAAAGTTGATAAAAATATAATAATAGAAAACAGTACAAATGCTCTCAAAATTAAAAACTTTTGGTACTTTGAGTACATAATTAAAAATCAATATCAATCATTCAACAAAAAAATAATTTAAAATAATAAAAAATATGGTTTCCAACTGCAGCAAGTTGACCAAAAGCTTTGGCGATTTAAAAAAAAAGAAAAAGAAAAAAGATGATCAAGCTTCAAGAGAGTTGCCTCTCCCCTCTATTCACTCTCTTATTTATTTTCTATTTGGGGCTATTTCTGATCATTTTCATTCTAATATCAAGATTAAGGACATAGATCAAAATCTTTATTCTTTAAAAATTTTAATGAAATTTATCCAAATTGATACGAAATAAATTACTTTGTCTTTTAAGAAATATCATCTATTTATGTATATTTTATTACGATGGATGTACATACATAACAACATTCTAATTTTATGCATCCTATTTAATTTGATGTAATATAAATATTGATTTTTAATATTTTTGTTTAATTTAATTTAGTTCCATTAAATATCCTCTTGCTATTATGAAATGAAAGCCGACGTCATCATCTTTATGTTATGGAGTCGATATGAAAATTATAAAACTCGATAAAAATGCATTATTCAAAATTTTGTATTAAAATATTTAAATTGAATTATTAATTTTTTATGAATATCTAAATTGGTAAAAAAATTAAATTAAATTATTAATTTATATGAAAACTTAGCTAATTGGTTAAAAAAGTTAAATTATATTATTAATATTTAGGAGGAACTAAATATAAATTTATTTCATTTAACTAGCCAAGATTTTGCCTTAGTTGGCGGTGGAGCTAGATTTGTATTGGGTTGAGCTACCCATCTAAGCCCAAAAGTCCTCTCAAAGATCCATTTAAATTTTGGGAGGGTTTAAATAAAAATATTTGATATAAAAAATGGGCTTGAGCAAAAAATTTAGACTAGTTTAAAATATGGGTTGAGCTCAGATTTGGTAAAATTTTAGGCCCATGTTTTAAATCGGATCGAAGTTAGATAAATATAAAATGTGTTAAGTTCATATCTAAACTAGACCCATAAACACTTCTAAATGGAACCTATATTCATTGTCAAGTTTTAATATATTCTAAGTGCTAAAAGATTTATATCTATACACATATATCTAATATATATATATATGTATCTGTATATTATAGAAAGACTATTTTTTAAAATTAATTAAGGATTTAGGTTGTTTTTTCTCAAATTTAGAGATATAGTCTGATTTTGGAGAAAGAAAAAGAAAATGCATCCTACAATAAGCGTTTTCTTCCTTCCAAATATTGTTTTTGTGTGTGTGTGTGTGTGTGTGTGTGTGTGGAGACCTACATATTTCATTTGTTGTGTGGGGGATAGAACCATTACCTTAGAAGATGTTGCATTGAAACTCAGGCTCTCAATTGACAGTGGTTATGCGATCATAGATTCAAGTATAACTCGGGCTCCAGTTGACAATGGTTATGCGGTCACGGGTTCAAGTTTCATGCAATTGGAAGAGAATGTTTTATAAACCTCATACATAAGTTTGAGATCATAATCATTGGGGAAAAGGGGGGCTTTCCAATATAATCAACTTATTTTCTCCATCTCCATCAAAGTAGACATCATTGTTTGAAACAAGAGTCGAGGCGGCAGTGATTACTGTGATTAAGGAACCCATTAATAATTACAACAGTTGCTGTTCCGACTCGAGTTTCAGCTTTTTCTCCACCATCACAATCATTTCTCCCCTTGAAAGTCTTATTGCGCCCAACACTGTCACAGGTTATGGACAATGAGGTTAAAGATACTACCTTTGGGAGAGATGGAGAAAAATAATAAGTTGATTATACTGGAAAATCCCTTTGTTTTTCCCTATGATGGTCTCAAACTTATATATGAGCTTTATAAAGCATCCTCTTTTGATATCATGAAATTTGAACCCATGACCACATAACTACCGTCAACTTAGGCCTGAGTTATACTTCAACCTACGATCGTTTAACCCCCATCAACTGAGAGCCCTAGCTATATATACTTCAACCTGTGACTGTATAGCCACCATGAACTAGGAGCCTGAGTTGAAATGTGATGAGCTTCTAAGGTGATGGTTTCATCTGCACACGGTAGATTAAATGTGTAGGTCTTCGAGCGTTGCTGCATCACCATGAACTCAAACATACCTTAAAATTATCATAATGCCTACCTCAAACACAAACACAAATAAATCTCTCCTCAAATTTTCAACACTCAGCACAATAAAATATTTTTTTAGAAACAAAAAATGTTTCCTACCGGACATATTTTATGTTTCTTTCTCCAAAATCGACTTATTTTCCTAAATTTAACACACAAAAAATCTAAATCCATAATTAACTTTTAAATCAACCTTTTTTTAATCTAATTAACCCGAAAGTTAAGTGATATTTATTCTAAAAATAGTAAAACGTATTTCTTAATGTCAAAGCTATGCGTGGATGCGGTGACCAATCCATAGCCGACAGCAGCTACCGGCTTCGTGTCGCCACCTTTTCTTATCTTGTCTTGGATTTACCTGTCTCTAATTGATTAAAATACTTAAACAAACATCCTAAGCCTTACATGTTTGCCATATGGCTGAAACGTGTAAGCAGTTCAATGATCCAAGGAGCACACGTGTCAGATTTACTGTATACGTGGCAGCTGAGCAAGTATCATTTGGGTCCTATTTAATGGCAAGAATTTTGGAGTTCAAGCATCAACTTCATCAGCAAGCAAATATACCCTAAAAACCCTTTCACTAAATATTGAAGATGCAGTCAATGAAGGATGCTGCTGCCTCTGCTAAGGCCGGCATGGAGAAGGCCAAGGCCTCCATGCAGGAAAAGGTTAATATCTTTGTTACCTTTTCAACTACTTTTTCTAAAGGCATTATATTTGTTGATATGTAGTTTGAGAATTTATTGAAATGGATGATGTGTTTAGGTGGACCAAATGAAGACAAGGGACCCTAATGAGAAAGAGATGGCGAGGGAAAGGAAAGAAGAGAGACAAGAAGATGCAGAGCTGAGGAAACAAGAGGCCCGCCATCATAACGCCACGGCTGGGCATGCTGGTGGTGGTGGTATTGGTGGTACTGGCTACACCACAGCTGGGTACAACAGAGGCGACACTGGTGGCTATGGCGGTACCGGTGGACATGACAACCTTGGGTACCCCACCGCAGGTAGTGGGTATGATACAGGCAGGCAAGATGACTTCAGCGGTATGGGGTTTGGCGGAGATACAGGGGGTGCTTACGGTACAACGGGGAACCAAGACTTCCCAAGTGCGGCGCCTAACAATGCTGGGACTAGAAGGAACACCCGCGGAGGTACCCAGGATGATCCTTATTATCGATCCTATTAAATGAAAGGAGCGACTTTTTGTGCTCCGCTACTGCCTTGAGTCTGTGTTTGTTGTTTGCTTGCTTCTACTTTTTGCTTTTTCAAGTTCGTACTGCTGTACCATGTAAAAAAAGAGTTTGGTCCTGTTGTAATGTTTAGTGTTCCATAAATCAATAAAAGTTGGGAATAATTAGAGAAAAATAACAGTTAAAACCTTTTTATATTCAAGACATCTTGTTGTTATGACATGAGAAAAAGCACAAGACTAAATGTAAACGTATAACCTATACCTTATACTTTGTTGCGTTACAAATTCTTAATATATTTTTAAAATTGTAAATATAAAAAAAATATTGTAACTATAAAATTAACTTATTGTTTCATCATAATTAAAATAATTCCAGAATTACTAGTTTTATATTTGATTCTTTTACATATAATTTCTAACTTAATGAAACTCGACAATTAAAACATTTTAAATTTTTATCTAGGAATAAATAAAATTAGTATTATTCTCATTTTTTTCCAACTCTTCACGATGGAAATTAAAAGTATTTATATGTAATTGATTTTTAAATATTTTTATTTGATTTATTGAATATAATTAATTAAATTATGAATTTAAGATATTATAATAAAAAATTTAAATTATAACTAAATATTTGTCGATTATTTATTAATTTTCTAGATATGTTTGGTCGGCATATTATAATACAATTATTAATATCATAAGAATGATTTCTAAGTAAGTAATAAAAATTAAAATAAAATTATTATATGTATTATTTTAAACTAAAAAATATAGTTGATAGTACGATTACTAATAAAAATAAAAAGAAAATTAAATATCAGACTGTTTTAATGTATATTGTGTTATTCTTTTTTTAATATTTAACTATATTCCTTATTATCATTTTTTGGTTTTTGACCGAGTTTATCATCTGGGCGATTCCTTCCATCTATATATTTTATGATAATTTTAATTCTACTTATAATTGAAGCTATGAAACATCAATATATTAATCAGTTTTGTTTTCTTATGCTATATTAAGTTGATGATAATATGAGATATATTTTTAGAACAACAGATGTTCTCTGAACTACATTTCAAAGCCTTAAATGTTTTAACTTAAAGAGTTCTTGAGCTATTTACTGTGTTTGTGTCTGGTACCATTTTCACAAATGGTATATGGTGCAACAAATATTTTCTATTAACATTAGTATTGATCTTAAAATATTTAAATTCACAATTAAAATAATTTGCAGTTTTAATTATAACGAAGAAAAAAACATTTCAAGTTATATTTTTTATAATATGTAAATAAAGTTAAATAATATATACCTTTTATAAAAAAAAAGATTTTGTAAGTTGTTCGAATTTTTTATTATAGATAAGATTTTTTTGTCATAATTTTAGAATTTTTTTTTATGTTGATATTGAAAACACTATAATTTTTTTTATAAATAAGCATATTATTTTTATAATATATAATATAAAAATGTAAATAAGTTATATTCATACTTTATCATAATTTTTTATAAATTAATATATTAGAACACTTTGTAAATCATCTTTTATAATAATTTTTTTATTATAACTTTAGAAATTTTGTAGGATTTAAATAGTATAATATTTGGGTAAATATCTCAATAATACCAAAAAAAATCAAAATTTACCGGAAGGTATAGGTTTCAGAAAATTGACCTAAAGTGCAATTTCCCCAAAAAAGCGTCACGTCGGTAGCGTTTTTGGGAAAAACGACCTAAAGCGCGTCCTGGGGGCGCTTTTGCCCACCTCAAAGAAAAACGCTCCCACGAGGGCGCTTTTTTTTGAGGTGGCCAAAAGCGCTCCCGGGACGCCGCTTTAGGCCGCTTTCCCCAAAACGCGCTAACGTGGACGCGCGTTTTGTGGTTTCCTTCCAACAAACCGTGGCCGAAACGCTTCCACGTGGACGCGCTTTTTGCTACGATGGTATCGGGCACAATTATTTTGAGGAGACGTTGCGAGAACAAACCGTGACCGAAAACGCTCCCACGTGGACTCTCTTTTGCTATAGTGGTCTCCGGCAAAATTATTTTGAGGAGACGTTCAGATAGCCTCCAATTATCTGAAGTATGTATGCCCGCGCATACCGTATTCTTTCTTCTTCGGTCGAACCTTCATTCGGTGCGCGGGAATGCGTCTCGTAACCAACCCATATCGATCCGAGCTCCTTGAATTTTATCCGAATGGCACCCGAAGCTCGTAGCATACGGCCATCCAATCGAGAGATGTTACGGACCCGGTGACTACACGACACATCCCACCGGTAATCCCAAATCAGAATCGCACATCTTCTAAGGTGATGGTACACTCTCCGCATGGCAGATGGAAAGTGTGCGTCTCGGGTCTCCACCTCTCTATCAACGCGCTGATCAAAGGCGGGTCCAACTTGAACCCCCGGTCTATCGTGGCCACGTGCCAAAAACTCGCTTCCCGCAGATAATTCTCGATCAATGGCGATGGGGGACCAGGCATGTTGCAAATATAACATTGCAACACCCGATCTACAGACTGTTTAAAAAATTATAAAATTCAAAATTAATTAAAATTACATAATTAAAAAAATTTAATAATATTGAAAAATTAACATTCAAACTTACCATTTTCATTTGCTCGACGGCAATGTGCTTGTTGTCTAGGCGACGTAATTCCCCGGCCATTGTACTCCGATAAAGTATTTTCAAATTTTCCAAAAAATAGATATATTAAAAAAATTATAAAGGGCTTTTTCAGTAAATAGTAAGGACTATTTTGAAATTTGAGCGTAAATTTCAAGGACTTTGAGAGAAACTTGAGAGAAAATTGAGAGCAAATTGAGAGAATAATGAGAAAGGATTGAGGTGTGAAAAAAATGAAGGGTTGGGGGGGTATTTATAGTTTTTTTTTTGACCGTTGGGGGGCCAACGGTCAAAAAAAAATTTGACCGTTGCACGGCCTAAAGCGCGTCCTGGGGAGCGCTTTAGGCGCTTTTCCCAAAAAACGCTGGACGTGGACGCGCGTTTTGGGAAATTGCACTTTCCGGTCAATTTTCCTGAAACCTATACTGTCCGGTAAATTTTGATTTTTTTTGGTATTATTGAGATATTTACCCATAATATTTTGTTATAACTTTATAAAATATATAAAATATTCTTATAATATAATATTCTAAGATTTATAATATAATTTTTTTTATAATAGTTATGTTAGACATTTATACATATTTATGTTTAAAAAATACTTCTACAACCTATATAAAAATATTTTTTAAAAATTAAATTCGGGTATAGTTACTTATGAATTACTCCAATTCTTATTTTTCTCTAAAAATTTAAAAAGTGTAATTGGGACTTTAAATACAATCAATTTAGTGAGGAATTTTAACGGTTATTGAAACATGTTATTTTTGTAATTATTTATTACAATCAAATCCAATTACCTGTAGATACCATATATAAAAATCCAATTTTATGGAGTGTTTGTATTATTGTAAACAAATATGGTCTCTTCATCTTTTTAATTATCCAAAAATTTGTCATTTTCTTCATAAGGTGAATTTTCTGTTTTCCTATTTGTATGTTTTGCGGTGAAATATATCTGTAGTGTACGAGGATATAGGCACAATTTGTCTAACCTCGTCAAAATTTTAATGTTCTTTATTATTCTAATATTTTGTAGGGTATATTTGTAGTGGTATATCGTGCTATTAAATTACATTGGAGGTAAATTCTGTCCAGAAAGTTAGATTTTAAACGGGACTATCTGTGACCCTTCCAATCTTTCCTAAGAATTAACCTAATTTGATTTTCGAGTACAATAAATTACTTTTTTACCTTATTCGCACAACGAGTCATATTAGAGTTAAAGATTATTCAAACTATGCTCTGTGGTTGCGGTTCAAACTAGTCTTCCATATCAGAAAAGATTTTCTTTGGGCATATTGAAAGATTATAGTTGAAAAAAGGTCCAACATCATCCATGTGGGCCAAGTCAAAAGTGACAAATATGATAATGGTAGTAGAGATCTTTGATACACTACACCAAAACAGACTTTTTAAGCGCGTTTTTGGGCTTTTAGCGGCGTTTTTAAGCGCCACTAATAAAATTTCATGCGCTTTCAAAGCGCAAAAAACGCCATAAAGAAAGCGCCGCAAAATTTAATGGCGTTTTTTGTGAAAAAATGCCGCTAAAGGTAGGGGCTTTTAGCGGGGCTTTCAAACAAATGCCGCTAAAGGTAGGGGCTTTAGCGCGCTTTTAAGAAAAATGCCGCTAAAGGTAGGGGCTTTTTAGCGGCGCTTTTAAGACAAACGCCGCTAAAGGTAGGGGCTTTAGCGCGCTTTTGGGACAAACGCCCAGGTAAAGGTAGGGCTTTTTAGCGGCGCTTTGGGACAAACGACGCTAAAGGTAGAGCTTTTAGCGCGCTTTTTAAAAACGCCGCTAAAGGTAGGGCTTTTAGCGGCACTTTTTGTACAAACGCCGCTAAAGGTAGGGCTTTTTAGCGGCGCTTTTAGGACAAACGCCGCTAAAGGTAGGGATTTAAGCGGCGTTTTTGGAAAAATGCCGCTAAAGGTAAGGGCTTTTAGCGGCGCTTTTAGTACAAAACGCGCGAAGGTAGGGGCTTTTAGCGGCGTCTGTTTCAAAAATGCCACTAATTTGCACGGATCTACTCGCTCTTTTTTCCAATATCCTACCCTCCTGCATTAAAAACTGACCAAAAACAAAGAACAATTGCATATAATTCCAACCCAAGGCAAAGAAATAAAATATTTAAATCTCAAGAAAAGCATTAAATCTAAACGATACTTCAAATTTAATAGAATATATATGATATTTATTAATAAATGAAACATAATTCAAACAATTCTTACAATAATGTTTAATCAGAATAATGTTAAAAAAATCTTACAAGAAGAAAAGAAATGTCTAAGAGGGGCGGCCTCTGCGATCGATCTTTCTTGAACAATCAGCATCATAGTCTGCAAATGTGCCGGAGTTCTTCATACTTTCTTTACGTTCTCTGCCTCCCTCCGCCTGCCTCCGCTCTAAGTTGAGCAATATGGTCCGCCTCTCTCATTCCTCTCCTCTTTCTAAGCCGAGAAATTTGCTCACCGTGCTCGCTTCCATCAAAGATATCTGGTCTTTCGGTCTCGAACTTCAAAGACGAGATTGACTCGGAAGGCATGTATTGTCGGGGCGGATCCAAAATATTGGGTCGAGTAACACCCGATCCTTGACATCGAACCCGACCATACCTTGTAAGACCCAAAATATTAGTGATAATTCATTATAAATATACTCAAGATTAACAAAACTATCAATCGAAGGCATGTATTGCCGGAGTCGTACCTTTTCAGGACCCAAAACATCGCACAATAATTACGTTATCAATCTCCTCGAGATTAACAGAATCGCTGATTTAATCAACCGCTTCATACTCCGCCTTCTTCTCCTTTAGTTTATCCTAATAAATTAATAAAAGAGTTAGAAACGAAATATATAATAAAAATGAATGAAACATAACTTAAAATTAGAAATTTAAAACTACAAAAGATGAATTAAACCATTATAACTAAACATTATAAATATTTATAAAAATCAAATATTATTAAATAAATATACCAAAATTCTCATGCACCTTGGTCGTCACTCTGAGATCCATCCTTCTTCCTTTATGTAATGTCAAAAAGTTGAAGGCGTCCAACTGCTTGACTTTGACTGAAACTTCTTACATTATGGCAAAAAAAATGATTTTTAATAGTATAAATCATTAATACTTGAAAGAAGTAATAAATTATAATACCTCACCTCGCCTACACAAGCAAAACTTCCGAACTCCGCGTGTGCGTGAATTGTTGTTTCGTGTCACGCTTGTTCCAACTCGCTCACGGTCCTACATAATGGGATTTAAATTATTTATATAGTAAATACGATAAACCGAAAAATTTCTAAGACTTTGAAAGTACGTAATACCTCTCCTTTCTTTGAATTCCAGAATCTAACTTGATCTTCCCATTGGTACCTCAACATTCCCGGCGGGACATTTCGCAGTTTTTCGTCGAGGCTTATGTCTTTCTTAAAATATTGTTTTTTAGGGTGCTTTTATTGTCTCTCCATTTTTTACCCAACGTCTTCTTAACATAGTCATCGGAGACCTCTAAAGCAAATCTACCCTGAATTTTTTTAAAAAGTTAATATAAATGAAGGTTAAATTAAAGTATTATAAATTGCATTCACCTTTTATTACCTTAATATTATCGAGAGCCTGATTTTTGTTGGCATCAGGCATGTGATGCCATGATTCGTAGTTAATGGGCAACATATTCGAATTTCGTGCTATAATGCCCAAATAGCCTGCCAACAATCGAGCTTCAGATCCGATAGGCTGGCCATGATTGTTTCTCCTTACTTCAACACGCTGGGTAGGCTCTAAGTCATATAAATCTGTAAGTAACGTGACGCCCCCGAGCTCTCATGCGTGTCCCACCACCCTCAAATTTGAAAAATGATATATTATTATATTAAAATTGAAAAATGAATCAATAATAAAATTCAACATGCATGTAAAATAAACTTAACATTACTTTGGAATTCTCCATGCTCATCATCTATGTCCGGCAGACTAGAAGATCCAACAACTGTATCCTGTCCACTATTTACGTCTTCTAGATTTGGAGTATAATTTCTAATATTTAAACCTCGTAATCGTCTTCTAGGCATTTTTCCTGCAATACACATAAAATAGTTCAAAATATTAGTAACAAATAACAACAATAATAGGACATTTAAAATAGTTAAATTATATAACATGACCAACATGAAAATTATAATATTACATATAAATAATAAATCGTTAAATCTTACTACATCATATTTCGTAAATATCTTCGTCCCACATCCTGATTTAACCCATTGAAATTGATGACTAGTACTAGGATATTTTCGCTTAAGTCTTGTTCGAAAAGGCAAAGTTTCGATCTTTCGATTATGTCATCTCTACTTCCACCGCCAATGTCGAACAAGTCTCTAGGGGTGTTTCAAGTACAACGTACCAACCCTCATCGCTTGGATCTTCTGAGTAAAAACTTGTTTAACTTGAGAAGAAAACACATACAACTCGTCCATCGCTTGTTCTCCTGTGAATCAATCGAGAGAAATTCACCATTGTAAAGCCATATTGATCGCTTTTAATTCCGCGAGCCGTATTCACATCAGCCCAATCACCTCGAAATAAGACAAATTTGCATTTGCCGTAATAATCCAACTCAATGATGTCGCAATAAGTCCGTAATACTCAGATTCCTCGACCGGATTATCGTCCCTAGCACTAGCATAACTTGTAATCGAAGAATTAACAACAATTCCGCAATTTTGGGTTCTCTCAATCTCTCGCGATACCTTGTATAAAATCAGATCCGTTGATGAGGAAGCCATTATATCTTTTAACTATTCTGTTTGGACCTTGTGAAAGCCATTTAACGTCGTCATTTACTTCATTCCGACTCCAAATCTATTGATGGAAAGTAAATCGAGTAATTATGAATGTTATGAGAAAACATTATGACTTGACAACGAAAACTTAAATTGCATACCATTTGGCTTAACCATTCATGGAATGATTCTGTGAACAACTTATTAATTTCTCGTCGATTTAACCTTCGGGATCGTGAACGAGCTCTCAATATTTGTTTGTACTCACTATCCGGTAAAAAAGGTTTTACTTTGTTAGAAAAACAAACAAATTATAATTGATGAGTATTTATCAAATTCTAGAGCTTACGTCCGAAATGGTTCCATTGAATCGTGATGAAAAATAATGTATCGATGTGCTTGGACCCACGATCTATCGTCTAATTCGCAATTTCGACTTTGCCGATCGGTTCTCCCCAAACTTTGAAATAAATAAGTTTCGCCAAATTATGATCTCGTGAGCCCAAAGATTTCTACTTGGTCTGCTCATTCTTGTTTCGACATCTTCCAAATACCTCGAACGTAGAAAGTCATACATTCCTCTCGCCAAGCTCCTCGGCAATTGATCCTTCCGGATAACGCTTATTGCGCGCAGATGACTTCAATTTGGAAAGGAACCTAAACACGGTATACAACATTATCGGTTGCAACTAAAGGCATTGAGCTAAATGCCCAGACTTTTTGCAAGTAAAGTAAGACCTTTCAATGGGATACATCCATCGATAGAAAACGGGTCCACCAAGAAGTGCTTCACGCGGGAGATGAATTAACAAGTGCACCATAATAGTGAAGAATGAAGGCGGGAAGATCTTCTCCAGATTGCATAAAGTCAATGCGGCTCGATCTTGTAGTCTCTCAAGTTCTTGAACATTCAAAACTTTACCACAAATGCCTTTCATTATATTTGACAGTTCAATTACAGGAGCCGTCACCTTTTTCGACATACAACACCGCATAGCAACTGGTAGTAAGTCTTGCATCAAGATGTGATAGTCATGCGATTTTAAGCCATATAGTCTTCGATCCTTAAGACTCACACATCGCGATATATTTGATGCATACGCATCCGGGACCTTTATATCCTTCAACACCGTACAAAACACTTCTTTCTCCGTCTTTGACATTGAAAAAATAGCAGGCGGCAACCGATATTTCATATTCGGAAGTTCTTGGGGATGAAGCTCACGCCGAATTCCCATGTGGACTAAATCAAGTCGACTCTGAAGATTATCTTTCGATTTTCCATCGACATTCAAAATAGTCCCAATGATGTTCTCGCAGACATTTTCTCTATGTGCATGACATCAAGATTATGGCGTAAAATCGATGCTTCCAATAAGGCAACTCGAAAAAATACTTCTTTTTCCACAAGTCCGCCTCATGAGGATCATCCTCTTCATCGATTCATCATCGATTCATCCCTAGATCTTCTATTTCTTTGTGGGTTGGCCGTTGATTCATCTTCCCATAAATGAATTTCATATCTTTCAACATTAAGAATATTTCTGATCCACTGGCCTCAGCGAAGGAGCTGTCAACTCTTCAAGTACCATCAAACCGAGCACTCAAATCTAAATGTATGATTTTCTGGTAACCACCGACGATGCCCCATGTAAGAAAACTTCTTCCCATTATATAACCATTGCGAACATGTTCATAAGCAGCTGGCAACACGGACAAGCATAACGCCCCCTGGTACTCCAACCGGATAAATTAGCATAAGCCGGGAAGTCGTTAATAGTCCACATTAAAGCCGCACGTAAATTAAAGTTCTCTTTTCTCATTGCATCGTATAATATGCAACACCACCCCATAGTTGTTTTAACTTATCAACAAGTGGTGCAAATAGACGTCAATATCATTCCCGGCTCTTTCTCTCCGGTATAATCATAGACAAGATAAAAGAAGATTGTTTCATGCAAACCCATGGAGGCAAATTGTAGGAACAAGCACCACAAGCCAAGTAATCGCACGTTGTGCTCATGAGTTTATAAGGGTTAAATCCATCGGATGCTAGCCCAAGCCTCACACTCCGAGGATCGCCGCATAAAGCTTGGAAATTTGGAATCAAAAGATTTCCAAGCTAAAGAATCTGCGAGGATGCCTTAACAACCCATCATCTGCTCGTCCCATCACGGTGCCACGTCATTGATTCGGTGTCTTTGACGACATGAAAAGCCGTTGAAGCCTTGGTATTAGCGAAAAATACCGTAAAATCTTAATCGGCCGCTTCTTTGATCGTGTATCGTGTTCATCCTCGTTACCGTCCTCTCAGTATTTCTATTAATCCAACGAGATTGGCCGCATACATGACAAAGATCGTTGGTTTATGCGGTCGCCCCAATACAACATACTGATCATTTGGGCAATCGTGAAATTTGTTGTAGCCAAGACCCAAATCCTTTATCAATTTCTTCATGTCTTTGGAAGATTGAGGATTTTTGCAAACGGAACATTTCTTGCGAAACTCTAACAAAGATTGTCAACGAGTTTCCGGTCCACCCCAAACATTTCAAGTGAAAAGATGAATACGTAATGACAATTTTTAGAAAATTTTGATCCTCATACGGTTCTTCATTCATTTCACCAAGCAACGTGTAGAACCTCGCCGCTTCTTCATTTGGCTGTTCATCCGGTACACTTCTTCCCCCTTCGGTGAAAGTATTTCCACCAAAATTATGATCATCGGTTGCACCCAAGTCAGGTGGAAATGACGCGAAACCACCATCACAAGATATTAAAAGCATCCCGCAACATGTTTTCCATGTTATCGTCTCTAACATTCTGATTGAAAGCACTATGAGGATACCCCGGATTCATCGATGAAGATGCTCCAGTAGATGTACACTCTCCATGAAAAAACCATATTTTGTACCCCCGGACAAAGCCATCAACAACTAGATGTTCGTAGACCACTTCACGATATAATGCCGCTTAATATTGCAACACTTCTTACACGGACAAAGAATCATATTCTCTTGGCTTGCATTTTGAAATGCGAAATTCAGAAAAGTTTCTACTCCATTTCTATAGCCGTTGCTTACCCTTGACAATTTCATCCAACTCCTATCCATTTCGTAGTTGTCGAAGTCTAAAGTTGACAATAAATTACTGTACTAAATTGTTAATTTATAATTTATGTAAGTACTAATATGATCACATATATAATCGAGTTATGTATTCTTTAAGATTCATCATACGTGGCATTGTTACACCTAGGAGGATCCATTATATCTAATGATGAGATATAAGGCAACCCACAAAGTTTCCAAACCTATATACTTTGAATCTTTTTCTTTAATCTATACAAGTAAGTTGTGTAAGTTATGAATTATGTAAGTTAAATAATTTGACGAAAGCTATGTAAGTTATGTATTATGTAAGTTAAATAATTTTATGTAAGTTATGTATTATGTATTATGTCAGCTTAAATTAAAATTTCAATCGAGAATCGGTTGAGTTATGTATTCTTTAAGATTCATCATACGTGGCATTGTTACACCTAGGAGGATCCATTATATCTAATGAAGAGATATAAGGCAACCCGTCAGGTTTCCAGCCTATATACTTTGAATCTTTTTTCTTTAATCTATACAAGTAAGTTATGTAAGTTATGAATTATGTAAGTTAAATAATTTGACGAAAGCTATGTAAGTTATGTATTATGTAAGTTAAATAATTTTATGTAAGTTATGTATTATGTATTATGTCAGTTAAATTAAAATTTCGAATCGAGAATCAGTTGAGTTATGTATTCTTTAAGATTCATCATACGTGGCATTGTTACACCTAGGGAGGATCCATTATATCTAACAGTGAGATATAAGGCAACCCGTCAGGTTTCCAGCCTATATGCTTTGAATCTTTTTTCTT
Organism: Gossypium sturtianum; assembly: GCA_025698515.1. NCBI lineage: Eukaryota > Viridiplantae > Streptophyta > Magnoliopsida > Malvales > Malvaceae > Gossypium > Gossypium sturtianum. The sequence continues at coordinate 96,491,434 of CM046951.1, read as the reverse complement.
TAATCTATACAAGTAATTTATGTAAGTTATGAATTATGTAAGTTAAATAATTTGACGAAAGCTATGTAAGTTATGTATTATGTAAGTTAAATAATTTTATGTAAGTTATGTATTATGTATTATGTCAGTTAAATTAAAATTTCAAATCGAGAATCAGTTGAGTTACTTCTTTTAAAAAGTTGTGATGTTGTTAAATTTAAAAGTTTTTAACTTACTTCTTTTAAAAAAAGAATTTATTTTCTATATTAAAACATATTTAAATAGTGAGCTATATTATTATATTGATAACAAAATATTTATAAGTTTTTAAATTTAAAAGTTTTTAAATTACTTCTTCTAAAAATAATTTATTTTTAATAATAAAACATATTTAAATAATGATCAATATTATTATCACGATAACAAAATATTATTACCATTTTGGAAAACATTGAAAATATTAAATATTAAAATCGCTCATCATTAATATAAAAATTAGTAATTAGTAATAAACCAAAAAGCCATATAAATCTAAGTATTCTTAAAAAAATGAACTTTTATATTTTGTTTATGTTATTTTTATATCGCATCAGCACTTTAAATTTTAAGAAATAATACACGGAGCTTGTAAAAATCTAAGCGGCATGATTAGATAGCAATTTGGAGGTTGTTCAAACATTATTAATAATAAACAGCAATAGTAGTAAATAAAGCAATTTAGACAGAATTTCTTTAAGATTCATCATACGTGGCATTGTTACACATGGGGAGGATCCGTTATATCTTACAAAGAGATATAAGGCAACCCCTTAGGTTTCCAACCTATATACTTTGAATCTTTTTTTTTTTTTTTGGACAGAATAGAACAAAACAATATATATACCAACCAAGCAGATAAAAACCGCAATTTGGACAGCAATTTGGTCAAATTCATCATGATATAAATCATTATTGATCTGAATTTTGAACTAAAACGAACCGTAAAATCTTACCAGCAAATCCAATCCGACAGTTGTAGGAGCAGTAGAAAGCAGTAACTGAAATACAAACAACATATGAATTAACAAAAGCTATTGATTAAGCATAATACAACAACATAATAAAAGAACACAAAGTTCAGATGATTGATTAAGCATCCCCATTGTATAGGCTATGCTGCTCCAACACAGAGTATAAGTGTATAACATTATGCATGGCATGCACTACAAAGAATTGGGGAGCATGAACCTCTCTTAACTACATATTTGACTGCCAAAATTTCATACATGTTCCAACTTCCAATACATGAGCTTAATTTTAGAAAATTCAAACTTCTTTGGTAAAAGCAACAATATCCTAATTCACTTCTACACTCTAATTCTCCAAAATCAGCAACACTCGAAGAGGTAGAAATAGTAAAAACATGCATATATGGTCTTGTAGGGGGAAGACATCTATAGAGGGAATCTTAAATCTCAGTTCAAAGTTGTACCTTGATCATGATCTACTGTTATGAGATAGAGAATTCACTAGTAAAAGGCATCGAATTTCAAAAAGGAGCTCTAAATTCTACTAATCTATTATGTGTATGCTTTTATAAGTTTATTATTATTATTTATTGGTCTTATCTTGCACAAGAATTTGTCTGATTGTTTGAATCTTACTCGCACATGCAATGATGCATTATAGCAAATTGGCAAAGGCATATTATTGATTAGGTGGGGTCATATATGCTTTGAGAATTTAGATTTTTAGACACTGGTATGACATTCATTGAGGGGGAGAAACAGGATGGTCCACAAAGACATAAACAATCACATTCTCGTTTTTCTTATATATATTTTTATTTTAAAAATCCATCACTTTGAAGCATATCAAATATGCAAACAAGACACCCTTTTTCAGTTTTCACCAAATCATAAAAAATCAAACGATACAACAAGAACAAGTGTTGTAGTACCAAAAAAAAAAAGGAAGAGTCGAATTTAAAACAAAACCGAAAGACTTGAAGCAAACAAAGAACATAAATAACAGAGGCACCGAATTCAACAAACAAAGATATACCCAACATAGAGAAAAGAAAATGAAGTAAAATATAAAGTTGAAAAGGAAAAACAAATTTAGAAAACTAGATTGAATTCTTAATTAAAAACTCACAGTTTCTTCAGAAATAATGCAAAGTTCACCAGAGAAACCCCTTTTCTCAGAATTCAAGACTCTGCATATCCAAACATTCTTCCCATTAATTATACGAATTTAGATTCACACCCAAAACAAACAAAAAAGCCAAAAAAAGAATAAAAACTTACCAAAAAAGGGAAAGCCCAAATCAAGCACTTGTGGAAGATGCACTTGTTTCATCAACTAAGCAAACATCTCAAGGTGAAAGCTAATTTATCATACACACTCTCTTGACATTCCGTAAGACAAATAAGAAAACAAAGAACTCCTACATTAAGCAAAAAATAACATATTAGTTGCTTTAGAATCCAATCAAATAAAAGTAAAACCACAAATTTCAATATGGAGTTAAAAGTACAAAGGTAAATCTATCTTTGGTTCATAAAGAAAATGACAAAGGTCGTTCGATCACAAATTGACTGTAAAACCACAAATTCGCATCAGACTAAAGTATAACCTTAATCATGAGTAAGTATATGCCTACACTTGTATAACTTATATGCTTTGGTGTACTGTAGACTAAAGTATAATAAAAGTTGTAAGCAAATAAGTCAATACCCAAGATAAACTTATAGCTTCGTCCTCAGAAAGGCATTATATAATTGATCTAAATGAAACTTGTTTAGAGGTTATGTCATAGTGACTTAAATCATTTAGCAAGTAAATGATAAATTTACATAATGGTATATATAATGAAACTTTAACAAGAAATAATCGGTTGGTGAATAGATAAAATCAAGGAATTATTAAACAGAAAATGTGACAAGAAAAAGCAAATGCTTGCATGAAGTGTGAATTAAGCATCTTATAGAGCCTCAAGTACTGAACCCTTTCAAGCAATGCCACTATGGGTTTAAATCTTCTAACTTAGAACTACTACAAAATGTATAGCATAAGGCATAGAACTACTACAAAATGTATAGCATAAGGCAAAGCAACATAAACAACACAAACAGAAAACTACAACATATATTTTCTATCTGAACTTAAATCTTTCATTCAAAAGAGAAGGCTTTACTTAACCGTAAAACCCAATGACCAAAGATTCGAATTTAGAAAATTGAGATTAATTAAAAAAGAACTTGGGTTTAACAGAATATAAAAATTACATAGCTAAACAAGGTTAAATTTTCATTGAGGCAAATGATCAAACATTTTACGCTCTAACAAAAATGCAAACAAGAAAATTCAGCATCGTAGAAATGAACTTCACTACAGAATAAAATTTAACTTCAAACCCAAAACAAACAAAAAAGCCAAAAAAAAAGAATAAAAACTTACCAAAAACTGTAGAGCACCGATAGAGCAGCACGATAGAGCAATTAGCGAATAGAAGAAAATCGTAGTCTTTGCAGATACAATCGATGAAAACTAAAAGTGAGAATGTAGATAAATGGGTCAAAGCCAACATGTCCGCCTCTAAAGCTCAATAAACAAAAAGATTAATTTTACCATACATCCCTAACTATTGTTACAATTTCAAATTAGTCCAAACTTCAATATGTTGAAGTCCTTGGGCCAGATCGCACGAAAAGGGCGTAGATGTTTGTCTAGCCTCATGTAACGGTTTCAAGATTGAAGAAGCATCAAAGGCGACATCCCAAACATCAAAACATAGTGTAAAACACCCAAGGAAAATGAGCAAGCCACAAGCCCTGCAACAAGGGAAAAGCCAAAATTCTCAATTGAATGTAATAAAACAGTCCCCATCTCACGCAAACACTCAACCAACCTACGTAAATTAAAAAGAATATTTTTTCTCACTATAATGAATAATCCCACACCCCACCCCTTCCCCTTCATTCACATTACACCGTCCCGCTCCTTCCCTCTTTCTACGATGAGCCGACAAATTCAGAGAACCAAACAACAAAGAACTAATACTAGTCGATAACAAAGATCCAAACCTATATTCTGCTCACTTGCATGTTACCTTTTGAGAATCTGAGATGTGCATGCGCCGACAAATCCGACGAAAGAGAGGTAAAGCTTGAAGCCAGAAGGAGCGTTGGTTTAGACGATAATAGTGGAGCCGTGGAGGACGAAGAGATTATTGATCCGATAAAGCACGATGGTGGCGGATCAAGAGAGGTATGAAATGAAGAGAGGGATGAAAGAAACTAAACCTTTAGAAATTTAGGGATTTTAGAAGAAGGGGGAAATGAATTTCGTAAGAAGCCTAGGGAAATTGAGTCAATCGGGTTTAAGGGTTGGGGAACTGAGGAGAGCAAACTACGACGCTTTCACTAACACAATTCAAGAATTGCGGCGTTTATAAAATAAGCGCCACACTGCAGACATACCTATTGCGGCGCTTACAAAACAAAACGCCACTAAAATATACAAAACTACGCTGCTTTTATTTACATTACACAAACATATTTGCGGCGCTTTTATAAGAGCCGCTATATCCCACTTTTTATGGCGTTTTCAAGAAAACGCCACGAATATATACAAAACTACGCTGCTTTATTTACATTACACAAAAATATTTGCGGCGTTTTTATAAGCACCGCTATATCCCACTTTTTTTTGCGGCGCCAAGAAAAAACGCCACTAAAATATACAAAACTACGCTGCTTTTATTTACAACACACAAACATATTTGCGGCGCTTTTTACGAAAACGCCACTATTCCCAATTTTAATTTTTTTCATTCTTTACTTATTTTTTCTTTCACAATTTTTTTGCTGATATTATCATTTTTTGAATTTTAATTTTTTAAAAATTTTGAATATTAAACTTTTAAAGAAAATTTCGAAAATTTTCGATTTATATTCTAAAAAACAATAAAAACCCAATATTCCAATAAATAATAATTTACATTTATCTTATTTTGATTTATATTCTAAAAAATCCAATATCAATCCCTAAATCATAAACCTTAGACCTTAAGCACTAACCCACAAACAACTAGCCTTAAACGCCAAACTCAAAACCCCAAACCTTAAATACTAGACCATAAAACTCGAACCCTAAACTACTCTAAACTACAAACCCTAAACCATAATCCGAGACCAACTTTTTGGGAATTCATGTAGCCAATGTTAGTGTAGTACAAAACATATATTTTAATATCTAACATATTAACCATAAATCCTCATGAGGATTTCATTTCTGTCATCATATAGATAACACCTTAAACCCTAAACCCTAAAATCCTAAACTAAAACCATAAGCCCTAACTCGTAAAACCTAACACAAGAACTATTTCCCCTCAAACCCCTAACCCTAAACCCATAAACCATAAACCCTAAACCTAAAACCCTAATCCATTAACCATTTCATTCTAAACCCCTAACCCTAACCCTAAACCTTAACCCTTAATTAACCACTAACACTTAAACCTTAATACCAGTAAACACTAACATATTAAACACTATACAATAAACCCAGACAACAAACTTTAAAACACTAAACCCATACACCAAAATAACAAACCCTAAACCATGAAATTAATATACTAAACATTAAACCCTAAATCAAAATTTATAACTTAAATGAAAACTTCTATATTGTTTAGCTAACAATTTGTAACTTTTCATAATTAAGTAACTAAAATGAAACTTTATCATAGCTTATAAGTGAATGTATCAAAATAAAATATAATTCAAAGCGAGAAAAAGAAAAAAAATATGAAAAACTTTTAGCGGCGTTTTCCCAAAAGCGCCGCTAAAGCTCAGACATTTAGCGGCGCTTTCCAAAAGCGCCGCTTAAAGCTCTCACTTTTAGCGGCGTTTTCCCAAAGCGCGCGCTAAAGCTCAGACTTTTAGCGGCGTTTTCCCAAAGCGCCGCTAAAGCTCGACTTTAGCGGCGTTTTCCCAAAGCGCCGCTTAAAGCTCAGACTTTTAGCGGCGCTTTTCCCAAAAGCGCCGCTAATGCTCAGACTTTTAGCGCGTTTTCCCAAAAGCGCCGCTTAATGCTCAGACTTTTAGCAGCGTTTTATAAATAAACGCCGCAATATGTCCTTTTTAGCAGCGTTTTGGTAATAAACGCCGCTATTGCTCTTTTTTTTCGGCGTTTTCCATCAAACGCCGCTAATGTATAATATTTGCGGTGTTTTTATTTAAAACGCCACTAAAAACGCCGCTAAAAGTCTGTTTTGGTGTAGTGATAGCATAGGCCGATGAATATGGATGAGATCTTTAAAGATGAAAATTTGGCTTTGGTGTTGTCAAGGTCACTTCTTAAGGAGTTTGAATTCCATGAAATAACATTACTTCACGAATTTGAATTTTGAGTTAATCGAATTGAGTTATTTCGAATCATACTTCAAATAAGATCTTAACGAAATTTTACGAAAAATGGGCCCACACATCTATGTGGCACACACGGCCTAATTAGCTTAGCCCATGTGGCGCACATGGCCTAATTGGCTCAGCTTGTATGGCACACAGTCGTGTTGCGTCAACAATTTACTTTTTGTGTAACGCCCTGAATAATCTAAGCCTATTTTTGTGAAATCCTAACATAAATGTGTATCTGTTTCAGTGGTTAAGTATTTTAGGTGTGTTTCAGAGGTCTTGGGTTCAAGTCCTATTTTTAGCAAATTAGATTATTTTTAATCCTAGCCTCATCCCTGCTGGGTAGGCTTTTGTAACATTGTTTGTAAACTTATATCAGAATGAGCATGCTGTGTAAACCCCTTGCCCATATCCGATGCCGGAACAGGGTACGAGGCAATACTGAACTTAACAGACTTCTTCATACAATATCGGGCCATAAATTTCTTTCATACTTAAAAACCCTTCTTTCGTACTCATAATATCACTATTATAGGTCTACTAGACCCTAAACATACATCTAGACTGGTTCGGCACTGAACCAAAAACTTACGAATACTTAGAAAATTTTTGCTTAAGACAGGGCCACACGCCCGTGTGAGAGAAGTGGCACGCCCGTGTGGCTTATCACACGCCCGTGCTACAGGCCGTGTCTAAAATAAGGGACATTCTGTTTATGACGTCAGCAGACACTTAGGGACACACGGCCAAGCCACACGCCCGTGGTCTAGCCCGTGTGACGAACTGGATTTTTTACAAATTAGATGCAGGGGACACACGGCCTACTAACACGCCTATGGGGATGACCTTGTATCACACACGGCCTAGACACACGCCCGTGTGTCTATCCGTGTGGACAAATGCAAGGCTATTTACCAAGCCATTTGCCACCCTGAAAAGCAACCACATTCATACCGTTTCAGGCAACTCTTAACTAGACAATAATGTCCTTCTAACATACGCTATTAAAACATCCACACCTTAACTACACACTATGACATTATGCACATGCTTCATACATTACTCATTCAATTTCACAAACTTACTCTTTATGAAATTCATCACCATTGGATAGAAATAACTTAGCTAGTTTTGGCCGATTTCAATAGCCATTACAAAATGAATTGAGTAACATTAATAGCCAACACATTGGCTAACCAATATGACATATAACAAAATGACCAAGTTCCTATACATGCCATACCAAAAAAAATTGAACTTTAATATACCAAAAGAATAGCTTGATAGTGTGAACCGAGTTTCGATGTCCTACGATCCCCGAGCTAGCTTGGCGATACTACAAGGAAAAGGAAGAAGAGAGGGTTAAGCATAAAGCTTAGTAAGTTTGCATGAAATAAATAGCAACATAAGATCTTATGATAATATTCATACATTACATTGAGTAATAACTCAAATCCTCAAGCACATTGACATAACTTACTCATGCTTACTCTTACCAATCTCATAACACATATCGAACTCATTTCTTGTGAGGTTCTTATATCACTTCATCACATAACTTTAGTACTTTTACATCTTGAACATAAACTTAGCTCTTTACCCCGTTGAACCACTTGGAATATCGAAGGATACTCGTCATTCACATAATACGATGTCAATGCCATATCCCAGATATGGTCTTACATGGGATCACTTCTTAATACCGATGCCATATCTCAGATATGGTCTTATACGGGATCTAATATCGATGTCGACATCATATCCCAGATATGGTCTTATACGAGATCATATATCGATGTCATGTCCCAGACATAGTCTTACACGATTTCATACCGAAGTCAAGTCCCAGACGTGGTCTTACACGGAATCTCTATTCGATGCCGATGCTATATCCCAGATATGGTCTTATATGGTATCTCCATTCGGTGCCGAAGCCATGTCCCAGACATGGTCTTATACGGGACCTCCTTAGTCTCATGTCGTGACAATGGTATCCTTTCCATTCCTAATGTTCAACCGGGACTTTCACATAATACAATTTTATCATACTTTCATTAATACCTCATTAATCAATTTCATAGAGATAATATACATTTCTCATGATATCAAGCATATTAAAACATAATAACATTACATTAATTTATTACACACAAATTTACTTCGGTAACAAAATATGTACAGTTATGGTCTTACATGGGATCACTTCTTAATACCGATGCCATATCTCAGATATGGTCTTATACGGGATCTAATATCGATATCGACGTCATATCCCAGATATGGTCTTATACGAGATCGTATATCGATGTCATGTCGCAGACATGGTCTCACACGATTTCATACCGAAGCCAGGTCCTAGATGTGGTCTTACACGGAATCTCTATTCGATGCCGATGGGATATATCTTATATGGGATCTCCATTCAGTGCCGAAGCCATGTCCCAGCCATGGTCTTATACGGACCTCCTTAGTCTCATGTCGTGACAATGGTATCCTTTCCATTCCTAAAGTTCAACCGGGACTTTCACATAATATAATTTCATCATACTTTCATCAATACCTCATTAATCAATTTCATAGAGATAATATACATTTCTCATGATATCAAGCATATTAAAACATAATAACATTACATTAATTTATTACACACAAACTTACTTCGGTAACAAAATATGTACAGTTGTTCAATTTAGTCCACCACTTTGTTCTTTCCTGGTTTCGATTCAGACTTCGTGTTTCTTGATCTATAATGACAATATCACTTATTTAATGATCACATTGACTAAAATAACTCATGAATCATACTTTTGGAAAATTATGATTTTGCCCTTAAACTTTCACATATTTACAAAATGGTCCCTAGGCTCGTATAATGAAATGTACTCATTTTTTTGCTTAGCCAAGCCTAGCCGAACATTTATTGAGCTTATAACAGCTCACACTTTCCTTTAAAACTAACTTTTACTACATATTTTATCACTTCTACAACTAGGTCCTTTTTATGGAATTTCTATGAAAATCACTTAGAAAAAGATGTTTATCATACATCAAACTTTTATATTCCTCCATTAAACATCAAAATACATGTACGTCATGCATGGGTAAATTTTTTAACATGAACCCTAGCTCAAATGCTAGAAATAGCTAAATCGAGCTACGAAGATCTCAAAAATACGAAGAACATCAAAAACGGGGCTAGGAGGTACTTACAATCAAGCTTGAAAGATGACAAAACCCTACCTATGGTGAGCTTGAAATTTTCGGCCAAGGTTGAAGAAGATGGACACAATTTTTGACTTGTTTTCCCTTTTAATTAACTTATTAACCAAATGACCAAAATACCCTTAAGGCCCCTTTCTTGAGATTTTTCCTTCCCATGTTTATTTTTGTCCATCATCAAATATAATGGTCTAATTGCTAAATAAGGACCTCAAAAAATTTTTCTAATACTATCATACTTGAAACTTTTAAAATATCATATTTTTCAATCTTTGCAATTTAGTCCTAATGAATAAATTAATCATTAATTTATAAAATTTCTTCATGAAATTTTCACACAATCATGCAAACATGTCATAAACCTCATAAAAATCATAAAATGCTATTTCTACTATGGATTTTTGGTCTCGCAACCACTATTCCGACTAGGCCCTAAATCGGGCTATTACAATTCTCCCTCCTTATAGATTTTTGTCCCCGAAAATCTTACCGGTGAAAAGGTCTGGATATTGGTTTCTCATAGCCTCTTCGGGCTCCCATGTAGCCTCTTCTACCCCGTGTCTTTGCCACAATACTTTTACAAGAGCTATACTTTTATTTCTTAACTGCTTGACTTTCCGTGCCAAAATCTTAACTGGCTCTTCGCCATATGTCATATCGGGTTAAATTTCAACCTCTGTCGGTACAATCACATGTGAAGGATCTGATCGGTAACGTCGCAACATAGACACGTGAAATACATCATGGATCTCTTTCAACTCAGACGGCAAAGCCAAATGATAGGTTACTGGCCCTATCCTCTCGGTAATCTCATACGGTCCAATAAAACGTGGACTTAATTTGCCTTTCTGGCCAAATTTGAGAACTTTCTTCCATGGTGATACTTTTAAAATACTTTATCGCCAACTTGAAACTCAATCTCTTTCCGTTTCAAATCCGCATAAGACTTTTGTCTGTCCGAAGTAGCCTTCAAACAATAATGAATCACTTTTACTTTCTCTTCGGTTTCTCTGACGAGATCGACCCCATGAATCTGATTTTCTCTGAGTTCGGTCCAATACAAATGTGTTCGGCACTTACGCCCATACAATACCTCATAAGGCGCCATTCTCAAACTCGATTGAAAACTGTTATTATAGGCAAATTTCACTAACGGTAAGTACTTTTCCCATTTACCTTGAAATTCGAAAACACAACATCGAAGCATGTCTTCAAGTATCTATATTACTCTCTCCGACTGTCTGTCAATTTGTGAATAGAAAGCTATACTAAAATTCAACTTTGTGCCCAATGCTTCTTGTAACTTTTTCCAAAATCGTAACGTAAATCTCGGATCTCTATCCGAAATAATCGATAAAGGCACTCCGTGTAATCTCACGATTTCTGAAACATACAAATCTGCCAACTTATCAAGTGAATAATCAATACGTACCGGTATAAAATGGGCCGACTTTGTAAGTCTATCAACCACAACCCATACGGCATCTTTCTTTTTTGGTGTCAAGGGCAAACCCGTCACAAAGTCCATAGCAATACGGTCCCATTTCCACTCGGGAACCATAATAGGTTGAAGTAAACCGGTAGGTACTTAGTGTTCAGCTTTCACTTGCTGACAGATGAAACATCTTAATACAAATTCAGAAATATCTTTCTTTATACTCAGCCACTAATACCATTTCTTCAAGTCATTATACATCTTTGTACTGCCTGGATGTACATATAGACATCTACTATGTGCTTCATGTAAAATTTTTTGAATAAGTTCATCGTCTTTTGGTACACAGATTCTATCTCGGAACATCAAACATCCATCCGAATTAAGACGAAAGTCTGATTCCATACCCGATTCACATTGAACTCTTTTGGCTTGCAAATCACTGTCGCCTTTCTGAGCTTCACAAATCTCTTGGAGAAACATTGGTCTAGCTCTCAACTCAGCTAGAATAGAACCATCATCTGCTAAAGCCAACTGTATGCTCATAGCTCTCAGTGCGAGTAAAGATTTCTACTCAAGGCATCGGCGACCACATTCGCCTTTCCCGGGTGGTAGTCGATCACTAACTCGTAATCTTTTATTAACTCTAACCACCTTCGTTGCCTTAGGTTCAACTCTTTTTGAGCCATCAAGTACTTTAGACTTTTATGATCAGTGAATACCCGACATTTCTCACCATACAAATAGTGTCTCCAAATCTTCAACGCAAACACAATGGCAGCTAACTCCAAATCATGTGTCGGGTAATTCTTCTTATGTGGCTTTAACTGTCTAGAGGCATAAGCTATCACCTTGCCCTCTTGCATGAGTACACAACCCAATCTATTCAAAGAGGCATCACTATAAACCATAAATTCTTTTCCCGGTTCAGGTTGTACTAAAACAGGAGCTTTAGTTAACATTGCCTTTAGTTTCTCAAAACTCTGTTGACACTTTTCTGTCCATTCAAACTTTACATCTTTTTGTAACAACCTCGTCATCGGAGTAGCTATCATGGAAAATCCCTTAACAAATCACCTGTAATAGCCAGCTAAGCCCAGAAAACTTCTAACCTCTGATACATTCCTCGGCGGTTTCCAATCAGCAATAGTTGAAATCTTACTCGGGTCAACTCGAATTCCATCTCCCGAAATGATGTGCCCCAAAAATCTGACTTCTTTAAGCCAAAATTCACTTTTACTAAACTTGGCATATAACTGATTATCTCATAAAATTTGTAAGACCGTTCTCAAGTGCTCAGCATGCTCATTTTCATCACGAGAGTAAATCAGTATATCACCAATAAAAACAACAACAAATTTATCCAAGTATGACCGAAAGATGCGGTTCATTAAATCCATAAACACGATAGGAGTATTTGTTAAACTGAAAGGCATGACTAAAAATTTATAGTGACCATACCTTATCCGAAATGCAGTTTTCGGCATATCTGAGTCTTTGACTCTCAACTGATAATATCCAGACCTCAAGTCTATCTTGGAAAACACAGTGGCTCTCTTCAATTGGTCAAACAAATTATCAATCCTTGGCAAGGGATACTTGTTTTTTATGGTTACATTATTAAGCTGCCGATAATCTATACACAACCTTATGGAACTATCTTTCTTTGTCATAAATAATACGGGAGCACCCCACGGAGAATAACTTGGTCTTGCGAAACCTTTATCTGTCAACTCTTGCAACTGTGCCTTCAATTCTTTCAACTAAGTTGGAGCCATCCTGTACGGAGCAATTGAAATGGGAGAAGTACCATGGGCTAACTCAATGCCAAATTCAACCTCTCTAACCGGCGGTAACCTTGGCAATTCTTCTGGGAATACATCTGGATACTCACATACTATCGGTACTGATTCAATTCTTAACTCTGATTCTTTAGGATTTATCACAAAAGCAAGATGAGCTTCGTATCCCTTTCTTTCATATTTCTGGGCAGACATATGAGAAATCACTACAGGTAATCTGTCTTGTTCATCTGATTCAACACGGAGAATATCCCCATTTTCATATTTTAATTTAATAAACTTCCTTCCATAATTTACTATCACATCATGAGCAATTAAACAATCCATACCAAGAATTAAATCAAATTCATCAAACGACAATAGCATGAGATTTGCCGGAAAATAATGACCTCTAATCATCAGAGGGCAATCTTTGCATACCTTGTTAACAAACACTCATTTGCCTAGGGGATTTGACACTTTTATCACAAATTCTGTAGACTCTACAGGCATGTTCATACTAGATACTAATTTCATACAAACATACGAGTGGGTAGATCCCTGATAAATTAAAGAAATAATATGAGTATCATAGAGAGAAAATGTACCCGTAATCACATCAGGGGATGACGCCTCTTCGCGAGCGCGAATAGCATAAGTCCTCGCTGGTGCTCTACCCTCAGATCTTACAGTCTGCTCTCTAGATGTATTCTTACTACTCGTTCCATTTCTCGAATTTCTCTGTGGCCTCCTTCTAGTAGTACTTCCCGATCTTGCCCTTTGAAATTTCTCATTTTTAACCATCTCGGGGCATTCTCTAATAAAATGATCTTGGGATCCACACTTGAAACAAGCTTACCAACACTGTGAACACTCTGGTCTACTTGGCGAGCATTACCAACACTAGCAATTGAGGTGGTCTGAGCTTTAGAACCCGAGTACTGTTTACCTTTACTTCAGTTTGAAAACCCAACTGAAGTGGCTGATCGAGTAGTGAACTCTCTTGATTTCTTGGATGAGGATTGAAATGACTTTCTCAATTGTCTCTTCATAGAGTCACGAGACTCGATTTCAGCCTTTCTTTTCTCTTTGGCCAATTCCTTGGCCTTGCACGCTCTCTCTACTAGCACAACAAATTCTTTTAGTTCTAGAACACCAATAAACAATCGGATATCCTCATTTAATCCGTCTTCAAACCTTTTACACATAATGGCTTCAGTGGATACGCACTCCCGAGCATATTTACTGAGCCTTACAAACTCACGTTCATATTCAGTTACCGTCATTCGACATTGTTTTAGCTCAAAGAATTTCTTTCTTTTCTGGTCGATGAACTTTTGACTAATATACTTCTTTCGGAACTCTTCCTGGAAAAATTTCCAATTAACTTTTTCCCTTGGTACGACCGACACAAGGGTATTCCACCAATGGTAAGCTGAATCTCTTAAGAGAGACACCACACATTTCATACACTCTTCGGGTGTGCAAGATAATTCATCAAATACTCTGATAGTATTTTCAAGCCAAAATTCTGCTCTTTTCGGATCATCATCCTTATTAGCTCGAAATTTTTCAGCTCCTTATTTTTGGATTCTATCAACCGGGGGCTTTTCCCTTCTTACCACTTCTACGACTTGGGGAGCTACAGGGGTAGGCTGAGGGATAGGTAGGAGTGGAGGGGGTTGAGCATTCGGGTTCGTTCGAATGAACCCCGTATACCAGGCATTCATCATATGAAGAAAGGCTACCATAGCCTCTCCTTCTCCTCTCTGACTCACAATCTTTGGTTTATTCTCATTTTCATTTGGCACCGTCCCTTGGGAGGGAGCCGGCGCGTTACTTTTTACATCATCCGCTACAGCTCTATCGGGATCCATTTACTATATGAAAACATAATTTAAATCGTCAGGAGTTGTCACACTATCATTATATAAATACTCATACGTATGGCATGTATAGCTAGACTTGTACAAATGCTAGATTAGTCCGAGAATTGACTAAAACATAGCTCTGATACCACTAAATGTAACACCCCTTACCCGTATCTGACGCTGGAACAGGGTACGAGGCATTACCAAACTTAACAGACTTCTCCATACAATATCAGGCCATAAATTTCTTTCATACTTAAAAACCCTTCTTTCGTACTCATAATATCACTATTATAGGTCTACTAGACCCTAAACATACATCTAGACTGGTTTAGGACTGAACCGGAAACTTACGAACACTTAGAAAATTTTTGCTTAAGACAGGGCCACACGCCCATGTGAGAGAAGTGACACGCCCGTGTGGCTTATCACACGCCCGTGCTACAGGCCATGTCTAAAATAAGGGACATTCTGTTTATGACGTCAACAGACACTTAGGGACACACGGCCAAGCCACACGCCCGTGGGCTAGCCCGTGTGATGAACTGAATTTTTCGCAAATTAAATGCAGGGGACACACAGCCTACCAACACGCCCATGGGGCTGACTGTGTATCACACACGGCCTAGACACACGCCCGTGTGTCTATCCGTGTGGAAAAATGCAATGCTATTTACCAAGCCATTTGTCACCCTGAAAAGCAACCACATTCATATCGTTTCAGGCAACACTTAACTTAACACTAATGTCCTTCCAACATACGCTATTAAAACATCCACACCTTAACTACACAATATGACATTATGCACATGATTCTTACATTACTCATTCAATTTCACAAACTTGCTCTTCATGAAATTCATCACCATTGGATAGAAATAACTTAGCTAGTTTTGGCCGATTTCAATAGCCATTTACAAAATGAATTGAGTAACATTAATAGCCAACACATTGGCTAACCAATATGACATATAACAAAATGACCAAGTTCCTATACATGCCATACCCAAAATAATTAAACTTTAATATACCAAAATAATAGCTTGATAGTGTGAACCAAGCTCCGACGTCATGTAACACCCCAAACTCGGCCTAGACGTTATGGCCGAATCTGGCGTGTCACATTGAAGTATTTTTCGAAAATCGTGTTTTCATTGAAAACCCTTCTTAATTAAAAGCTTGAGTAAAATCCTAATTACATTAGTTTATTATTATTTTATTTTAAACGTGGTATATAGAAAAATTGTTAAGTTTATTCCCAAAATTTCTTTTTAGTTGTGGAAGCTAAGTTTAAAAGTAACCGATTTACGAAAACGTGATGTTTAAAGATTAAATTGTGAAAGCGTAGTGTTTTGAAAAAAGATTGTTTTGGAAAACCGCGATCTACTTTTAACAGATAGGAAACGTAATAACTAAAAAATCCCAAATTAAAAACCAGAAATTAAAAGAGGCCTTATTAAAACCCAATAAGAAAGCGGTTTAAGTAAGGTAAACTATACTACTAAAATTTAAAGCTGTTCGTAGTGTGGCCACCTCCGAGTCCTTCAGTACGTCAAACCGCTTAACGAGGATTACCTGAAAAATTAAAAAAATAGGGTGAGTTTATGAAAACTCAGTGTGTACAACCCTCATCGATCATAAAGCATACATCACATCAATCCGAGCCTAAGCCAATTACAGTAATCAATGTGGGCCTAAGCCCAACACGGTAACGGTGGCAATTGGGCCTTAGCCCATAATAGCCTCAATTGGCCCTTAGCCCATAACAAATGTCACATATCTCATCTATCTGGGCCTAAGCCCATCTCAACATCAGAATCAGAACATGCAATGCTAATTGCCCAAAACCAACACTGCACTCCGTCTCCTGTCCGACCCTGCACTCTTGTGGGGATTAAATCGACCCGCCCATCCCTACACTCCTTTTTTTAGCACCAGTTGCGGCACTAACCAATATTACAGCAGAGCTGCCAGTCACATCATCGGCTTAAAGCCATCGGTGGATCCACAGTCGTCAAGCGACCATGTGACCCTAACAAATCATATACTTCCTCCAAATCAATGATCCCCTCATGCAGCATAATATCACATGAATGTAAACATACCATAAATGGCTTACAATAATAATCATATAACATGTAGGGGCATTTTAGTCATTTTGCTATTCAGAGGCATAACGGTCATATTACCTGATGGGGGTATTTCGGTAATTTTGTAAATTAGGGTCTCGGTGACCCAACAGAAGGTCCACCGTCACCTCGAGTGACTTAAGTAACCTAAACTATCACAACAGTGTAAATGGGCCTGATGCCCATTACTCGGCCCAAGTGGGCCCACACACTCGTGTGGCCCAATTAGCCCAAAAATAGCCTCGGCTATACGAACAACACAGTTTAAACCAATGGAAACCATATAACATGCATTTTATCCGTGTGGGGCCCACCAGCCCATTGGGCCCACACAGCCCATTTCGGCCCCAACGCGGCCCAAAGCGACCTAAGCCCATGAGAACGTTCATGGTGGCCTCAACCATCTTACGTCTATATTCGTGGGCTCGGTCCACCACACGTGCGATCGCACGCTCGTGTGGCATCATTCGCCGGTATTTCAACTTTTCGGTATTTTGTCGATTTACGATCAGAAGGATTGTGGCTGCACACACTCTATCAGCTTTTTCGCCAACTAATGAATACAGGGTACTGTTACACACCTGATCGTGAAGTGCACCATGAATCCCTAGCACCGAATCTACCATATTCAAAACTAGCGGTTAATCACTCGATCAATACAGTTATTCTTTCTTTTTTTCCAAACACATGTCGAAATCACATTGATACTTGCCTTAGTCGATCGAGATTTGATAAGTCCCCACTAATTGTTAGCAAGAATTGATCCACTTGCTGCAATTATAGTCAAAACTGAGAGTAGGCCTTCGACCGCTTTTGGAATACGCGCCCCTCTTTACTCCTCGAGAACGCCTAGGTATCAACCAACGTTAGTCTAAGGGGAGAGAGAGAGGATTCGGTAGAAGGGAAAAAAGAACCATACTAGCAACAAAAATCCATTTAAGGGATCACCAACTTACACTTAACCACGACAAACAGAGGAAAAGAACCCGCAGCCTTATGATAGGAGAACAGAAATAAGAGTAAATTTGGCAATAGATAAAAGAGAGATAGCAGGGTATTCAGCTTTTACACACTTATGAACGAATGATAATAGTGTTAAACAAAAGGGAAATTCGGCTCAAGAGAAATAAATGGGGAAAAAATAAAAAAGAAAAGATGTAGAGGAAGAGAAGAGATGCAATCGGCCAAGGGAAAAAATAGGCAGAAAAGGTACAAAAAGATGCCTAAATGGTAACACAGAAATGGCTAAGAAGAAAGTAGAGTGAAACAGAGCAAAAAGAATGCACGAGAGGCCACCTTTAGTGCAGTTTCGGCAGCACCCAAAAAATGAGAAAAGTCGCTTTGGTTTGGTAACTAAACTGATCAAAATAAAAGAAAAAATAAAACTCAACAAAGCCGAAATATGCACCAAAATCCCTCTTTGACCGAATTTCTTGAGTGCTACACTCAAATTTTGGCTCCAACCTCCTCCAATTCTAATTCCTCATTTTTCTCCTCTATTTTCTCCTCCAAATATTTACCAACTTCTATCCCTATCCCATGAATCACTCCTCCCAAGACCGATTCCACAACCACCTTAGCAGAACTCCACTCCAACTCAAACACTAGGCGTCCCGTCAGCAAAATAATTACTCCAATGCTTGTCCTAGGACTTGAACCCCAGTCCTCCTATACCACCCTTGACGTCACTTGCCACTGGAGCCCAAGCTCCTTTTGTGTTTCTTTTTATTCACAATTATTTAAAAGGCTTAAAACCAGGAGTCATGGTTTCCCTACTGCAAAAACAATTTTTTTCCATATGACATGGCTTGAACCCAGGACTTCATAGAAGCCCCTTAACCTTCCAAAATCACTCACCTAATAGATCTAACATGCAATTGTGTCGTTCTCTTGTTCTCAAAAATTTTAAACGCTCCCATGCCCAAGGCCCAATTCTTCTAGCTAGGCCCAAAATTGGGGGCGTTACACGTCTTACGATCCTTGAGCTAGCTTGGTGATACTACAAGGAAAAGGAAGAAGAGAGAGGTAAGCATAAAACTTAGTAAGTGTGCATGAAATAAATAGTAACATAAGAGCTTATGATAACATTCATACATTACATTGAGTAATAACTCAAATTCTCAAGCACATTGACATAACTTACTCATGCATACTCTTACCAATCTCATAACACATATCAAACTCATTTCTCATGAGGTTCTTATATATATATATATATGTGTATCACTTCATCACATAACTTTAGTACTTTTATATCTTGTACATAAACTTAGCTCTTTACCCCGTTGAACCACTTGGAATGTCAATGGATACTCGTCATAAATAGAATGTCCCTTATTTTGGACACGACCTGTAGCACGGGCGTGTGATAAGCCACACAGGCGTGTCACTTCTCTCACACGGGCGTGTGGCCCTGTCTTAAGCAAAAAATTTCTAACTGTTCGTAAGTTTCTAGTTCAGTCCTGAACCAGTCTAGATGTATGTTTAGGGTCTAGTAAACCTATAATAGTGATATTATGAATACGAAAGAAGGGTTTTTTTTAAGTATGAAAGAAATTTATGGCCCGATATTGTATGAAGAAGTCTGTTAAGTTCGGTAATGCCACGTATCCTGTTTTGACGTCGGATACGGGTAAGGGGTGTTACATACTGGTTCGAGTGGTAAAGAGTTAGCTTGCTGGAGGTCTGGTGTTTGAATCTTAGTGTGAGTGTGGGTGATATTTTTGTTTCAGTTAAATGAGAGAGAGTTTGGATGGGATTGAAAGTCTGAGTGAGTAGGTAGTTGAGATTGAGTTGTTAGTGAGGGATTGGGATTTATCTGATTTTATTTTTATTTTTGGGGTTTTTTCAAAAAATGATTTTCTCCCACTCCTCTCATTTCTCTCTGACTTTCTTGTCTGTGTCCCCTCCCCATCAGAAGTTTCTTTTTTTTTTATTCTGTCAATATTTTGTTCCAAATCGATGTGATATGAACTTTTGGTCTCTCCGTCTTTTTAGGTAAGCGAAGGGGGTGAGTTCTTTCTCATTTCAATGGCAACGGTTTCTGATCATCTTTGTTGATGTTACTGTTCATAGTTTGATTTTTGGGTTTTGGCTGTAGTGAATCATGAAGAACGGGACTCTCCTCTCACGGAATCTTAGTCAGAATCGTTCAAAGTAGTGGGTAAGTGATGAACACTTGCATTGAACCATTGTCGATTTCGTTGGTTCAGTTTAATTGAGAATTAAAACTGATTTTGGGAGTTTGTTATGTCGATTTTAGGTTCTGGGGGTCTTGGGATTGTTTTCGCATCAAAACTGAACCAGGTGTATACTCCTAACACAAAAAAAATTGAGCTTTGACGAAAGCCAAAAATGGAGTCTGTCGAGGCCACACGGGCATGTGGCCGGCCGTGTGCGAGATACGGCTATATGACTGAAAAAGGTGTGGCCGTACGCAAGACACGACCGTGTGACTGTGTGAGTGTGGCCTTGTGGGCCACACAGGCTAGGCTAGATTGGGCGTGTGGGTTTTGGGCCATGCCGAAAATTTTAAAAAATTCCCTAGGGTCGTATGGGTCATTCCGATCGACTATGGGCCTATCGTATGGTCGATAAGGGCTAAATCAACCATTTTTCATGTGATCTGATATTCTGACATTCTGATTTGATTAGAAAATTGATATGTATGTCTAACCATACTGTTTAGGTATGAATGTTATCTGTATAAAGCATGTTAAATCTGTTAATTTTGTATCTATATTCTGTATTTTTGTTTGGGGTGTGATTGGTATATGTGGAGGAAGTGATCTGTACGGCGATCTTTCGCATATATTCTGGCAGCTTGACTGCATATTATTCTGTTATGCGTTGCATTGACACTATATGGTGTGTAGGGATGGGTGGGTATTTTTAACCCCACATTGTGTGATGGGATGGCCAGAGATGGTGTGTAGAGGATGGGGTAGGATTTTGTATATCTGTTCTGCTTATCTGATTCTGCTATCTGTATCTGTCATGGACTTAGGTCCAAATCTTATCTGACTGTATATGAAATTATGTGTATGTTGCATGACTATTTCTGTCGGTTACACACTGAGTTTACGAAGACTCACATCTGTTTGTCTATTCTGTTCAAGTAACCCACAGGCTTAGGCGGGTCGGTGCGACGGAGGCTCAACCACTTGACTGAGATCTGTTTTTGTTTAGTAATAATGGTTTTATTTTAAAATTTGGTTTTCTTGAGAGTTTGTAATTTTTGGGACTCTCTGGACTGTATGGTTTTAACTTTTGGATTTGGATTTTGTTTTGCATTCTTTTCCACAACGTTGACAAAAACATTACGCAAACAAATGGTTTTAACAAATGGTTTTTGGAAAAACGAGCTTCATTTTGTTTAAAACGATTTTTGAACTTCCACTGCGAAATAAACAGTTAATTTTAAAGAACAACTTAAATCGGTTTCAATAATGTATATGTATAAATGAATATGTTATAATACCTGGACGATTTATCAAATTACTAAACATGATTTTATTGAAGTATTGTCAGTTTTAAAACCCTACATCGTAACACTCCCAAATTCGGCCATAACGTCTAGGTAATGTTTTGGGGTGTTACATTTTAGCTTCGCGTCGTTTGTTGTTTTTCAAGTTTTTCGTTACACATCTGGTCATTTTCCGATGCAAACATGATAGCGAAGATTCCAGCACCTAAAACTGACATTTACTTAATGAATTAGCAAACGAAACGAGAATCGATTAAAAGGAAACGACCCTTGCTTCCTAAAATTTTAACCAAAGTAATAGGGTATTTGGCTCTAACAACCACAACAGCCCCTAATTGTTGTTCGATAACTTACCCCTAAACAAACAATAGCTTCCAACAGATTCTAAATCGCTGAAGGATTAGTCATCTCGTAAACTTCATCTAGAAAACAACACGATTAACAAATGAGGTTCATAGTACACTAAAACGTCAATTGTGCACGAGAAAACTAACCAAACCTTATCATCATAAAAAAACAATACATAGGCCAAGATTTAATTACGATCAATCTTTTTCAAATACCATGCAACCGATCGCATCAAGAACGACAACACAAAAACAAAAAAAAATGGCAACCAAAACAGATAGAAAACAAAAAGAGAGGAATGGAGAAAAGAGGAAAATTAACAAAAAAGAAAGAACACTAACACAAGAGGAAGACTGTAAAAATGAGAAGTTGAACGTGAGATGAAGAGTGGGAGAGAAACATGAGAGGAATCTGGGGAGAATGTTTCTCAAAAATAAAATAAAATAAAGTTTAAAAATAAAATCCTAAACTACCAGATTTTTTGCTAATTAACCCAAACACTAACCACATGGGCGGCATATTTAGGGAGAACCAAAAATAATTTTTGCTTTGCACGTACGAGATTGAAAGACAGGACCTTAAGGTAAGATGAAGTCTTACCACTGAATCAGCAGACTCATTCTTGACATAAATTGAGCGAAAATAATTTTTAAACAAAATGTTCAAAGCCAGGGGTTGGGACAAAAATAGCAAAAATTCAAGGAAAATGATTCAAGCCCAGAACCTCTCACACACAACCACACACTTAACCATGAACCAAGATAAATTACTTGTCAAGTTTTAACAATTCAAAAACTAAAATTTTGGGACGTTACATAGTCAAATAGATCCGAGCCCAAAAGCCCACCCATGCTGATCTGAGCCCAAGAAAGCTTGAGCTTATAACAGACTTTAGGGGTGAGCAAAACTTGATTTGATTCGAAAAAATAGAAAAAGATTTTAAATTTTGAGTTAATCGAATCGAGTTATTTGATTTTTTCAAGTCTAATTGAATAAGTATTTCGAATTTTGAGTTTGAGCCGAGTTGAATTTTACAATTTGAATAACTCAAATAACAGATTCGTGTAAATACCGTTTTGTCCTTGCCAATTTTGAAAATAAGCAAATTGGTCTCTCTCTCAACAAAAGTTACAGAAAAATTTAAAATAATTTTTAAAATTCAAAATATTTGTAAAATTTCAAAATTTATATTTTTAAAAATTATAAAATTTTAAAAAAAATTCTAAAGAATATATAAGAAATTTAACATTTTAAAACTTTTTTAAGATAATAATTTTGGGACCTAAATAAGTTAATTAATGATTCAAGTTTATCATACTAAAGTATCTTCTTCTTTTTTCTTCTTATTTTTCTTTGAAAAAGTTTACAAATATGTATCGTTTCAAATTTATTTGGTCTAACATGAAATTAGTTATACTGCAATAAGATTTTAATTTAACATGTTTAAATTTTAATTTAACTGGAACAATTTTTGTAATTGCCCAAATTTCAGCGATGTCGGAAATAATGGTTCGAGACCACCAAATTTGACAAATAAATTTGTAGATTATATTATTTAATATCTACGAGCCAAACGTAGCTTTTAAAAGATTTTTGAAATAGTAAATTATGTTTTATAAAGATTTATTTGGTCAAGATATTGAGAAAAAGAGGTATCGAGATCTTGGTGTTATAAACCAGACATAAATATTTTTATGAATATTTACGGAGTGTCAATAAGGTAGTATTAAAATTTCGTTAGAAAATTTTGACGTTCGGGTGGTTAATTAAATAAAAAGGACTAAATTGAAAAAGGTGTAAAAGTTGCTAGAAGGATTAAATAGCTCAATTGTCAAATAAGGAAGGACCTAAAGTGAAAATAAGCCCAAATGAGATATTTTGGGCGGCAATAGCTGAGAAAAATAAGGAAATGGGTGAAATAAGGGCAAAATTGGAAATTTGTCAAAATTAGTTAAATAAAAATGGGACCAAATTGGAATATCGAGAATTCTCATCATTTTTCTTCATATTCATCAGCTGAAAAATAGCCATGGAAGAGGGTTCAAGCTAGTTTTCATACTCTAGCTTCATGTAAGTTTAATTCTTGCTTTCTCCTTGAAATTTCTAAGTTTTTGGACTTTTACAATTGGGTCCAACTTACTATGTCATTAGTTTTTGATTCCGTGGCTAATTTTTAAAGTTGCTATAGATGAGTGCTGGAAGCATATGATGAATAAATATAGAATTGAAGCTTTAATTTTGATATATGATGATTTTATCAAGTAAAATTGATGGAAATTGACTTTAGGACCTAATAGTGAAAGAGTTTGGAATTAAGGTTTAGTGCTAAAGTTTTGATTTCCAAGGGTTATGAAGTAGTTTA
The DNA here is from genome assembly GCA_025698515.1 of Gossypium sturtianum. Taxonomy (NCBI): domain Eukaryota; kingdom Viridiplantae; phylum Streptophyta; class Magnoliopsida; order Malvales; family Malvaceae; genus Gossypium; species Gossypium sturtianum. The sequence goes on along the minus strand of CM046951.1, from coordinate 96,467,420 downwards.
AAATGATAGAATAAAGTATTAATTTATAAAAATTAGCTCAATTGAGGGGTTAATTGAGCAAGGACTGAATTGTATGAACAGTGAAATTTGGGGCAAAATGAAAATCAACATTTTACACTAAAATAGTTTTGGATAGTAGCAGTAGTATAACTTTGAAAAATTACCAAAAATTTTAGAAATCGAATTAGAGGATTAATAAAATATGAAATTAAAGCTTATTGAGTCTAGTTTCTTATAGAAGAAATGGTGTAAGCAATGGAATTGTGAATCATGAGAGATAATAAATTTTGTAACACCCCAAACTCGGCCCAAACGCTACAACCGGATCTGGTATGTCACTTAAGAGATTTTACATAACATGTCGCATTTTGGAAAATAATTACTAGGTTTACACCTTTATTTCGAAAGCTTAATAATTCATTAAAGTATAAAATATTAAGTAACCAATTATCTTGGTCGATTTTATATAAAAACTGAAATTTCATGCAGGTATTAACTTAATTGAAAACGTAAAACTTAAAACCCAGTAATAAAAGCCCAACAAAATCCCAAAACATAAATGGTAGTCTAGTGGCCCATGGCCTTATTACAAAGAAATTTGAACCCATTAATTAAATGAAAATCAAATATTAGACTAAGTCTTTTTCTTTGAATTCTCAAAGCTCTGTCGCATGGCCACCTTGCTCTCCTCTCTCTAGCCCTGGCCTGATGCCCTAAGTGTCACCCGAGATGGTTAAAATTAAAGGGTGAGTCATGAGACTCAGGTGTGCAACCCTCATGCACCATTAGATTTGGGCTTTAGCCCCATAAAATGAATAATCAAAATATAAGTAACAAAAATAATATGCAAAGCCCAACCCATATCCTAGGTGTCCATCCGCTACACGCCCCGCACCACCATTCACACCATTGGGGATTTCTACAATCAACCCATACCGCTACACGCCTTGATGGCGCCGTGCGCTCATCATCGATCATGGCCGTAGCCACTACAACGAGATCACTGCAGGCCGCCGCTACAACAGATCACGGTAAGGAACCGCTACAACAGATCACGGTAAAAATCGCTACAACATATAACTTCCTCCTTTCATCAAACCCAACCCATGCAATCACAAATAATCAATATTCTTAAATCATTTAATCGAGCATTCACTAACTCGGTGATTTGCTTTTACCCTCTTTGGGTTTCGTCATTATGCCGAGATTTTGGCATTTAACAAAACATATAAGACTTATAATTATATACTAATCAAACAGATCTAGATGGTGTGGAGAATTACACACACGATATTGCTGAAATCCAATATTCTTAGTCGATGTCCTTGCTATCCGGATCTATTATCCTCAATCTATAGCATTGCTTAAAAGCGGAACAATTGCGAAAATAGGCCTCTCTATATATTCGGCCATGGTTAGTATTCTACCCGATTTTATATATATAAATAAACAAATCCTCTTACCTTGAAATCCCGAAATTAGAGACTTATGATTTTCGGCTTTTAGATCTAGTCGACTAAGCTTCCTTCAAATCTCGAATTGCCGCCCATCATAAAGCCATTAAACTATTAGCTTTTGGCTTTTGCCTTTCAAAACCGGAATAGATCATGAGAACTAATCAAAAATCAACACTTACCTTAGCATAGGAGATTTCTACTAGCACTAGAGAGAGGATTCGGTAATGCCCATGGAAGATTTAAATGCCTAAGTACAGAACTAATTCTCAAATAGGATGAGTAGAAGAAAAAAAGCTATGGATGCTTGGCTTTCTAGAGAAATCGGCACAAGAAGGAAAAAGTGGAGAAGAGTTTCACTTTTAAAGAAATTTGAGAAAAGAAATTGGAGAGGGAGAGGCTAGGAATTTCGGCACAATGGGAGAGAAATTTAGGGTTTTCATGTCGAATCAAGGAGCTAGCCCCTATTTATAGATAATTTGGCACCTACTTGCTAAAAACCGAAAACGCTCTTAAAATTCAAGCTAAAGAGAGGAGAAATTCGGCACCCTCCTTGCCATGCAAGAGTCGAATTTTACACTCCTCTCAGGTGGTAGATTTTCACCAACACTTCCCTTGAAGATAAGCTCCTAACTTTTCTCCTTTTTATCTATGATATTATCACTTAAAAATCCACATAAAATCTCCTATTTTATAGCCTTGTAGCCGTCCACCTCTACTAATCCCTAATGCCAAATTTAACTCACTTAAATTAAAAGATTTGGGCCTCATTAAACTTAATACTTGGGCCCCTAATTCCTTGTGTGTGGCGTCACCCTCTCTTCATTTAAAGTGCCGAATTTGGCCTAAAACATGGGCTCCTTGCGACCCAAAACTTGTTCCTTTTTAACTGTTAATGATGCCACTTTAATCTAGGCCTTTTTGCCTAATTCTAAGCCCAAATTTAGACCCCTATCAATTAAATTAACATAGTAAACCTATCCCTACACTAAATGTATAGGCCCGTAAATTTAGGATGTCACAGTTCTACCCCCTTAAATAAATTTCGTCCTCGAAATTTCCAACTAACTATTAATCGTACTACCCAAGTCTCACCACTATGCTTTCGCTGCGCACTCCGATTCTAAAGCCAAAAGAAACACTTAGTATACTATAGTAGAGTACGCACCAGTGTTAGCATCTAGAGCGTCCTCGTCCCCCTTGTACTCATTTTACCGGTTCGCGTTTATCTGTTTAGAAATTTTATGAATTATTAGTTTTCTTCCGCTGATTAACCACGAACAGTTTTATGAACAATAGTTTAAGAGTAGTTCTTTCGAATTCGCATTCACAATACAGTCTCAAGTTTGTAACCTATAACTAAAATAAAACACATACATCATACAAATAACATCCAAGCACTTACATTCTTCACGTAAAGGTGTTTTCGTTGATTCACTACCCAGGGGTATTTTCGTAATTTTATCCTACAGGGGTATTTTCGTAACTTTTCATAATAAAGTTCCTTGTTGATTTTGTGAAGTAAGGGTATTCTGGTAATTTTACAATCCGGGGGTATTTTGGTAATTTTGAAATCTGGGGGTATTTCGGTAATTTTACAATTAGGGGCAATTTAGTAATTTTGCAAATCAGTGGTAATTTGGTAATTGTACAAACCAGAGGTATTTTGGTCATTTGACAAAACGAGGGTAGGTTGGTAATTTTTTCTAACCAGGGATATTTCGATGTTGTTGTTGTTTTTTTTTTCAAACAGGGTACTTTGAGGAAAAATCTAGTTTCATGGTCCGTGTTATTCTTATAAACATGAGATTTTCGGGTAAATTTTCAAAACATAGGTATTTTACAATTTCATGGCTGGTTGGTAGTTTTCACAAATCAAACGTATTTTGAAAATTTTGCAAAACTTGAGAAATTTTCTTTCTTTTTTTTTCAAACTAGGGTGGCCGGTCCTTTTCGGGTTTTAATTATAAGGTTTAGCCCATCAACAAGTCCTCGTAACTACGGTGAATAGTCACCATGCACCGTAGGATTCTAGTGAAGAGGAGGTGAGTCGTTAGGGCTCGCTTAAGTACCAAGCTCTCCCTGAATCCACTCCTAGACATGCGTATGCCCATTGCCACACCCTAACTTGGCTAAGGTGAACAAATACTACGCACTGTGCAGGATTCCAAATAAGAGGAGGTGAGTCACTAGGATCGCTTAAATACCGTGCTCTTCCGGGATCCAATCTTAGACATGCGTATGCTGTTACCACACCCTAGTCTTGCGGCTCGTTCACGGGTTTGTTTAGTGAAGTTAAGTCTTATGAGATTTTAAGAGTTGTTTCAGCTAGGCCTAAAGTCCATCAAGTTCTAATCTAACTAAGCTACGTCCCATAAAGCCCATCAAGCCCACATATATTATATCACACAATGGTTCAGAATACTTACCTGGCGGACTTGGGCCGGAGACGCAGGTGCCATGCTGAGCTAACAGACCTGTATAGATATGCATGTTTCGAAAACCCAACTTTAGAAAACGTTTTGAGCCAAAAAAAACCCCAGAGTCGAGTTTTGAATCGGGCTCTGATACTAATTTGTAACACCCCAAACCCGGCCCAAACGCTACAACCGGATCTGGTATATGTCACTTAAGAGATTTTACATAACATGTCGCATTTTGGAAAACAATTACTAGGTTTACACCTTTATTTCGAAAGCTTAATAATTCATTAAAGTATAAAATATTAAGTAACCAATTATCTTGGTAGATTTTATATAAAAATTGAAATTTCATGCAGGTCTTAACTTAATTGAAAACGTAAAACTTAAAACCCAGTAATAAAAGCCCAATAAAATCCCAAAACATAAATGGTAGTCTAGTGGCCCATGGCCTTATTACAAAGAAATTTGAACCCATTAATTAAATGAAAATCAAATATTAGACTAAGTCTTTTTGTTGAATTCTCAAAGCTCTGTCGCATGGCCACCTTGCTCTCCTCTCCACCCTGTCCCGATGCCCTAAGTGTCACCCGAGATGGTTAAAATTAAAGGGTGAGTCGCGAGACTCGCAGTGCAACCCTCATGCACCATTAGATTTGGGCATTAGCCCCATAAAACAGAATAATCAAAATATAAGTAACAAAAATAATATGCAAAGCCCAACCCATATCCTAGGTGTCCATCCGCTACACGCCTCGCGTACTCACCATTCACACCATTGGGGATTTCTACAATCAACCCACACCGCTACACGCCTTGATGGCGCCGTGCGTGCTACTCATCATCGATCATGGCGTAGCCACTACAATGAATCACGGCGAGGCGCTACAGCGAGATCACTGTAAGGAACGCTACAATGAGATCACGGTAAAAACCGCTACAACATATAACTTCCTCATTTCATCAAACCCAACCCATGCAATCACAAATAATCAATATTCTTAAATCATTTAATCAGAGCATTCACTAACCTGGTGATTTGCTTTTACCCTCTTTGGGTTTCCGTCATTATGTCGGGATTTCGACATTTAACAAAACATATAAGACTTATAATTATATACCAATCAAACAAATCTAGATGGTGTGGAGAATTACACACCTGATATTACGAAATCCAATATTCTTAGTCGATATCCTTGCTATCTGGATCTATTATCCTCAATCTATAGCCTTGCTTAAAAGCCGAAACAATTGCGAAAATAGGCCTCTTCTATATTCTGCCATGGTTAGTATTCTACCCGATTTTATATATATAAATAAACAAATCCTCTTACCTTGAAATCCCAAAATTAGAGACTTATGATTTTCGGCTTTTAGATCTAGTCGACTAAGCTTCCTTCAAATCTCGAATTGCCGCCCATCATAAAACCATTAAACTATTAGCTTTTGGCTTTTGCCTTTCAAAAACCGGGAATAGATCATGAGAACTAATCAAAAATCAACACTTACCTTAGCATAGGAGATTCGACTAGCACTAGAGAGAGGATTCGGCAATGCCCATGGAAGATTTAAATGCCGGAAGTACAGAACTAATTCTCAAATAGGATGAGTAGAAGAAAAAACTATGGATGCTTCGGCTTTCTAGAGAAATCGGCACAAGAAGGAAAAAGTGGAGAAGAGTTTCGACTTTTAAAGAAATTGGAGAAAAGAAATTGGAGAGGGAGAGGCTAGGGAATTTCGGCACAATGGGAGAGAAATTTATGGTTTTCAAGTGTCGTAATCAAGGAGCTAGCCCCTATTTATAGATAATTTGGCACCTCTTTGCTAAAAACCAAAACGCCTCTTAAAATTCAAGCTAAAGAGAGGAGAAATTCGGCACCCTCCTTGCCATGCAAGAGCCGAATTTTACACTCCTCTAGGTGGTGGATTTTCGCCAACACTTCCCTTGAAGATAAGCTCCTAACTTTTCTCCTTTTTATCTATGATATTATCACTTAAAAATCCACATAAAATCTCCTATTTTATAGCCTTGTAGCCGTCCACCTCTACTAATCCCTAATGCCAAAATTAACTCACTTAAATTAAAAGATTTGGGCCTCATTAAACTTAATACTTGGGCCCCTAATTCCTTGTGTGTGGCGTCACCCTCTCTTCATTTAAAGTGCAGAATTTGGCCTAAAACATGGGCTCCTTGCGACCCAAAACTTGTTCCTTTTTAACAGTTAATGATGCCACTTTAATCTGGGCCTTTTTGCCTAATTCTAAGCCCAAGTTTAGACCCCTATCAATTAAATTAACATAGTAAACCTATCCCTACACTAAATGTATAGGCCCGTAAATTTAGGATGTTACAAATTTTGTGAGACAATGTCAGAATAATTTTGGGTTCCCCTGTTCTGACTTTGGAAAATCATCAAAAATTGGATAAAAATAATTAGGGGCTTAAATTTATATGTTTAAAATCCTGAATGAGTCTATTTTCAAGAGAAATAAACAGGAACATCATCCGAATCCCGTACAAGGAGATAATTAATTTTTAGTGAAGAAGGGTCGGAACTGTCAGACAGCAAAATAGGGGAAACTTTAAAGAATAAACTGTACTAATTGGCTAAACCAAAAATTCTAAAAATTTTATGGGAAGAAGATATGTGATTATAGTTTCAGGGAAAATTAGCGGATCTTAATTTGGAGTTCTTTATCTCAAGATAAAAATAATTTAGCGACTGTGACACGGATGGACAGCTTGAATATCCATATAAGTAAATAGTGAAAATTATAGATAATGTTACTTACAAGTGTGTTATTTATACTAAGGATATGGATAGAGAGGAGGAGGAGGAAAAATATATGAATGACTTGTGTATAAATTGATCACATGCCCGATTATAATCGATAAATGTTAAATTAGAAATGATATAATGTTTTATTTCGAATATTTACTATGAAATTGTGATTATCGTTATGATATAAAAATTAAATTTGTAAGTTCGTATGTTGATAAATGTTGTTGATTTGTGTTAATTAAGCACCATTATCATATATTTGATTAAATTGTGAAAATTTCAGTAAATGTTCGAATTGAGTAAAAATGCAGGATCGATCACGATCGTTGCATAGTGAAATATGAATTGACGGTAAAAGACCATGGTTAAACCATGGCATTGTGCTAAGTGAAATAAGTCCATGGCATTGTGCTAAGTGAAATAAGTCCATGGCATTGTACTAAGTGAAATAAGTGATCCGGTGTCTTGGGTCCGCACGCGTTTCTGCGGTGGTGAGTTATCCCAAGATGTGTTACGGATACTCGACAGCTTGTGTGAGCAGACCCGAGATTTGTGACTATGTGAAACGGGTGCTGGTTTTATAAGTTCTACCAGTGGCTGGGTAATTCGGCTTGTGTTGCGGATACCTGACAGCTTGTGTGAGCAGCACTGAGTAGTTACGTATGACCGACAGCTTGTGTGAACAGACCCGTGAATGTGAATAGCTCGAGAGTGAGCTCCTATGTGATAAGTGATAAGTGGTAGCTTCGGCTACCTGATCAAGTGATAAGTGGTAGCTTCGGCTACAAATGATAAGTGGTAGCTTCGGCTACAAGTGATAAGTGATATCCGAATAAGTCCATAGCTGGGCTATGGCATTCTAGTGAAAAGTGATGAATTGACAGATAAGTCCATGGTTTCACCATGGCACAATGATAGTGAAGATGTAAGACTATAGCTGAGCTGTGGCATTCTAGTGAAAAGACCATAGCTATGCTATGACATCAGTGATTATCAGTGAAATTCAGTGCAAACCGATGCAGACCAATTCTGTAAGACGTTCACTAATTTGACAAAGTTTGGCAAGTGTTACATGGAATTATGTGATATAAGGAAATACAAGTTGATGAGACATGAACATAAATCTTGGTTGATGAATGAGTTCATTTGTGATTATATATTTGTACACCTTGAATGTATTATCCGTATGAATTGGTATTCCAAATGAGTTAATGAGAAAAGTTCTAATATGAAATAATCTGAATTCGAAATGAAATATTATGAAAACGTACTTGAAATACATTGCTATATCTTGTATATGTTTTTTGAGTTCATAATGTGGAAAGTAAATGTATGTGGAAATTTGAAATGATGGTACTTGATACATGGAAATATGAGACTGTGATATATAAAAACATGGAATATGTTTGATAAATGTGTTTATTCATAATTATAGAACTGTACACCTCAAGTGTACTATTTGTGTAAAGATGATGTTCAAATGATTTGATGAGTAGAACTCAAATAAGAAGTAGTTAGAAACCAAGACAAATTGTTATAAAAATGTATATGAAATACAGATGTATGATTATTATATGTGATATGAATACATAATGTGAAAAAGTATAGGTATAAGAGGAATTTAATAAGAATTGAACCTATATACGTTTCTTGTTATTTATATGAAGTGTACGACTAACAAATGGTAATAAGTATAAGGCTTGGTTGAATATCTTAAATTGGTTCTTGACTGTATTAAAATGTTGGTAAAGATAAAAGATCAAGTGAGTGAGAAATATGGCTTGGAAAATAGCCTAATTTTCGTCCACACAGGTAGACACGGGTGTGTGTCTAGGCCTTGTGTGACAAGCGGTCTACCCCATGGGCGTATGGTCCGGCTGTGTGCCCCCAGTCACACGGGCGTGTGACCCTTATATGCGATAAAAATTTTAAAAGTCGCGAAAAATTTTCCTGAGGATCCGGTTTAGTCTCGACCCGATTTTAATGCATGATTTGGACCTCGAAGGTCCGTTAAAGGAACGTTTATAATTAGTCTCGGTATTTGAACGATAATGATTTCAAATTATCTGTAAGTGTTCTGTACTCCTTGGTAATGCCTCGTAACCCTGTTCCGACGACGGATACGGGTTGGAGGTGTTACAATTTTACTCAATTCGACTCGACTTGAATTTCATTCCACTTGACTCGATTCGAAAAAATTTCGAATTGAGTTAAGATGATAAAATAGGACTCCTCAACTCGATTAACTCGAAAGTTTTTCACTCGATTCGATTAGACGCTCACCCCTAACAGATTTGCTTGAATTAGCTCGATTTGGTTTATTTTAATACCTAACTATAATAGATTATATACTATTATATAATATAATAACATAATAACATAATATAATATATAACTATGATTAAAACTATTAATACATATATAAATATTCTTATATTATAGGTTATAATAAAAGATATAATATTACATAATATTTTAATTATTAATAAATATATATAAACTATGAATACATATATGATATGTGATAGCATTGTATAATGTAGTAGGATGGTTAACTTTTAAATATACGAACAATATAGGGACTTAGAGCATATTTCAACGAATATAAAAAAAATGTTTAATAATTAATATATTATGTATTACTATAATAATATGTGATATAATATTACATAATATAATAATATAATTTTAAAACTATTAATACATATATAACTATTAATTGGTCCAAAATCAAAACCGAATTTACAAACCGATTGCTTGAATTGGATCAATTTGGTTGATTAAGTTGATTTTAATCGCTAACTATAATAGATGATATATTAATATAATTATAACTATGACTAAAACTAATAATACACATACATATATATATACATATATATATGCAGCCATTATTATATTATAGATTATAATTAAAGATATAGTATTACATAATATCATAATCTTTAAGCATTAATGTATATATAAAAACTATTAATTTGTTATATGTTAAGAGGTGATGTTATATAATATAGTAAGAGGTAGAGCTCTCCATAAGCCGAGCTGAGCCGAGACCCAATTCCAAAAAAAATCATGCACAGGCCCTTTTTTAGGTTGGGCCAAATTGTCTAAAAAGGTCGTTTTACTATTTAAAAAATAATAAAATATTAAAAAATTATATATTTAATTGATATTTTATATATTTTATAATTAAATTTAAATTTTAAATAAGTAACTTTTAATATTTAATTCGAATTCGAGTTGGGCCGACTCGAGGTACAAAAATCATTGTCCAAGCTCGATCCAAGTCGGGTCAAACAAGCTACCTGGCCTTTGGACAGGTCTATTAGGAGGGCTAGCTTTCAAATGTATAAAGAGTATAAGGACTTAGAACATATTTTAACCAATATAATAATAAACAATAATATTTAATATTTAATATATTATGTATTACTATTACAATATGTGATATAATAACTTATTTTAAAACTATTAATACATACATTTAATTATTAATTGGTCGAAAGACAAAACCGAATTTACTAACCAATTTGCTTGAATTGGCTCGATTTAGCCGGTTACGTCAATTTTAATAGCTAATTATAATAGATAATATACTATTACATAATATAAAAATATAATATATAACTATGACTAAAACTATTAATATATATAACTATTATTATATTAAGATTATAATAAAAGATATAGAATCGATAGTTATGTGTAATTTAGTATATTATAGTATATGTCTATAACTAGTAATGCATAAAATAATATTAAAAAATTTAATATCTTAATAAAATATTATTTTTATTACATTAGATTTTGAATTAGGTTTTAACTTTTATAGCTTATATTTGGATATTGAGTTTAATTTATTTTTATTTTGGACTTGAGATTTTGACTATAATTAGTCTATTCTGGGTTTGGGTAATAATAAGGTTATTATTTGGGTTTGGGCTTATGATAATATATTAGAGTTTTCAAGTAAATAAATTAGAATATAAGTATTAGGTTTATAAATTTAATAAAAATTATAAAAATTATTCAATTTTTAATATAATATAATATAATATAATAAATAATAAAAGATACTTTCGTCAATTTATATGCATATCATATAATAATAAATTTTACACACAGTAAGTATTTTATTTGTTTTATATAAAACAACTCTATTAAATATATATATAAAATTTGCTTTTTATAAAGCAAATCTGAATTACATTATCATTGTATAAAAGTAAAATGGATTATTACATCCAAAATTAAAATATTTATAACTTAAAAAATTGAAAATTATTTGAATCCGTTAGTACTTGTCCCATTCAATTTGAGCTCGAATTCGAAACAATTCGAGCATGAAACGTCTCGAACCTGAAAAAGTCTAAGCCCAAATTGATCCAAACTTGATAAAATGTGAATTCAAATTCGAAGCCCACACAAATCTACTTGTTTGCTACCTTTAGAAGAATGCAAGATTATCTAAGGAAAAAAAGAAAAAAAGAAAAAAAGATTACCCCACATTTTGAAATATTAGCACGTTGAGAATGTAAGATTATTAACTTAAGGTAATCTTTGAAATCTAAATAGGTATATTTTATTTCTGAATTTTACATTAACCTTAGAATCAAGACCTCTCATCTATAAAAGAAAATAAAAATACTTCAAAAAAAAAATATACTTTAAATTTGTATACATCTAGAATTGAATTTTTCCACTTTTATTTTCAATAACTTAATACTTTTAGAATATAAAAAGATAAATCTATTAATTAACACGGTTAAACTTTTTTGTATTATTTTAAAATGTTATAATAATAAATTTAATATAAATTAATTAGTTAAATCTAAAAAATAAAAAATAAAAATAAATCTATGAGACGATAATTGAAGATTATCTGAACCAGCCTAGCTATTCCCGTATTTGAAAAAAAATACTTATTTATTGGCAAAAAGAGACTATTATTATTAAACCGTGACCCTGACCGATAGGCAATACTATTAATATTATTTCCTTCTCTTCTTTTTTTATTTATTTCATGGCTAAACCCCACATCTTTCCCGAGAAACAAACATGGGGTACCTGGGAGGAACTTTTACTTGCCTGTGCCGTTCATCGTCACGGTAGCAACAGTTGGGACTCCGTTGCTATGGAACTACAGAAACGTACTTCTACGTTCCAACACCTCTTCTTTACTCCTCTCTCTTGTCAACAGAAGTTTCAAGACCTTAAACGCCGTTTCGCTGAAAACGGTGACGATGATGAAACTACTAATAACATCTCCACCAGCGCCGTTCCTTGGCTTGATGAGCTCCGAAAACTCCGCGTCGCTGAACTACGCCGCGAAGTCCAGCAATATGATCTCTCCATCGTGTAAATTATTACTAAATCAATTTTTTATAAAAATATTAAATTATTTATCATTTCGGGGCCAAAAATCGGTATTTTTGCTCGGTTATTTTACAGGTCCTTACAATTGAAGGTGCAGAAATTAAAAGAAGAGAGAGAACAGAGCTTGACAGAGAACGGAAAGGAAACTGAAAAATCGGATCTGGAGCGAGAAAAGGGAAGTGAAAGAAAGGAAGAAAACGAAACGGTGAATATTACCCGACGGCCCGTTAATAGCAGGGAAGAGTCCGAGCGGGAGGACCGTTCGGTAAACGAGTCGAACTCTACAGATCCGAAGGAAGAAGATCCGGGAACCGGACCTGACGAGGCGAAAGATGAACCGGAACCTGTCGAACCGGATGGAGGTGAAACGGGGAAAGAGGTGCAGAGCGTGAAGCCTGAGGGAGAAGCTTCGTGCAACGGGAGCTGTGATAGTGTGGCGAAGGGATCAGCTGAAAACTCAAAGCGAGTTCACCCGAGAGAAACCGGTGATTCACCGGAGTCAGTGGCCGAGTCTAAGGGAGAAGAACCTAATAGAGAGAGCAGCGATGTACAGAGCTCGGCTAGCTTGTCCGGGAAGGAAAAGAAAAATGCTGAACCGGGCGAACCGGATAATGGGGAATTGGACCAATCTCCCTCCATCAAGAAGGTGTCCGTTGAATCTCAGCCGTTGATAGTGTTCCTTGAGATCTTCCAGTCTCATAAGCTCGGCTCCCTTTTCGAGCGCCGACTCGAAAGCCAGGTAAAACAAAATATTCTATATATTTTTAAAAATTATCAGTTTAATTTTTAAAAAAATTATTTTAATTACTATTTCTAATGAGAAAAAAAATAAAAAGAAGATTTTGATTGGTGATTTTGAAGATATATGGATCATAGCTGATCTGATTTTGGGGATTGATTTTTTTTATTAATTTGAAATAGCTGGATATCAATTTAATTTGAAAAATATTAAACAATCTTTTTAATTAAAAATAGTATATTATTATGGGAATTTTTATCTTTTATAATTTTGTATAAAGCAACCATTTTAATAAAAAACTTCATTTGTTTTTATATAACTTTTTTTACATAAGATGTGGCTTAGTTTAATATTAATTAGGTTAAAATATAGCAAAGCTTCTTATACTCTTCACAAATATGAATTTAGTCACTGGATTTTTAATTATAAAAATTTGATCTCTATTTTTTAGATTTTAAAAGTCAGGTATAATTGTTAATATTATTAGTTTTTTTTGTTAAATTTATTGTTCTAACATTTAGAAATAAAAAAATATTCGCGTTATAGTAATATAACTAAAAATAAATAAATAACATTGTAATTAATAGGATGAAATTAAATTGTAATTTTTGTTATAATAAAAATTAAATTTTATTATTTTAATAGTCTATATATTTATAATTTTTAAAAAATTAAATTAAATTTTTATCATTTTAGGAAGACTAGACTTTAATTTTATTTTTACTAATTTAAATTTAAAAAACTTTAAAAGACTTTTATTTTAAGGGGTCGGGCTTTGCCAGCGCCCTTGCTACTCGAAAAATATAGCAACTAAATTCTTAAAAGCAAAATTAAATTTTAAATTTTGAACTTAGAATTTGACCTATTGATCATGCGGGGGAATAATTGAATTTTTTTTGTGCGTTTAGGTTAGAGCCTGTAATGAGGATTTCTTTTTCCGTTTATTTTTTTTCTTAAAAGGTTATAGATGCATGCAAGCGTAGATTAACAGGGTGGTACTAGTTTTTTAGTGGTTTGAATTGACGAAAAATTCCCTTTCATTCTTTGTCTTTCTCGTGTGAATAATATCATGAGCTGCAGAGATGTTGGTTTGGGCCCATGCGTAGGATTAGGGTTTTTTATAATTACCGAGAATTAGGGGTTTTTTTTTTTTTTTTTGTCTAGAAAAGATTTTTGTTCTTTTTAGTCATATGTCACAAGTCAAATGTGTTGGAAAATTAATAAAAAATTATAAAAAAAATTAAGTTTTATTTCTAATTTAAATGCAATTTATTTATTTATTTTTAAACTACTTTTTTATCTAAAAGAATATCCATTTCTTTATTTAAAAAAATGGAGAATTGTGGTTTATTTTTAATATTAATATTTTTTTACTATACTGTAGAAAGATGTCGGTTTTATTAAATTTGGTTAAAAAAAAGAAAAAACTCCAGTATATATTATATTTATAATCTAGGCGTCATTGGCTGGTTCCATCCTTGCATATTTCTCAATAAATAAGAATGTTGAAGGTTGGCCCGGACATTGGTGTTGTTGTGATTAATATTATTGAACCTTGTTAAATCTCATTATACAAATTTTATTATTGTTAATTGTCACATAAAGTTACGTTGTCAATTTCGTAGAAAGAACCAAGAATTCTTAACTTCAGAGGCCATATTCATAAGCTTATATATATATATATATATTAATGTTGGCATTATTTAGAGTTAGGAGGAAGGAAAGCAGTGAACTGAGGGTCCATTTGATAACCCGATGAAGAGTTGTTAGTTGGTCCATTCTCTTGCTGTGAACCTGGCATTATTTTTTTTAGGGGTAATGAGTTGTGTAAAGGCACAAAAAATCCATTGGGCACGTAAATTGTTCTAAAAAAATATGGTGGTTAGGTTATCTTATCCTAGTAAGAAACTTGGAGAAGCCTTTCTTCGTTTTTTTTTTTCCAGTCTCCAGCTCAGGGGCGGCGGCGACACCCCTAAAATGGGAGATTGCACTCCTGATTATTTAAAATTTATAAAATTATAAGTCTGTATATAGTAAATTTGCACTTTTAACCCTCAAAATAAAATTTTGATTTAGTTTTTGAAAAATTATAAATATAAAGATATAAGCTAATAAAATAGTGAAATTATATTTTAACTCTCATAAAAATATATAACTTTATTTTGATTCTCTTAGAAAAAATTTCTGACTTCGCCCTACTCCAACCTATGTATGTTTGATCAGTGATCTGTTGTGAGTAATAATTAATTTTATTTTCAGTCTTTTGCAAGCTGTTAGTAGTTTCCATTCTCCCATCTTTTCATTTTAAATACAATTAAGGAGCCTGGAACCTTATTTGTGTCGACCCCACGTGAACACTTGCATGTTTTCTGTCTAAAGGAACAAAAGCATGTGTCTACCACTTAGGTTTAGTTTTTATTTAGTTGATTGGGGAAAGGTATGAGTTAGATACATGTCTTTTGTTTTGGTTTTGGTTTTGATTTTTAGGTGGCAATTAGAAATAAGAAATTTTCTTTTTGTAAATCCGGTAATTGTTGGATGTTTGAAGGATGTCCTTTTTTACAAAGTAGTTGCATGAACCAAAATCTTTAGCTGTTACTCATAATGGTCTTCAAATAAAAACAAAAGCTTGTGTGTGCTGTGGAATTAAACTGCTGTCTTTAGCCTATGTGCTCCCGTTAGTTGCAATTTCTATAAAATTAATTTTAATGCTAGGCAACTGAAGAACACAATTAGGTGCTAAGATGTTGATTTATGGTTAAATTTCAATATTGCAGAAAACACCGGATTACTCGAACTTGATCCGGCAACATCTTGACTTAGAGACTATTGGCATGAGGGTTGAAGAAGGCTGGTATTCAGGATGTAAAAGCAAGTTCTTTAGAGACTTGCTGTTGCTTTTAACCAATGCCATCATTTTCTTTGGCAAGGAATCCTCAGAATACGCTGCAGCTATTGAGTTTCGACAACTTGTCTCAAAGGAGATCGGTGCCCAGTTTCGCAATTCAAACGTATTGCCCAAAGAACAATTACCAAGTAGGGTGCCTGAATCCCAGATGCCTTTGAAACCAGAACCTCAACTGTCACTCTCCTTGTCAATGAAACCTAAACTATCAGTCCCATTGATTGCTTGTCGCAAACGCAGCTCTATTGCT
The DNA here is from genome assembly GCA_025698515.1 of Gossypium sturtianum. Classification (NCBI taxonomy): domain Eukaryota; kingdom Viridiplantae; phylum Streptophyta; class Magnoliopsida; order Malvales; family Malvaceae; genus Gossypium; species Gossypium sturtianum. The sequence goes on along the minus strand of CM046951.1, from coordinate 96,451,493 downwards.
GCCAAATCGTCAACATCATCTTCAGGGCAAGAGAAAAAAAGGCAGCTGCTAGCTTCATTGATGAATGAGAAACCAGCTCTAGGTTGGAAGCAGCATGATAAATCCACTGAGGAAAGTTCTGTAGCAAAGAAGAGAACAAGAGAAAGTTCGGCCTCGGGTTCAAGAAAAGCAAGCAAAAATGCAAAGGCTCGGAGTAACACAAACACAAACAAGAATTCAGGTACCAATGCCAATGCTGCCATTTCAAGCAAAGGTGGATCCTCAAATGATAACTCGGAATCCAAGGGTGGTGAGAAGGAGAAGAGCAACAGCAAAACTGCGAGTTCAAAGAAGCCAAGTGCAGCGAATTTCTTGAATAGAATGAGGAGCTCTCTATCCGGTAATGAGCCATTGACAGAGACACTGAAGGGTGTGATTAGTTCTGATAAGGGTAAAGGAGGAGGAGATGCAGGTGAGCATAAGAAAAACAGCACTAGCAGCAAAGGTGATCAACAGAAGGATCGAACTCCGACTCCACGGACACGTTCTGGTGGAAAAAGAACAAGTCCGGCAAAGAGGAGTACAGGAAGACCGCCTAAAAGAGTGCCTGCCACCCAATCAGCTCCTCCTGGTAAGCGGGGAAGGGAAGCTGTTGAGAACCATTCAGGTGGTGGACAGGCAAAGAAGCGTTCAAGAAAATGAAGGACAGTTTCAGTACTCCACTTTTAGTATTGTTGCAAGATTTTTTTTCAGCATCATAGGCAGTTAAATTATATTTTGTTCAATGAATTTATATATGTTTTGCGGCAGGGTGGAATGTCATCTGATTATAGAAAAAGTTATGCAAAACCACGACATAGAAAAGAATACAAAATACGAGGCTAAATAGGTTAAATATGTCGAATTTTTTTTAATTGGTTAAATAGGGCATTTTTTTTCAAGATTTAGGGAAATAAGTCACTTTTAGGGAGGGTGTGTGAAAGTATCTCTATTTGGATGAGCTTTTAATTGACATGTTAGGGAAAACGTATCTAACTGGAAGCGTTTTTTGAAAATTTTAAAGAAAACGTGTCCAGTTGGGCATGCTTTCCTTGGCATGTCAATAGAAAGCTCACTCAGTTGGACAAGCTTTTCTATTAACTGTGTAGAAAGTTCGCCTAGCTGGACGCGTTTTCGTACTTTTTTTAAAATCGGTCTATTTCTTTAAATCGTGAAAAAATGGCCTATTTGGACAATTTAATAAAATCGGCACATATTGTCTATATAACGAAAATAAGATACCATAAAAAGAAATAATAATACAGTTGTGATATTAATAATATCTAAACGTATTAAATGATAATTTATGGTATTAAGATAATTTATGGTATTAAAAACTTTTCAATTTTAATAATAGACTAATCCTTATAATTTGGGATGAAATGTGTACTCAATCCAATATAAAACAATTTTGGGGTTTTTTACAAAAATAATATAAAAAAAAGGGAAATATCGAAAATGGGGTGTCATTCTGATTATGTACCAAAATGGTACATCCAGGGTGGTCGTGCCCCTGCCATAGGCGGCACCACCTTAGGCTGCTGATACCAAACAGTGTTTCACTGAAATTTAAAAAAAAAATATTGAAATTGAAATAAATAAAAAAAACACTGAAAAGGAAAAAAAAAAGTCGATTTGGTGACGGACGGACAGGACCTGGTGGAGAGTTCACACAAAGTGAACCGGCTGAAATGACCCATCATGCATGCCATTTCGGCATCTTGTGGCCCTTGGGGACCTTATAATGGTCCCCAAAATTTCAGTTTTTTGCAGCTGAGAAAGGGAAAGAAGAAGAAGAAGAAGAAGAAGAAGAAGAAGAAGAAGAAGAAGAAGAAGAAGAAGAAGAAGAAGAAGAAGAAGAAGAAGGAGGAGGAGGAGGAGGAGGATGAGGAGACGTCGGCGCCGGAAAAAGAAAAGAAAAAGAGAGAAAGGAGGAAGAAGAAAGAAAGAGAGAAAGAGAAGAGAAAAAAAAATAAAAGAAGGTATAAATTTTTTTAAAATAATGGATGGGATGATTTGTTGTTATTATTATTGATTTTTATTTTATTGTTTGTTGTTGTTAGTTTAGTTTAATTTTGTTATTTTTAGATTAAGATTAGTAAAAAGTTTAAATAATATTTTAGTTAGTAGTATTATATTGTTTTTTTTTTTTTGAATAAAATCTGACTGGGCTATATTATTAGAGAAAAGAAACCAAAACAACACAAGCAATTGGGCTATAGCCCAAACGAAAACAAAGAAAGAAAAAATCCTGAAGCAACAAAAGAAACCGAACGGAACTTAAAAAACCGAACACCATCCAGACCAAACAAACTAGAAACTAAAAAACAACTCAACCCAATCAAATCAATAACAGCTGGAACTCACCTTTTGCGCAGTGACCGTTCACATCCATAGACCAGCAGAAGCAGTAGCAGTTCCCCAGGCATAATTAATACCTGCTACCATTTTGCAGCCCCCTGTTTCCCAAAACCACCCACTCAAACTTTCACCTACCCTCACCGATACCAATCGCCCTCCCTATCACTCTCCCCTTCAAATTTCTCTCATTTCATTCACTACCCTCACCGACTCTAAGCCCTTCCCCTACAGCTTCCCTCCCAACCCCTTCAGCATCCCTCCCATCCCCTTCAGCTTCCGTCGCAGCCTTCCTCAAACTTGTCCCCTTAAAGATTATCACATCTTCAAGTCCCCTCTCCTGTCGATCGTCCAACTTTGCTAAGAGTGTTGCTGGTTACAGTCCACCTCTTGTCGAACTCGATCAAGGATACCCCCTCCAGGTAATAACTCTCCTTTCTTCTTAAAGCATCGGTCGCCATAACATGAGTATAACAGTTCGCCGATCTGGGAACAAAAGAAAACACAATCTCTTGATATTTACTTGCATGGCTATGAATGTCTCTGATAATGGCTCCGATGACCGATCTGTCCAGATTTTTGCTCTGACATTTCTTAATAATTGAGTTTGAGTCACCCATAATCGTCACTTTGCTTAAATTCAGCATTATTCCTAATTTTGTTGCTTGCAATCCTGCATATGCCTCCGCCGAGAATGGAGTTGCGATATTAGAATGGAGGACTGCCTTTGAAGCCAAAATTTCCCCATTTTCATTTCGGACCAGTAAGCCAGAAGCTGATGAAAGTGATCGACCGTCAAAGGCCGCGTCAAACTGAATCATTGCCCTACCTCTACTGAGCATTTGATGAGGTCCTTCAACAGTCCGAGGTAAACAATTTTCGCCTCTTACTGCTTCCAATTCCGAAACATATCTATTGATCTTTCTGACTATTTCCTCACTTGATAAAGCCTTCTTTTCGTACAATAGCAAATTCCTGTTGAACCAGATGAACCAGAGTCCGTAGCAAAATAGCCGAACCTGTTCCTTACACCCTACCTCAAAGATCCATATAAGCCAATCCCACATACCTAGATCATTGCGATTTAACACCCAACTTAACTGTAACTGACTCCAGACCTCTGTTGATGCAGGACAATGTTGAAAAATATGGCATCCATCTTCATCTGCTTGGCGACATCTAGGACAATGAGCATCAGTGACCACCCTCTTGCTCTTGAGATTCACCAGAGACGGGAAAAAATTCCAAGAAAATCTCCAAATTGTAATCTGAATTTTTTTTGGGATATACAGATTCCAAAGTTTCCTGTAGAAATTCTTATTGTTAGTTATTATTAAAAGTAGTTAAAAAACCCTAAAATAATAATTTAGTTAGTTAGTTAGTATATTGTTAGTTAGTTATTATTATTAGGATTAATAAAAAATATAAATAATATTTTAGTTAGTAGTAGTATATTGTTAGTTATTATTATTATAATTAGTTAAAAAATCCTAAAATAATAATTTAGTTAGTTAGTTAGTATATTGTTGTTAGTTATTATTAGGGTTAATAAAAAGTTTAAATACTATTTTAGTTAGTAGTAATTGTTAGTCGTTAGTTATTATTATTATAATTAGTTAAAAAAACCCTAAAATAATAATTTAGTTAGTTAGTATACGTTAGTTAGTTATTATTAGGATTAGTAAAAAGTTTAAATATTATTTTAGTTAGTATTATATTGTAAATAGTTAGTTAGTTAGAAACCCTAAAATAATAATTTAGTTAGTTAGTTAGTATATTGTTGTTAGTTAGTTATTATTAGGATTAATAAAAAGTTTAAATACAATGTTAGTTAGTAGTAGTATATTGTTAGTTATTATTATAATTAGTTAAAAACTCTAAAATAATAATTAAATTAGTTAGTATACGTTAGTTAGTTATTATTATTGTTAGTAAAAAATTTAAATATTATTTTAGTTAGTATTATATTGTAAATAGTTAGTTAGTTAGAAACCCTAAAATAATAATTTAGTTAGTTAGTTAGTATATTGTTAGTTATTATGTTATTATTAGGATTAATAAAAGTTTAAATACTATGTTAGTTAGTAGTAGTATATTATTAGTTATTATTATTATAATTAGTTAGAAAACCCTAAAATAATAATTAAATTAGTTAGTATACGTTAGTTAGTTATTATTATTGTTAGTAAAAAAATATTATTATTATTGTTAGTTATTTATTAATATTGATATATATATATATATATATATATATTAAAAAAAACTAAAATAATACATTTGAAACATTTTGTACTTAAATAATATAAAATAAAATAAAATAAAATACGAAAATAGTATTTTTTTTTTATGTTTCGATTATGTTATGTTTTTGTTATATTATTTTTATTGGCATGTTATTTTTAGTAATTTAATATAAATTTTTTTTTTTATGTAGGTTAAAAATTAAATATCCGAGACAGCAATGACTCCATTGATTAGTACATTCCACACATATATCCGACGCACTAATAATATGGTAATGTATTGTTATTTATTAATCGCAGTTATATTAACAAAATAGCTACATAATAAATTATGTTATAATAATAATTTTTTCTCGATTTAACACCGCTGTGGCTCGCACAGTGTATTAAGGGGCGGATGAATGGCTTAAGAAATCCCCTGATGAACGATTGATGCCCTATATAGAGCAAAAATTTGGATTCGGTCACAAAGACCGATCCGGACGTTTGACTTGCAAAGATGATTTAATATCCGCACTAGTCGGCGTTGGCGCGCCCGAGACCCACACTTTTCATTTCCCACGTGGAGAGTGCACAGTCACTCTAGAGGATGTTGCAGTGCAACTTGGGCTCCCAATCGACGGGAGTCCCGTTACAGGCGTCAGTGCGATAGCTGACCCATTTACACTTTGTCAGAGCCTACTAGAGGACTCGTACGACAATGATGAAGAAAATATTTCGAGCCTGAAATTTACATGGTTGAGAGCGAGGTATGAACAGTTATCAGCTGACTCCACTGAAGGCGAGTTGATGTGCGCTGCTCGAGCGTACATTATGCACATCATAGGGGGTGTTCTGATGCCCGGTGCAAACAATAATAGGGTTCATATCATGTACCTACCCCTATTAGCTGATTTGAGTAATGCTCACTCGTATAGTTGGGGCTTCGCAGTTCTTGCGATGTTGTACCGTGAGCTTTGTCGAACGACAAAGCCAGCGGCCGTAGACATAGGCGAATGCCTTACACTATTGCAGTCTTGGGCTCTTTATCGGATGCCATTCTTGGCATCAGTTACCCACCAACCATACGTATATCCTCTAGTAAACAGGTGATAAAATATAACTTGTTATTAATTGACAATTTCTTTATATTGATACTATTTGACTTGAAATTTATTTTTGTAGGTGGAGTATTTATTCGGGTATCTGGAGGTCGCACACTGTCCCGATATACCGGCTTATGATTGAACAATATGCCGGGGAAGGGGTAAGCGATTCCAATATTGGTTACGTGTTAGTTTGTATATCTTACTTAAAACCTGTTAAATTTTAACAATGTTATTAATCGTGCAGTTTATATGGATGCCATATCGTAGACCGGAAATTGCAGACATTATACCCCCGTCTGCCTATATTCACTCGTATATGTGGTGCACAAACGCACCAATTATCAGTTTCAATGTAGTCGAGTGGTACCACGGGGATCGAGTGCTGCGCCAATTTGGTTGCGTCCAATATATCCCGGATCCGCCATGCCAGGTGGGAGAGGTTCATTGCATAAATAAGAGAGGGAAACAGGGACAGGATTGGGGGGTTAAGCATTGGAGATTTATTGCGGTGTGGAATGATCGCATGTCCCGAATACCCCAGATGGATATGGCTTCCGATTTTCAACCTCCATTAGAGTACATACAATGGTACTCTAGTATGGGGAAGCCATATATACTGGAGGGAAGCGATCGAGTAGTCCCCACACATGCAAATGACATGGGGCATACGAGCCAGTGGCCGATATGGAGGTCGAGGCAGCTGCAGATCCTGATCTCGAGCTGGAGCCGGAGCCCGAGCAATCACATTCACATTCAGATGCACATTCGTATCATCCAGATGTGCCGGGCAATGACCTCTTCCCGGCCTCGTCAGGAGGTGGATACCATTACGAGTTTGATATATTTGGATCGTACACACCGCAGTACAGCACTCCCGGCTCGTATCCACTACAGGACATCAGGCCTCCTAGGTCGTATCCACTGCATCAGGGCACTCCTTCTGGCTCAAGTTCATCGGTGCCATTCAAGCCACATGATTTTTCGGCCATGTTTAGCACACCCCCACCTGGACCCCCACCGGAGCCTGAAGAGGATTTGGTCGTCACGGGCACCCGCGACGTGAACATCGACTACCGCAGAAGTATACACCTAGGACCACACCATCGAACCATCAATTTTAAGTGTTTCTTGCTATTTTGATTTTCCTATATTTTGTATTTTTAAATATTACAATGTTTGTACTTTATTTGTATAAAATTAACTTGATTCATTGGAGCTTTAAAATTTGTAACAAGATTTGACCATAACAAAATTTGTATAAGGCATTACGAATCAACAATTTAATTCCAAACTTTCATATATTCACTAAAGTCACTCATGATTTAACATTAAAAACAAACTATTAATAATAATCATATCTAATTATATAATCATATTGAACATTTTAATAAGTAATCTTATATGAATATTTAATACATTATACCATAGCCAAATATGAAATTAGTGTACATGAACATACACAACCAACCATAAAAGAGTAATCTCAATTGTCATTAAGTACATAATAAAATTATTGACCAAATATTCATGAAACACTTGCAATAACCAAGCCATTTTCGCATGGCTTATATACATTCAACCCAAAATTCAACATTTATTATTTTACCCATATCGCACAAAATAGAAATCCATACAAATCCATATTCATACAAATCCATACATGTCATTTGTTTTGCATTTCAGTCCCTAAATTTATTTATTTTTTGCAACTAAGCCCTAATTAATCAAAATCACCAAAAATCTGAATACAAAACATGTTAATCTAAATAAGCTCAATTCCCTGGCGCTCGTGGCGGTTGTCCAACATGATAGTTTCGCTGCGGGCATTTACTTTGATTATGACCGCCTAACCTGCATAATCCACAGCGCTTACCGTCAGATTTCTCCCTAATGTCCATTTCATTACAGATTCTGGATGATTGCGGACGGCCTCTCGGATTCCTGCATAGCGCTCTGTCTGCGACAAGCTCGAAAGTCATCCGAGGCACCTCCCACGTAGATAGGTCGGGCTGGACAGGGAACTCATTTTCCCAGACACGCAACGTGCGCTCGAGCGTGTGCACATCATCGACAAATTGTTCAACATTAAGGTTCGCTTTAGCACACGCTGCCACGACATGTGCACACGGATAATAAAGTGTTTGGAACATCCTACATTCGTATTGTCTGTTCCGAAGATCAACTCCATAAGACCTAGGAGGCAAACCGGGTCGACGACCGATGGACTCCGTAACTCGAAAAGTTTCCAGCCGTCGTGAATATATTTCTAAAGTCATCGACCTCGCAATCCGACGATTTGCAATCAATGCATCCCTGACATCTTCCACAAACACGTGTCCCGCATCCATCTGGTTGACTTGTTGTTCACCCGATCTTGGCATCAAGGTTGCCAACCTGTAGAATGTAGCCGAGAAGGCAAATGAAATCAGAAGATGTCGTATTTTTAACAACACAGCGTTGACCCCCTCCACCAAGTTTGTGGTCATTTGACCATAACGAAAGCCCTCGTCAAAACTTTGAGCCCATTGCCACGGCTCCATTGTACCCAACCACTGACGAAAAGATTTGTTCGTTTGACCTTTCATGTCACTCTTAAGTTGAGTCATTCTTTGGCGAAAAATATGTGGCTCTAACTCGTACGCTGTATATGTTATAATTAAAGATAAGTTACGCTTACTGTATATGTTATAATATAAGGTTAACCTTTACCCATTTTCACCACTTCTCTCTTCCAGTTTGCATTCTTATACTCTCGAAGGAAGTTAGCCGCAATGTGACGAATGCAATAAATGGATCTCCATGGCACACCGGAACGCCTAATTGCGGCAATTAATCCTTTCCCTCTATCGGAGATAATGCAAATATTATCGTTGCTAATAACATACCTCCGCAGGTCGGTAAGGAAGAATTCCCAGGATTCCATGTTCTCCTTATCTACTATGGCAAATGCTATTGGGAGCACGTTCCTATTGCCATCTCGAGCAACCGCAATAAGTAAGATCTGTGTATATTTTCCGTATAGCCATGTCCCATCCACCTGCACAAATGGCTTGCAGTATGGAAATGCCCGCACACATGGATCAAACGTCCAGAACATCCGATGAAAAATTCTTCTCCCCGGCTGTAATTCGTCATCTGGGCCGTAATAAGGTCGTGTCTCTAACTCAATCACAGTTCTCGGTACGTACTCCCGCATAGCAGCTATCTATCCCTGTAGCTCATTATACGATGAATCGTAATCTCCATACAATTGCTCCATTGCCATCTGTTTAGCTATCGACGTCTTTCGATATGATACTCGATACTAGAATCGTGCTTGTATTTTAGCAATCAGTACCGAAAATTTAATGGTCGGCATGTCCTTCACCATTAGCATGATACACGTACAGATAGTTTTGGAATCAAGTTTTCGATGATCTTCTGTCATACGTGTCGATCTGTATGTGTGAGGTCCAACCAATTTTTGTATCTCCCACATCTGCGAATTTTGAATGAATGCAGCTCGTACCCGCCAATTGCAGCCTTCCGCTGCCTTTCAACACTCCCCAATATATATCGTCGGTTTAGACACTGCGACTTTGTAATCCACTGATATATCCATGCTATACCATTTAATAGCAGATACGCACTCTTCTTTAGTTTCGAATCTCTGGCCTACGAATAACGCATGCTCGGAATTTACGGCCAGTCGGTGTGTAGGAACTATTTCAGGGTACTCCTGGAACTCAGCTACACGCGCTGCGTCGGGGTCTATGAGCGACATGTGTGGCCCAGGATTATTGTGTATCATAATACATCGCATCTGGTTCCCGACCGAAGACGCGCTAATGTTTCCATCGTCATTCACATCTTCATCGTCAATGTCATCAGGTATATCGTCCATATCGGGATCACTGTCACTATCGACCTCTTCCTCACAATGATCACTACTATCATGTCTATCATCACCAACCACATCAATATCGGGTGTAATATTAAGATTGATATCGATCCCATTTATAGTCTATTCGGCATCAACATACGATATTGGAGGCACCATGCACGGTTCTTGAGCTCCATGTTCTTCACCATATGCATTGATGTCTTCATTTTGCTCAATACCGGCTAACTCAGCAAATAAGTGAATCGGTGCATTTTTGTTACTCCCATTCCCACAATAAAGAGCGATCATTGTCTCCACGTCTTCATCGTCTACAAGTTCCATTTCTGTGAACTTGATCGGATCTGCCGAAACTGGAAACTTGTAGAAAATTCTCGAAATCGTTCTCCCACAATGTCTAACAATTTTTGCTTTAATCTTTCCCTTCATTTCATCCAACGAGACATTTCTATTAAATCTCATTGCTATTTGTTGCCGACATTCAAATATGCATCCAACGGTTGTTGTCAAGATGAATCCATCGAAATAAACGCATACGAAAAACTGATCATCCATCTTCAATATTCAATCTGTTAAAAAATAAAGAAAATTTCTCAAAAAAAATTCGATCAGTCAATAATTTACTTAAATAAAAAAAATTAATGTTTCAATATGCAATTTTTTTCATTCTTAAGCTCATACTATTACAGATATCATTTTTCACATGAACAACATTTATGTTTACATCTAACCACTTAAATTAAGTTCTACATTTTCTTCCATCTCCGATCTTGTATCTTCCTCTGGGAAATATTGTACAATCCAATTTAAAAATTCTTCATTCTCTTCATATTCATCTTCTACAATCCAATTTGGAAATTCCTCGGGATCTTCTTCCTCTTCAATCTTTATAACATGAATTTAGAAATTCTCTTGGTAATTTCCTAACATCTAGTTTATCCATCCATGGTATGCCAAACACACTTTGCTTCCCAGTCAACTTCCGTGAGCCTATACTTTGCCGCACTGTTTTCCTAGCTCCATAAGAGATTATAAACTTCACAAAGCATATAACTAGATTCCAATAGGTTCGTGGTACCAATGTCTTCCAAAGTTCGTCTAAAATGATTTGATGGTCCCGTTCTATTAATGTCCCTCTAAGAGTTAAGTATTGCACTTTATTCTTCCTAATCATTTCATGACCATTCCACAACACTTCTTGCATCTTTTTATTTACGATAATAATGTGTTGAATAATGTCTTCTTCTGGTTTCATTCTGTAATCTTGCACTTCTCTCATCATCTTATCAACTTTCTCCATTTGTGCTGAACTTATTATCTCATCAGGCAATACCAAATATGTTGCCATTTCTAACAATATCTACAGCAAAAATATACTAACATATTAATATACTAACAATATATTATTTTAGTGTTTTTAACTAACATATTAATATACTAACAATATACTAACTAACATATTAACTAAAATATTACTATACTAACATATTAATTATACTTACTAACAATATATTATTTTAGGGTTTTTAACTAACATATTAATATACTAACAATATACTAACTAACATATTAACTAAAATATTACTATACTAAAAATATATTATTTTAGGGTTTTGATAAACATATTAATATACTAACAATATACTAACTAAAATATCATTTTAGGGTTTATAACTAACAATAATATTAACTAACTAACTAACTAACTAATATAATAATTAACCTACTAATCCTAATAACTAACAATAGTTATAAACTAAACTAACTAACAACATCAATAAAAATAAAAATCAATATATATATAATCATCATAATAATAACAACAACAAATTATCAACACAATAACAACAATATCATCCATTATTTTAAAATATATATATATACCTACTTCTATTTTTTTTCTTCTTTTTCTTTCTCTCTTCTTTCTCCTTTCTCTCTTTTTCTTTTCTTCTTCCGGCGCTGCCGTCTCCTTCTTCTTCTTCTTCTTCTTATTCTTCTTCTTCTTCTCCTTCTTCTTCTTCTTCTTCTTCTTTCCCTTTTTCAGCTGTTGAAACAGAAATTATTGGGGACCATTATAAGGTCCCCAACGGCATAAAATGCCAAAATATATAACTGGTGCCGCCTCTGACAATGGCACCTTTGGTGCCGCTTGTGGCAGGCCATTGACCAGCCATGTCAGCGTAAGTCAGCGTTTTCACTATTTTTAACTGTTTTCTTTTTTTTTAAATTTCAGTGAAACACTATTTGGTGTCAGCAGCCAAGGGTGGTGCCGCCTATGGCAGGGGCGCGACCACCCTGGATGTACCATTTTGGTACATAATCAGAATGGCACCCCATTTCTGATATTTCCCTTTTTTTGTATTATTTTTGTAAAAAACCCACAATTTTGAGATATTGTTATTCTATTCCAATATAAAACAATTTTGAGATATTGTTAATCTATTCAAAATTAGTGAGAATTAATTTATAAATATAAATTTTATTTTTTGGGAATAACAATTCTATCAATTTCTATAAGAGAAAGACATTTACTTTCGTACTGAAAGTAAAAAAAAATATTTATGATTCTATGTTTGATTCGTAACTATTCGAACTCACACTCGAAGCGATTCGTGATATGAGAATAGTGGAGAAGACTGTTCGGTTGAAAATCAGGAACATTTAGTATCCGTCTCGCTCAAAGCATAGGAATTATTTCAGGAAAAAGTTTATTGCTATAAATATTACAAACCAACTCGATTTTCAAAATTTTTATTTTTTCGTTGTGCAAAAAAACTGTTCTCAAACTGGGTTTTTTCAACATGTAAATTATACTTTGGATGTACCGATGAGGCACTAGGTAACAGATATATTAGTGTGATGGTTAGATGATTCGTGTTTCCATCTTGAGTCTGTGTCTGATTATTAGGGATTATGAAAACATATATTTTGCTATTGATATTGGATATTGAATTGTATAATTGTATCTTGATGTTTAAACAATAAATGATGGAATGTGAAATGCCATATGATCTAATTATCACGAGCTTGAGAGCCGGTTCAGTTATATAACAAATCATTGGATTTGAGAATCAATGACCCTTGTGTTATGCTATATTATTCATGTAATTGAAATGTATGGTATACGGACTAAATGTTGATATATGACATGTTGAGTAGCACAAATTATGATGTCTAGTTTATGAGACTAGTGATACAACTATGATTTAGATAGTATTTGTGTATTATATTATGTGTTTTTGGTACCTTGCTTCTATTTTATTATTGATTTAAATCATGTTTGCATCACTGAGCCCTATTACTTAGCATACAATTTGTTTATTTTCGTGTGCAAATAATTTAGATCCTAAAGTCTCAAGGTGATTGATAAACCGTAAAAGTAACATATTTTAATCCCACATTTAGCATACTTTTGGATGAATTATCCTTTATTTTATGTAAAAAGGTGCTCTTAATCCTTTCTTTCATGTTTTATACTCAAGAAAGCACCGGAGGATGAAAAGAACAAGAAACGGGCTTAAAACGAGCCAAATGGGCCAAAGCACGAAATCAACACAGCCTGGGCCTAAGACCACACGGCTGTGCCACCTCAATAATCTCGAACACGGTCTAGCCACGAGATACACGGCCGTGCCTCATTAATGAAGTCCGAACACGGCCTAAAGACGATTCACATGGGCGTGTGCCATGGCCGTGTCCCTGCCGCGGAAAAGAGCAATTTCAATCGGATTTGGATACTTAGGGGCAAAGAAACACATTCCAAAAGCCTATAAATACACCCTAAGTATGACCTAAAAGGGGGGAGTCGACGGGAGCCTAAAGCTACCGTTTAGGGGCGTCTTGCTAGGCCAGAGAGGGCAGATTTGTGGGGATTCACTCGGGGATGGCCAGTTGATCCATCTCAAGAAGCCGGAATTCTACTCAAGACAGATGATCTCCTCTTTAATTCCTTGAGGGGGTTTTAGGGATTTCTTATGTTTTGTTTTATCTTTTCTTCTGAGATGTTTTCTTTTATTGTTATAAACTAAACCCTTAGATACCTGAGGGATATGAAACTTAGATGAATCTTGTTATCGTTTGCTGAACTATATGATAAATATTTGACTTGTTCTTAATTATGTGTGCTTACTTCTTGTGTTGATATTTCGCGGATATTGATTCAAGTTGGATGTGCTTAGGTGGAGGAGCAAAATTCCCTGCCTAAGAGTAGATCTAGCATAGTTAAGCGGAGTTGATCGCACGCCTAGAGATAGGGTGACGAGGCGTTGCCGGATTAGGGTGAAACCTAATATGGGAGTCCATAGATCGAGTTAATGCAATTCTAGAGGTTTTAATTAGAAAGAGATTTCAATTAATCAACCTAGGGTTAGACGTTATTCGCCTCGAGAGAGGGTTTAATATAAATTAGGGAATCTCACGGATCAAGTCAAATGAATAAATCGTCTGGTTCAAAGTTAGATAACAAGTGAAGTCTAGGTAGATTCTTCCTTGGGTGTCGTCTTAATTAATTGGGTTTCCCCACAAGTATTTTCCCCAAATTCATTCTTCTTTGTCTTAGAGTCTTTAAGTTTAGTAGTTAATTAATCTAGATTAAACAACCATTCGCTTAATTCTTAGGCTAAATAATAGAAAGAAAGTTAGTATTAGTACTTTTAGTTCCTTTAGGTTCGACAATCCGGTCTTGCCTAAGCTATACTACTGTTCGATAGGTGCGCTTGCCTCAATCGTTGTCATAGTTAGTTTCCAGGTTCGATCATTATCTTTATAAATTTTAAAACTCCGACATCACAGCGATCAAGTTTTTGGCGCCGTTGCCGGGGAACTAAAATATTAAGAACACTCTATTTTTATTACTTTAGCCATTTATATTTTTTGCAATTCAATTTTATTTCTTATTTTATTTGCTAATTTTTCTTCTTTTATTACTTCTTCCTTCCAGGTACCTCTAGTTTATAACTAGAAGGAACCCGAGAGGACCTTTAGTATACGATAGTGATATTGAAGCTACCGTTCGTAGAAATCGTAGAGAAATTAGGCGAGCCCTAAATTACCAAGAAGAAGAACAACAAGACGAATCCAATCTTACTGAAGGGATGGATGAGAATAATCCACCACCACAAGATGTGGCAGAAAATAATGCTCCGCGTACTATGTATGATTATGCTAAACCTCATTTAACAGGAGCCGAATCTAGTATTGTTAGGCCTGCTATAGCTGCTAATAATTTTGAATTAAAGCCTAACACTATACAATGATTCAACAATTTGTTCAATTTGATGGTTTGCGGGACGAAGATCCAAACACTCATATAGCTAATTTTTAGAGTTCGTGATACATTCAAAATAAATATAGCGTTTACGATGATGCCATAAGGCTTCAGCTTATTTCCCTTTTCATTAAGGAATAAAGCCAAACAGTGGTTAAACTCGTTACCACGAGGGTCAATAACCACATGGGATCAAATGACCGAAATTTTTTTATTAAAATATTTCCCACCGGCCAAAACGGCCAAATTAAGGAATGATATCTCTTCTTTTGTGCAGATGGATTTAGAGACATTATACGACGCATGGGAGAGATACAAGGATCTCTTGAGAAGGTGTCCGCACCATGGTTTACCCTTGTGGCTCCAAGTCCAAACTTTCTATAACGGCGTAAACTCTCAACGAGGCAATTAATTGATTCACCCGGGTGGAACCTCAACAACGAACTCCCAAGCGACCTACGAGTTTATTGAAGAGATGTCACCAATAACTATCGGTGGCGGGTTACAAGGACAAAACCAACAAAATCAGCCAGAGTTTTCAACATCGATGCAAAGAACCATGCTATCAACACGGTAGAGATGATGAATAAAAAGCTTGATAGTTTGTGTTCTTCGCAGGTACATCCAAAGTGATGCGGTCACGACGCAAGTGGAACTGCATGGCGAATCCTGAGTACCCACCCTACCAACCGGCATGCAGAAAGCGAACAGATGAACTATATAGGTAACAATTTCAGATCTAATAACAACTCTTATAATAATACTTATAATCCAGGTTGGAGGAACCACCCAAATTTTTCATGGGGAGGACAAGGAAATCAAGGAAATCAAAGACAACAACCTCCTCAAAATTTCCAAAATCAGCCCTATCCATAGGAGAAGAAGCCGAACCTTGAAGAGATGCTGACAAAATTCATGGCAGCTACAGATAACCGTCTCCAAGACACTGAGACCACCCTTAAGAATCAACAGGCATCAATTAAAGGGATCGAGAGCCAAGTCGGGGAATTCACTAAGATAGTTGGGCAACTTACTAACACAGTTGGACAGCTTGCAAAGATAATTTCCGAACAACCACAAGGGTGTCTACCAAGCACCACTGAGATTAACCCAAAGGAGCAAATCCAAGCCATAACAGCTCAAGACAGTGAAGGGTTAGACGAGCCCAATCCAAGGCAAGAGGATGAGGTCAAAGAAGGTAAGGTTGAGGAAACACAAGAAAAGCCAAAATTGGTAATCCAAGAGTACCAACCTCGCATACCAAATCCCGAAGCATTAAGGAGAGATGATACAGAGGAACAGTTCGGTAAGTTTCTTAAACTTTTAAAGAAATTACATATTAACTTACCGTTACTTGAAGCTCTTTCACAGATGCCAGATTCTAGAAAATTTTTAAAAGAACTTTTGACGAACAAGCGAAGGATAGATGAGGCATCACACGTGGAACTAAACGCAATGCGCTCGGCAATCTTGCAAAATAAACTACCACGAAACTAAAATGTAATATCCCTTACCCCTATCCGTCGCCAGATCAGGGTACGAGGCATTACGACAATCTTATACACTTCTCCGATACATACATCTCAATTATACATTAAAATCATTCATAGTCACACTCTATGTCCCTATTATGGGCTTACGAAGACCAAAACAATAATTAAAGTTGGTTCGAGACCGAACCGAAACTTTTCGGGCATTTAGAAATTTTTTACCAAAACAGGGTCACACGCCCGTGTGACAAATGACACGGCCGTGTGAGTAGGCCATGTGGTCCTCACACGCCCATGTCTAGACTCCGTGTGTAATTCACTGGCATTCTGTTTATGCACCACGGCCAAACCACACGCTCGTGCGGTGGCCGTGTCCTACCCCACGGCTGAGACACACGACCGTGTCTCTAGCCCGTGTGGCATACATTAGGCTATTTTTCAAACCTTTTGGGTTCTTAACTCTTTGTACAATTTATAATATATCAATCTTTGTTATACCTTTAGCTAATTCTAACTTAGCCACATCAAGACATTTCTCCATGCATGCATAAAATAGGTTTACTTACCTTTAGGCATTAGGAGCCACACCTCATGGCTCTATTCAACGAAGCAATATAAGCCTAAACATTTGGCTAATTCATAATAATACATACAACCAATAACTAAATCTCTATACATGCCATTCACTTGAAAATAATTAGGAATTGTCGTGATTCCAACTTGACAAATTGATAGTGTGATGATACCTCCAACGATCTCCAACCCCGAGCCAACCTGACAACACTAAGAGAAATGGGAAAATGGTGTAAGCTTTATAGCTTAGTAAGTTGGCATATAATAATAAACAATCTATTTAACAATACTATCCCATTCCTCAATAGATATGCTTAAGAAAATAGAATCATTATTCACATGATTTCACCTTTTACTCAAGTTCAGCTAAGGCTGTTTTCCAGAGTCACAGTCACTAATTTAATTATTTCATAAGCTGCAGAACTCGAAATTAAGTTCCGTAAATTTTCCCTGAAATTAGACTCATATATATTATTTCCATAAAATTTCCATAATTTTTGGCATAGCCAATTAGTACAGTTTATTCATTAAAGTTTTCCCTATTTCACTGTTTGACAGTTCTGCCCTCTCTTCACAAAATCTCATATATCTCATTGTAAAGAATTAAAATAATGTTTTCGTTTGTTTCAATAAAAAATATACTCACTAAGGATTCTAAGAATATAAACCATGCCCCATAATTATTTTTTTACAATTTATAATGATTTTTCCAAGTCAGAATAGGGGATCATGTAATCATTCTGAACCAGTCTCACAAGAATTTAAATATCTCATAAAGTATAATTCATTTTCTCACACCATTTTCTTTCTATGAAAATAGACTCAATGAGATTTAATTTCATATCTCATTCAATTATTAATTCAATTCCTACCATTTTTGGTGATTTTTCAAAAATAAACAACTGCAGTTGTCCAGTACTGTCTTAATGCTAATTTCACTTTTTTCATGATTTTCATGTATTCACTTTTATTTTTACACATATGCACAAAAATATAGTATAACTTAGCATATAACTATCACTTGATCATAGACACATCTCACTCATTTGCATCCTTACAATTGATGCATCATAACCCAAACACTTTATTCAACATATAAATCATACAATAGCAATTTCATACACATACCTGTATTATTTGTTCATACGATTTCCTACTTAATTTCATACCTGCACTTCACTTATACAAACGATTTCATATTCACACTTACACATATAAATGCATCAATCACAATGTTCGCTTGCACATTATTATCACATGATTAAATCCTTTGCACATTCAATCACTTTTCATTATATCAATTCAATATCCGTTGAACCCTATGGAATACTAAAGGATACACTGAATAAGGCACCAAGTGCCACATCGTAATATAGCCGGTTATCATCAGAACGTGTGCCGGCTACCACTGAATTGTAGCCGAAGCTACCACTGCAATGTAGCCGAAGCTACCACTGATCACTTATCACTTAAGTTTCCTAGGGTTCAATCGGGATTTTTCACACTTGTTAACACTTAGGCGACATTCACTTAATCATTTGTCTCATGATAACACTAATTCACAATTTTATCATAATATTCATAATCATAGAATTCACATTTAAGTACAATATTTCAATACACTTCCATGTACCATAGACATATTTTTAAATCAATTTAAAAACTTGGCACATTAGTCATTTAATTCAACATAATTCAATAAATACAACAATTAATTTTTTAAATATAAATTATAATATTATTGCATTATTAATATCAGACCAACTTACCTCAAATGCCTAAACGGCTAATTTCCCGACTTAGCTCACAACTTCATTCTTCCCCGATCTTTGTCCACATTTCATGTTTTCTTGATCTAACATGTCAAATAACACTCATTTAACACATTTTATCAACACACTAGTCAATTCAATTCACATATCAAATTTTGGCAAATTTACAATTTTGCCCCTAGCTTTTCAAAAATTACACTTTTACCCCTAGGCTCGTAAAATAATTTTTATTCAATTTTATTATGTTTTATGACATGCTGAACATTTTTCCCTTCTATAGTAACTTAAAATTCTCACTAATTCACACACTTATGACTAATTTATAACTTTTACAATTTAACCCCTTTTTGACGATTTCATCGAAAATCATTTAATAAAACTCATTTCTCTAATCATAGACATACATATTCTACCATCATTCATCAAAATACACAATTATTCGACATAGGTCAATTTTTAAAATCAAACTCTAGCTCAAAATAATGGTAGAAATAGCTAAACTAAGTTACCGGGATTTCAAAAATACGATGAACATTAAAAACGGGGCTCAGAAACACTTACTATGAAGCTTGAAAAGCTTGAAACCCTTAGCCATGGAGTATAGAAATTTTCGGAAGCAACTTGAAGAAGATGAGCAGATTTTTTTCTTGTATTTTGTCTTTTTATTCATTTAAAACACTAAATGACTAAAATACCCTTAAGGCTTTTCTTTCAATTTTTTCCTATTCATGCCCATTTTTGTCCATCAAGTTATCCAATGGTCTAATTATCTTTTAAGGACCTCAAATTTTAAAACACATAACAATTAGACACCTCTAACATATAGAACTCAACTTTTGCACTTTTTTACAATTTAGTCCTTTTAACTAAATTTAGTGCCCAAACGTCGAAATTTTTGAACGAAATTTTTACGAAATCTTTCTGTAAAATTGTAGACCATAAAAATATAATAAAAATAGAATTTTTCTCATCGGATTTGTGGTCTCGAAACCACTGTTCCGACTAGACCCAAATTTGGGTTGTTACAACTCTCCCCCCTTTTAGGATTTTCGTCCCCGAAAATCTTACCGGAATGAAGTTTAATATATTTCTCACGATTTCCAACATCACTAAATAACCCTTTTAAGACGATACTTTTAGAAACACTCTGTCATCGATCTAATTCTCAATATAACTCAGTCAATTCTGTCAAATAAAGAATCGGTACATATTGAAATTATTATACTAATTCCGTCAAACGTTCGAAAACAACCCACTAGCATTTCACTTGATATGAAAATTGAGGAAAACCTGATACGAAATTCACAATAGTCCTGCCTTATTATCATTTTAATATTATTACTGATATCGTTAATCCTGAATACACTTAACATTCAACTTAATTCTGTCGACATATCAACATCTGAATACAGAGTCAGAAGTACCAGGTTCATATTCGTTTGCCCAAAACATTTACTTTAACTCTTTTGGGCCCCTTTGTCACTTACCATCCTTAATCAAATTAGGGAACGGTTACGGAAAAATTGAGTACTTCACTTCCACTTTGCCATAGTATAACTATGGTCTTACATATGATCACTTATCACTTTTCGAAGCCATAGCCCTGCCATGGTCTTACACAGATCACATTTATCACTTGTTACTTATCACTGATCAGATAAGTGTAGCTAAAGCTATCACTTATCACTTGTCACTTGTCATTTGTCACTGATAAGATAAGTGTAGCTAAAGCTACCACTTATCACTTGTCACTGATCAGAAGTACTCAAATCCGATGTTCCGCTCAATTTGATCATTTATTCGGTTTTCGCATTGTTGTTTTATTCTCAATTCATTAACAAATATATCTCATCATACATTATATAATTCATGAAATTAACATTTAATCATTAAATTTCAGTCATATGAACTTACTACCACTTATCCATTTACTTTAGATTCTAGAGAATATACACATTCAAATCCGTTCACTAGTGCATCACTGAAAAATATAATTTCCATTGCTCAATACAAACTAAATTCAGAACTAAAGCTTCAGTTAATCATACCTTCAACTGCTTCAACTTTGTTAGCATGCCCAAATTGTTCAAACTTTCACAATTGGAATAACTTTATCAATAGAACAACTTTAATTCAGAATAACATCACCTATTTAAGATAAATCCAATAGGTATTAACTCAGATGAAACGTAACATCTTACTTGAGCTTATTGAAAAATATCATAATTTCCCGAGGAAACAAAATCATTATATCATTTGAATTCGACTGTCACAATTCACACTTGATAAGTTAAACAATAAGGATGGAAAAGAAAACCAAGATAATGAAATCCAAGATACAAGACCACACTTAATATCCTAGAATACCATTCATACTAAATAATAGAAATCCTGACGATTCCGTAAAGAAAACCAGAAGAGAAAAAAAAACACGGTTCATATGTTCCAAAGTCGATTATAACAGAGATAAAACATATTCTATAGAGATATAAACAGAACAATAGCCAGAAGAAACAGTAGAATCATTTCATATAAGTTCACTATCAACTCTTATCTCAGACGTAACAGAATTGAATTCCAATAAAAGATAGTGGAATACCAATCATAGATCAATCAAACTAACGATTCTTTACTCAGAAAACAAGCAATCATAATTGTCTCTGAAAAGATAAGAACACATAGAATGCCCAAAAAAAATAGTCGTAAATTGCTCAACTATGACTGTCATACTTAAACATCTTCACATGTCAAACATCATTCTTCTGACTAATTCTGCCCTCACTAATTTCCACATTATTCTTTTAACTAAAAAAAAAATCAGTTCAGAAAAATTTCAGTTAATACTTCCTTTCAGTATCTTATCTGAATAAGTCGATTTATCAAAGTTAAATTTTTCACTAATTATGATATTGTATAAACCAAATAATTTTTAAGTCAATATGATATTTCTCTAACTCTGTCCTTCACTTGTCAACCATCCTCAGTCTCTGATCATATCTATAGTTATTCTATAACTGAACTATTTGATTCTACACTTAGGAACTTAATCAACATGATTCTCATGAATTTCCGTTATAAACACCTCATCGATGAGAAAGGGTGAGGTCGTCTGACCTCTAACTCGATTCTCACACATATATATACATCTGACATATCTTTCATTATCAACATATGTCATTATAACTATACTACCCACTTCGAACAATTTATCATTCATATTTACCTTACATAAAATTTCCAATTATCTCATTCAAACAAGTGCACTCATTCATACATTCTACGAAATTTGAATAACTTACTTATCACATTCACTAATCAATTTTAGTCAAGCATGCTACAGTATGTGAAGGTCAGAAAAATATGAATAAGCATATTACTGTATAAACTTTCATTTCACACAATATCACATATACACATTACGAATTTTTATTCATACTTTTCCGAGTTTAATTCATCATAGCTACACTTTATTCAAATACTTCAGTATCACTATCAAATGGTCGGATATAGCTCGGTTGGAGAGTACTTCTCTTTTAACAAGATTGTCCTCAATCGCGTCGGAAGGCATCACACTATCACAAATTGGTGGCATGTATAACTAGACTCTCACACTTGCTATGTTAGTCCAAGAACCGACTAAACCATAGCTCTGATACCACTAAAATGTAATATCCCTTACCCCTATCCGTCGCCAGATCAGGGTACGAGGCATTACAGCAATCTTATACACTTCTCCGATACATACATCTCAATTATACATTAAAACCATTCATAGTCACACTCTATGTCCCTATTATGGGCTTACGAAGACCAAAACAATAATTAAAGTTGGTTCGGGACCAAACCGAAACTTTTCGGGCATTTAGAATTTTTTTACCAAAACAGGGTCACACGCCCGTGCGACAAATGACACGGCCGTTGATCGCTGTAAATTAGAGTTTTAAAATTTATAAAAGAATGATCGAACCTGGAAACCAACTCTGACAACGATTAAAGGCAAGTGCACCTATGGAACAGTAGTATAGTTTAGGCAAGACCGGATTATCGAACCCAAAGGAACTAAAAGTACTAATACTCATCGTCTTTTTATTATTTAGCCTTAACATAAAGTGATGGTTGTTTAAACTAAAACTAATCTACTTACTAAGCTAAGACGCAAAGACAAAAAGAATAAATTCGGGAAATAACTTTTGGGAAAACTCAGTTGATTCAAGCGATACCCTTAGGAAAAATCCACCTAGACTTCACTTGTTATTTAACCTTGAACCATATGATTTATTTACTTAGTTTGATCCGTGAGACTCCCTAACGTATATTAAACCCTCTCTCGAGGCGAATAACGTCTAACCCTAGGTTAATTAGTGGAACTCTCGTTCGCTTATAATAACCCCCTAGAATAGCAGTAAATCGATCTGTGGACTCCCATATTAGGTTTCACCCTAATCCGGTAAAATCTCGTCACCCTATCTCTAGGCAGCGATCAACTCCGCTTAATTATGTTGGATCTACTCTTAGGCAGGGTCTATTCCTCCTCCACCTAAGCACATTAGATTTGGATTAAGTTCACACAATTAAGAACAAACTAAGTTATTATCATATAATTCAAAAAATCAAATAACAAGATTCCTCATAGGTTTCATCCCCTTCGGGTCTCCGAAGGTTTAGTTCATAATAATAAAAGACAACATCTCAAGAGAAAAGATAAAACAAAACATAAGAAATCCCTAAAACCTCCTGTAGGAATTGAAGAGGAGATCCTCCGTCTTGAGTAGAATTCCAGCTTCTTGAGATGGATCAACTGGCTATCTTCGAGTGATTCCCACAAATCTGACCTTTTCGGCTTGGCTTCTTGGCCTAGCTCTCCGCCCCCTAGACGAAAGCCCTGGCAGAGGCTTCTGTCGAACTCCCCTATTAAGTTGCCCCCTAGGGTGTTTATATAGGCTTTGAGATGTGTTACTTGGCCTCCAAGTATCCTAATTTGAGTGCAATTACTATTTGGGAGTTTAAGTAGACTTAGGAATGTGTTTCTTTGCCTCCAAGCATCCAAATTCGAGTAAAATTCCTCTTTCCCGCGGCAGGGACACGGCCATGGCACACGTCCGTGTGAATCGTCTTCAGGCCGTGTTCGACACTGTTGAATGAGGCACGGCCGTGTGGCTTGAAGTCCAGGCCGTGCTGATTTCGTGGCTTGGCCCAATTTGGTCCGTTTTAAGCCCGTTTCTCGTTCTTTTCGTCATCGGGTGCTTTCCTGAGTGTAAGACATGAAAAAAAAGGATTAAGAGCACCTTTTTACAAAAAATTGGGGCTTAAATCATCCAAAAGCATATTAAATGTGGGCTTAAAATATGTTACTTTTACGGTTTATCAAATACCCCCACACTTAAGCTTTTGCTTGTCCTCAAGCAAAATTCTCAACTTACAATTAAAACGAACTTCCTGTAATTCATAATTCCTATTGATAGTGTCTCATCATAATTCATAGATAATTTATACATGGATAATTCAATTCAAAGTGTCCTAAAAATTCAAACAGTATAAGTCATAGATTTTGTAGCTCGAAAACATAGGCGTCTCCCCTTATCTAGATAATTACCTTTAATTTGAAATCGACAAAGATTGACATCCTCACAAAAGATTCACTCAAATCACTCAAAGTGTTTAAGGTTCAGAATTTAGGCACTCAAAAGTCAAACATGAAGAGTTAATCCCATAGGCTTGCATGAAAATCAAATCTCCACCACTGAAATATGAGATGAAACACAAATCAAAAGATCTTTAATAGGGTTGTAACGGGGCTAGGGTTAAGGTATGGAATAAGGCTAAATTAGAGGGTTAGAGTCGAGATTGAATTGACAAATTACCTAACTAAGAAATAATGAATCGAGATTGAATTGACAAATTACCTAACTAAGAACTAATGAACTAGTAAATACATAAATTGAAAACTAATAATACTAACACTACGAGCTTCTTTTTTTGATATTTGGATTTTAAATGTATAAGCTCGTTTAATCACATAACTAATAATGAATATACTTCGTCTCTTTTTTTTTAAGAACAAACTAAATACATAATAAAGGATAAATTACTGAAGTAAAAATCATAGTTAGGCAACTAATCAAAATCAACTATCGATATAAGGGTAGTTAAAGAGGATGGTGATAACGAATAAAAAGGGTTTTGGGTTAATATTAGCGGGTAAGTCAATAAATGGGTTGTTAGGATTAAAAGGGGTTCATTAGGGGTTAATTATGAAGATAGGCTTTTTATGGAATAAGCGGGTTAAATCCTAGGTGCCTTTATCATCTCTGTGCATCAAATCAAAAAGTGTGGTCTCGACATGTATAATCGATGCAAGTTCTAGAATAACAAATCAGTGTTGACATACTCATAATCAATAAAGTGAGCAAGAAAAAGAATATATGCTCTATAAGGCTCAAAAACTCACAAAAATTATGGGTATTTTGATGTCAACCTCGTAAAATTCAAACTTCAAAGTAATAATTAAACTTAGTTCGACAACCTAGAAAATTTTGTTATTCAAAAAAAATAGACTTATCATGCTTGATTCTCTAGTATTCTTCAAATTTAATCATCAATGCACAATTATCAATGACTTAATCTAAAACATATCAATAAAAATCATAAATCATCAGAAATTTCATCCTAATTAGTAATATGAGTAATTTACTTTCAAACAAGGCATAATTCAGGGATTTTCAAATAATACTATAGTTAACCCCCGCACACTTAAGATGTACATTGTCCTCAATGTACAAAGGTAGATAATATCACAATAATCATAAAATCGTAAGATGGGGAGAGAAGGGAAACTTCCTGAATTTTGGATGAAGCCAATGAAAAGAAACCGGATAGGATTGGAGGTGAGCGTGGGGAAGCGTCTCGAACTGGTTGAGTCCTCGAAGCGGCCATCCTAATTTCTTTTGTATCCTAAGCTAAATCTAAATGGAATGAATAACAAGAAGAAAATAATAAATAAAATAAAAGAAAGGAAATAAAAATAAAAAAAATAAAAATGAAAATGAAAATGAAAATGAAAATAAAAAAATAAAAATAAAAAAAGAAATAAAAGTAAATATTTAAATAGTGATACGGTCCACGCCCTTGTTCGAGTTTAATCAGTCCGTGTTTTTCGTGATTTTGAATTTTGGGCGCGTTTAGGTGTTTTACCACGGCCGTGGGTCTTGTAGCACGCTCATGTATTCTTCACACGGTCCTTTAGATCGGGTGTGTTTAACCCGTGCTCGTCAAGTTAGTAACCTCGCACGATTGTAGG
Organism: Gossypium sturtianum; assembly: GCA_025698515.1. NCBI lineage: Eukaryota > Viridiplantae > Streptophyta > Magnoliopsida > Malvales > Malvaceae > Gossypium > Gossypium sturtianum. The sequence goes on along the minus strand of CM046951.1, from coordinate 96,425,508 downwards.
GCACAGCCGTGTCTCGCCCGTGCTCAATAAGTCAGTAACCTCACACGGGAAGTTGGCACGGGCGTGGCTTTTTATCGCAGCCCGTGTTGGGAAAAGAAATCATTCTTTGTCATGCACGGTTACTAGCACGTCCGTGGTTTGTCCTTCGCTTCCACGACGACCACGCCACGGCGGCCGTGCAAGGCCGTGTGAGCATGGAAATCAGTACTTTGGTTAGTTTATGGTTAGGTGCTAAAATGAAAAATAAAAGTAAAATAAAAATGTAAAAATTAATAGGGTTAGTGCTCGGGTTGCCTCCCGAGAAGCGCTGCTTATAGTCTTAAGCTAGACTTTACCTCTCATTCGTATGGTCAAGGTGGTTTGAGGAGGTGAAAATCCTTCCTCATGCGATCAATTCGATTTTTGATATAAAATTTAAGTCGAGTAGTGTTTACCTCAAAAGTGTCTGAATTTAGGATTGCTTACCTCGATCAGTCCCGTATAGGAAGACATTAAGTACCTCAAAAGTGATTTCTTCTGGGTTGTCTTGAGGTCCGAATTGGCGATTCGAGGGTCTTCCTTATTCAACATGATGATCCCCTATTTTGAAGTGATTTGTTGTTCCTATCGACTTGTCTCGGGGTTCCTTCTGTTTTTCTTCGTGCGGCTTGGCTCCTCTTTAAAGTGTGTCTTCCCTCTTTTAGTTTGTTGATCTCAAGGCTTCGTTCCTCATATGCTTCTTCTTTGTTGACACAAGGTTCTGTTTCACCTCGGTTTGTAGTTACGTGGTTGTTCTGCGGTGAAATTTGAATGTTGATTATCAACTCGATTTTACTTTCTCACCTTCATCGATCGATGTTCGCCGAGTCAAGAGCTTGTAAACCGATTGATTCGCCACCTATACGAAGAATGAGTTCTCCTGCACCAACATCAATTTTAGTCCTGGCAATTGCTAGAAAGGGTCTTCCTAAAATTAAAGGGATCGAATTGTTCTCATCCATGTCTAAAACGACAAAGTCTACTAGGAATACGAATTTATCAATTTTGATTAGAACATTTTCAATTATACCCTAAGAATTCGATAGTTTTATCGCTTAATTGAATGCTCATCCCGGTTTGTCTCGGTTTCCCTAGACCTAGTTGTTTAAACATTTTATAAGGCATAACATTGATGCTTGCCCCTAAATCACCTAAAGCATTATCAATAGATAAACTACCAATTAAACATGGAATTGTAAAACTCCTGGATCTTTTAATTTCCGTGGCGCTTTATTTTGTAGAATTGCTGAGCACATTGCATTTAGCTCCACATGTGATTCCTCGTCTAGCTTCCGCTTGTTTGTCAACCGCTTTTTTAAAAATTTTCTATAATCGGGTATCTGCGAAAGAGCTTCGAGAAATGGTAAGTTAATATGTAATTTCTTTAAAAGTTTAAGAAACTTACCAAACTATTCCTCTGTGTTGTCCTTCTTCATTGCTTCGGGATATGGTACACGAGGATGGTACTCTGTAATTGCCGATTTTGGTATTTCATGGCTCACCTCAACCTTACCTTCACTTACCACAGGATCTTGCCTTGGGTCAGATTCCACTAATCTTTCACTATCATGAGTTGTTACAGCTTGACTTTGCTCTTTTGGGTTAGTTTCAGTGTTGCTTGGCAAGCTTTCTTGTGGTTGTTCTAAGATTAGCTTAACAGGCTGACCTAAATGATCCTCGATCCCTTGAATCGATGTTTCTTGTTTCGTTTCTATATTTTGGAGACGTGCTTCTGTGTTTGCTATGAATTTTTGCCAGCGTCTCTTCAAGGTTCGACTCATCTTCCTGTTGGTGAGGTGGTTATTGAAAATTTGGAGGAAGTTCCTCTCTTTGGCTGCCTTGATCGTCCCACGAGAAATTGGGATGGTACCTCCAATCTGTATTATAAGTGTCACTATAAAAATTATTTTGAGGTCTAGAGTAGTTACCCATATAGTGGACTTGTTCGTTCTTCATGCCATATCTGTAGGGTGGGTACTCAGGATTCGCCACGCCTCCTAGATTCGAGTCATGTTGCATAACTGGATGTACCTGCGAGAGACTACACAAACCATCAATCTTTTTATTCATCATCTCTAACTGGTTTGATAACCTGGTTATTGCATCGAGGTTGAAGACATTGGCGGCTTCTGTTGGTGTTGTCCTCATAACTCGCCACTGATAGTTATTTAGTGACATCTTCTCTATAAACTAAAATTATCTGACAAAAACAAATAAAATAAAAATTAGCAAAGTAAAAATTTTAAACTAAAAATAAAAGTAAATTGCGAAAAATAAAAAGAATGGCTAAAGTAATAAAAATAGAGCTTTCTTAATATTTTAGTTCCCAAGAACGGCGCCAAAAAAACTTGATCATTGTAAATCGAGTTTTAAAATTTATAAAAGAATGATTGAACCTGGAAACCAACTCTGACAACGATTAAAGGCAAGTGCACCTATCGAACAGTAGTATAATTTAGGCAAGACCGGATTATCGAACCCAAAGGAACTAAAAGTACTAATGCTCACCGTCTTTTTATTATTTAGCCTTAATATAAAGTGATGGTTGTTTAAACTAAAACTAATCTACTTACTAAGCTAAGACGCAAAGACAAAAAGAATAAATTCGGGAAATAACTTTTGGGAAAACTCAGTTGACTCAAGCGATACCCTTAGAAAAAATCCAACTAGACTTCACTTGTTATTTAACCTTGAACCATATGATTTATTTACTTAGTTTGATCCGTGAGACTCCCTAACGTATATTAAACCCTCTCTCGAGGCGAATAACGTTTAACCCTAGGTTAATTAGTGGAACTCTCGTTAAACATAATAACCCCCTAGAATAGCAAAGAAATCGATCTGTGGACTCCCATATTAGGTTTTACCCTAATCCGGAAAAATCTCGTCACCCTATCTCTAGGCGCGCGATCAACTCCGCTTAATTATGTTGGATCTACTCTTAGGCAGGGTCTATTCCTCCTCCATCTAAGCACATTAGATTTGGATTAAGTTCACACAATTAAGAACAAACTAAGTTATTATCATATAATTCAAAAAAACAAATAACAAGATTCCTCATAGGTTTCATCCCCTTCGGGTATCCGAAGGTTTAGTTCATAATAATAAAAGACAACATCTCAAGAGAAAAGATAAAACAAAAAATAAGAAATCCTTAAAACCCCCTGTAGGAATTGAAGAGGAGATCCTCCGTCTTGAGTAGAATTCCGGCTTCTTGAGATGGATCAACTGGCTATCTTCGAGTGATTCCCACAAATCTGACCTTTTCGGCTTGGCTTCTTGGCCTAGCTCTCCGCCCCCTAGACGAAAGCCCTGGCAGAGGCTTCTGCCGAACTCCCCTATTAAGTTTCCCCCAGGGTGTTTATATAGGCTTTGAGATGTGTTACTTGGCCTCCAAGTATCCTAATTTGAGTGCAATTCCTATTTAGGAGTTTAAGTAGACTTAGAAATGTGTTTCTTTGCCTCAAAGCATCCAAATCCGAGTAAAATTCCTCTTTACCGCGGCAGGGACACGGCCATGGAACATGTCCGTGTGAATCGTCTTCAGGTCGTGTTCGACACTGTTGAATGAGGCACGACCGTGTGGCTTGAAGTCCAGGCCGTGCTGATTTCGTGGCTTGGCCCAATTTGGTCCGTTTTAAGCCTGTTTCTCGTTCTTTTCATCATCGGGTGCTTTCCTGAGTGTAAGACATGAAAAGAAAGGATTAAGAGCACCTTTTTACAAAAATTGGGGCTTAAATCATCCAAAAGCATATTAAATGTGGGCTTAAAATATGTTACTTTTACGGTTTATCAGCCGTGTGAGTAGGCCATGTGGTCCTCACACGCCCATGTCTGGACTCCGTGTGTAATTCACTAGCATTCTGTTTATGCACCACGGCCAAACCAAACGCTCGTGCGGTGGCCGTGTCTTACCCCACGGCTGAGACACACGACCGTGTCTCTAGCCCGTGTGGCATACATTAGGCTATTTTTCAAACCTTTTGTGTTCTTAACTCTTTGTACAATTTATAATATATCAATCTTTGTTATACCTTTAGCTAATTCTAACTTAGCCACATCAAGACATTTCTCCATGCATGCATAAAATAGGTTTACTTACCTATAGGCATTAGGAGCCACACCTCATGGCTCTATTCAACGAAGCAATATAAGCCTAAACATTTGGCTAATTCATAATAATACATACAACCAATAACTAAATCTCTATACATGCCATTCACTTGAAAATAATTAGGAATTGTCGTGATTCCAACTTGACAAATTGATAGTGTGATGATACCTCCAACGATCTCCAACCCCGAGCCAACCTGACAACACTAAGAGAAATGGGAAAATGGTGTAAGCTTTATAGCTTAGTAAGTTGGCATATAATAATAAACAATCTATTTAACAATACTATCCCATTCCTCAATAGATATGCTTAAGAAAATAGAATCATTATTCACATGATTTCACCTTTTACTCAAGTTCAGCTAAGGCTATTTTCCTGAGTCACAGTCACTAATTTAATTATTTCATAAGCTACAGAACTCGAAATTAAGTTCTAAAAATTTTCCCTGAAATCAGACTCATATATCTTCTTGCCATAAAATTTCCATAATTTTTGGCTTATCCAATTAGTACAGTTTATTCATTAAAGTTTTCCCTGTTTCACTGTTTGACAGTTCTGCCCTCTCTTCACAAAATCTCATATATCTCATTGTACAGAATTCAAATAATGTTTTCGTTTATTCCAATAAAAAATAGACTCACTAAGGATTCTATTAATATAAACCATGCCCCATAATTATTTTTTTACAATTTATAATGATTTTTCCAAGTCAGAATAGGGGATCACGTAATCATTCTGAACCAGTCTCACAAGAATTTAAATATCTCATAAAGTATAATTCATTTTCTCACACCATTTTATTTCTATGAAAATAGACTAAATGAGATTTAATTTAATATCTCATTTAATTATTAGTTCAATTCCTACCATTTTTAGTGATTTTTCAAAAATACACAACTGCAGCTGTCCAGTACTGTCTTAATGCTAATTTCACTTTTTTCATGATTTTCATGTATTCACTTTTATTTTTACACATATGCACAAAAATATAGTATAACTTAGCATATAACTATCACTTGATCATAGGCACATCTCACTCATTTGCATCCTTACAATTGATGCATCATAACCCAAACACTTTATTCAACATATAAATCATACAATAGCAATTTCATACACATACCTATATTATTTGTTCATACGATTTCCTACTTAATTTCATACATGCACTTCACTTATACAAACGATTTCATATTCATACTTACACATATAAATGTATCAATCACAATGTTCACTTGCACATTATTATCACATGATTAAATCCTTTGCACATTCAATCACTTTTCATTATATCAATTCAATACCCGTTGAACCCTATGGAATACTAAAGGATACACTGAATAAGGCACCAAGTGCCACAATCGTAATATAGCCGGTTGTCATCAGAACGTAGCCGGCTACCACTGAATTGTAGTAGAATCTACCATCGTAATGTAGCCGGTTACCACCGAATTGTAGCCGGCTACCATCGCAATGTAGCCGGCTACCACCATCGATCACTTATCACTTAAGTTTCCTAGGGTTCAATCGGGATTTTTCACACTTGTTAACACTTAGGCGACATTCACTTAATCATTTGTCTCATGATAACACTAATTCACAATTTTCTCATAATATTCATAATCATAGAATTCACATTTAAGTACAATATTTCAATACACTTCCATGTACTATAGACATATTTTTAAATCAATTTAAAAACTTGGCACATTAGTCATTTAATTCAACATAATTCAATAAATACAACAATTCATTTTTTTAAATATAAATTATAATATTATTGCATTATTAATATCAGACCAACTTACCTCAAATGCCTAAACGGCTAATTTCCCGACTTAGCTCACAACTTCATTCTTCCCCGATCTTTGTCCACATTTCATGTTTTCTTGATCTAACATGTCAAATATCACTCATTTAACACATTTTATCAACACACTAGTCAATTCAATTCACATATCAAATTTTGGAAAATTTACAATTTTGCCCCTAGCTTTTCAAAAATTACACTTTTACCCCTAGGCTCGTAAAATATTTTTTATTCAATTTTCTTATGTTTTATGAGATGCTGAACATTTTTCCCTTCTATAGAAACTTCAAATTCTCACTAATTCACACACTTATGACTAATTTATAACTTTTACAATTTAACCCCTTTTTGACGATTTCATCGAAAACCATTTAATAAAACTCATTTCTCTAATCATAGACATACATATTCTACCATCATTCATAAAAATACACAATTATTCAACATGGGTCAATTTTTAAAATCAAACTCTAGCTCAAAATAATGGTAGAAATAGCTAAACTAAGTTACCGGGATTTCAAAAATACGATGAACATTAAAAACGGGGCTCAGAAACACTTACTATGAAGCTTGAAAAGCTTGAAACCCTTAGCCATGGAGTATAGAAATTTTTGGCAGCTACCTAAAGAAGATGAGCATATTTTTTTCTTGTATTTTGTCTTTTTATTCATTTAAAACACTAAATGACTAAAATACCCTTAAGGCTTTTCTTTCAATTTTGTCCTATTCATGCCCATTTTTGTCCATCAAGTTATCCAATGGTCTAATTACCTTTTAAGGACCTCAAATTTTAAAACACATAACAATTAGACACCTCTAACATATAGAACTCAACTTTTGCATTTTTTACCATTTAGTCCTTTTTACTAAATTTAGTGCCCAAACGTCAAAATTTTTGAACGAAATTTTTACGAAATCTTTCCGTAAAATTGTAGACCATAAAAATATAATAAAAATAGAATGTTTCTCATCGGATTTGTGGTCTCGAAACCACTGTTTCGACTAGACCCAAATTTGGGTTGTTACAACGAAAATTAAAAGATCTAGGGAGTTTTACAATTCCATGTTTAATTGGTAGTTTACCTATTGATAATGCGTTAGCTGATCTAGGGGCAAGCATAAATGTCATGCCTTATAAATTGTTTAAACAACTAGGTCTAGGGAAACCCAAACAAACTAGGATGAGCATTCAACTAGCTGATAAAACTGTTAGAATTCCTAGGGGTATAATCGAAGATGTACTCGTAGAAGTTGAAAAATTTGTTTTCCCAGTAGATTTTGTTGTTTTAGACATGGATGAGGATAATTCGATCCCCTTAATCTTAGGAAGACCATTTTTAGCAACTGTCAGGACTAAAATTGATATTGATGCAGGAGAACTCATACTTGTAGGTAACGAGACAAATACTCTCAAAGCTCTTGATTCGGCTAGAACATCGAGTAAACAAGGTGAGAAAACAAACTCTATTGATAACCATTCGGTTAACCCTTCTTTTCAGGAAGCACCACAAAAGAATACAACTGAACCCGATCCAAAACCCAGTGTTAACAAAGAAATAACTCATGAGGAACGAGGGATTCAATTCGATGATCTAGACGAGTGGAAGATGCATTTCAAGGAAAAATTAGGAATACACGAAGCAAAACCAGAGCCACTCCACGAAGCAAATAAGTTCAAAATAGGGGACCAAGTACTATTAGATAAAACTGACCCTCGAATATCTCCCCCTGACCCTAACACAAACAAAGAAATACCGTTTAGGGTAATCAGTGTTTTTCCATACGAAACAGTCGAGGTAAGTAATCCTATTTTTGGTACTTTCAATATAAATGCATCTCGACTTAAACTCTATCATGATAATAAAACTAATAGCATGAAGAAGGACTTTCAACTCCTCAAACCACCCTGACAATACAAACGAGAGGTAAGTCTAGCTTAAGACTTTAAACGAGCGCTTCTCGGGAGGCAACCCGAGCACTAACCCTAGTTACTTTTGTTTTTGTTTTCATTTTATTTTCTTCTCTTAATCTTAAAACACCTAACTTTAAACTAACCAAAAGTGCAGGCCAAACGGTCTTACACACGGCCGTGGCCGTGGCCGTGTGGAAGTACAGAATCGCCGTACTGACACGGCAGAGAGGGTACAAGTCAGAAAGAATCAAATCTTTGAGTCACGGACTCCAACCACCACCCCATGGGCACCGACAAAATGCCACGGCCGTGCGACGCGGCTGTGGACGACACTGACTTAGCACCAACGGGCGTGGCGACCTGAGCATGGGCGTGGGAGAAACGAACGAAGCCCACCACGGTCGTGCGATGCGGCCGTGTGAGATGCCACGCCCACGATACACGGGCGTGGGGTTGTACCTGATTTGAGAATTTTATTTAAACCACCCACCCCTCCCTCTTCTCACCTAACTTTCACCCTTCTTCCTCCTTTACACCCTTACACCATACATTCTTAGCATTCTTCATTCTTATAGCATTCTTCTCAATCTTTTGGCCATGTCGAAGAAACGGAAGGAACCCAGCACAGTCTCCCTCATGGAGACCAATCTATATAAGTTCATGCTGGCCGCTTCAATCACTCGACAGCCAAGGGTCCTTGAGACCATTTAATTTTTCTTCTTCTTTACTCTTCTCCTTTATTTTCCTTCTCTTTAACACTCTTATGCTTAATCTAGTTTATTTTATCTTAGTTTCTTAATTTTAGGTTCTAAAGGCTGCTAGGGAATCACACCACGACCACCACCATATCCCCAGCCTTAGAAATCACACCCAACAATAAGGACTCTACGGTCCATTTATCTCTTCTTTTAATTTTAGTTTCATCTTTATTTTTCTTCACTTTAGCTTGCTATTCTTTAATTATTTAATTAGTATAGTTTTAATTATTATTATTATATCCTGGCTAATCCTCCATGAGCTACCCAATTTCTTCATCTAGCACAGGATCGTCATCAAGAACGCCCCTCCAACTTATCTTTCACATCCTCCAAGGATTTCATCCATAATTGAGGAAGTTTCACTTCTCCCCATATCTTATGATTTTAGTATTATTGTGTTATTATCTAACTTTGTACATTGAGGGCAATGTACATCTTAAGTGTGGGGGGTGAACAACCTAAAAAGGTGTCTAACCTTTTTTCATTATTCTCAAAATTCCTGAAATTAGGTGCCTAACTTTTTGCATTATTCTCAAATCCTAAATTATGTCTTGTTTCCTAAAGTAAATTTCTCATATTATCATTAGAATGAAATTCCTATGATTCATGATCTTTATTGATGTGTTTTAGATTAAGTCATTGATAATTGTGCATTGATAATTAAATTCTAAGATTACTAGAGAATCAAGCATGATAAGTCTATTTTTCAGAAATTAAAAATTTTCTAGATTGTCTACCTGAATTTGAATATTACTTTGAAGTTTGAAATTTACAAGGTTGATATCAAAATACCCATACTTTTTGTGAGATTTTGAGCCTTATAGAGCATATATTCCTTTTCATGCTCACTTTATTGATAATGAGTGTGTCAACATTGATTTGTTATTCTAGAACTTGCATCGATTATACATGTTGAGACCACACCTTTGATTTGATATACAGAAATGATAAAGGCACCTAGGATTTAACCCACTTACTCCACTAAAAAAACCTACATTCATAATTAACCCCTAGTGAACCCCTTTGATCCTAACAAACCTTTTTATTGACTCACCCACTAATTTTAACTCAGAAACCCTTTGTTTTTGTTATCAAACCCTTTGTTTTTATTATCACCATTCCTTTTGACTACCCTTATATCGAGATTTGATTTTATTAATAACCTAACTATGTTTTTATTTCAGTAATTTATCCTTTGTCATGTATTTATGATTTGTTCTTAAAAAAAATCGAAGTATAGTCGTTATTCATTACTAGTTTTGTGATTAAGTGAGCTTATACGTTTGAATTCCAAATATTGAAAAAGAAGCTCGTAGTATTAGTATTATTAGCTTTCAGTTGATGTAATTACTTTTGATCAGTTCATTGTTTCTGGTTAGGTAATTTTTCAGGTCGATCTTAATTCTAACCCTCTAATTCAGCCTTTAACCACACCTTTAACCCAAGCCCCATTACAACCCTTTCAAAGACCTTTTTATTTGTGCATCATCTCATATTACAGTGGTGGAGATTTGATTTTCATGCAAGCCTATGGGATTAACTTTTCAGGTTTGACATTTGAGTGCTTAATCCTGAACCTTAAACACTTCGAGTGATTTGAGTGAATCTTTAGTGAGGATGTCCACCCTTGTAGGTTTTGAATCAGAGGTAATTATTTAGATGAGGGGAAACACCTATGTTTTGTGCTACAAATGTATGACTTAGATTGTTTGAATCTTTAGGACTCTTTGAGTTAAATTATCCATGTATAAATTATCTATGAATTATGATGAGATGTTGTTGATAGGAATATTGAATCATGGAAAGTTCGTTTTAATTGTAAGTTGAGAATTTTGCTTGAGGACAAGCAAAAGCTTAAGTGTGGGGGTATTTGATAAACCGTAAAAGTGACATATTTTAATCCCACATTTAGCATACTTTTGGATGAATTATCCTTTATTTTATGTAAAAACGTGCTCTTAATCCTTTCTTTTCATGTTTTATACTCAGGGAAGCACCGGAGGATGAAAAGAACAAGAAACCGGCTTAAAATGAGCCAAATGGGCCAAAGCACGAAATCAACACGGCCTGGGCCCAAGACCAAACGGCCGTGCCTCCTCAATAATCTCGAACACGGTCTAGCCACGAGATACACGGCCGTGCCTCATTAATGAAGTCCGAACACGGCCTAAAGATGATTCACACGGGCGTGTGCCATGGCCGTGTCCCTGCCGCGGAAAAGAGCAATTTCAATCGGATTTGGATACTTAGGGGCAAAGAAACACATTCCAAAAGCCTATAAATACACCCTAAGTATGACCTAAAAGGGGGGAGTCGACGGGAGCCTAAAGCTACCGTTTAGGGGCGTCTTGCTAGGCCAGAGAGGGCAAATTTATGGGGATTCACTCGGGGATAGCCAGTTGATCCATCTCAAGAAGCCGGAATTCTACTCAAGACGGAGGATCTCCTCTTCAATTCCTTCAGGGGGTTTTATGGATTTCTTATGTTTTGTTTTATCTTTTCTTCTGAGATGTTTTCTTTTATTGTTATGAATTAAACCCTCGAGATACAGAGGGGATGAAACTTAGATGAATCTTGTTATCGTTTATTTGAACTATATGATAAATATTTGACTTGTTCTTAATTATGTGTGCTTAATTCTTGTGTTGATATTTCGCGGAGATTGATTCAAGTTGGATGTGCTTGGGTGGAGGAGCAAAAGTCCTTGCCTAAGAGTAGATCTAGCATAGTTAAGCAGAGTTGATCGCGCGCCTAGAGATAAGGTGACGAGGCGTTACCGGATTAGGGTGAAACCTAATATGGGAGTCCATAGATCGAGTTAATGCAATTCTAGGGGTTTTAATTAGAAAGAGATTTCAATTAATCAACCTAGGGTTAGACGTTATTCGCCTCGAGAGAGGGTTTAATATAAATTAGGGAATCTCACGGATCAAGTCAAATGAATAAATCGTCTGGTTCAGAGTTAGATAACAAGTGAAGTCTAGGTGGATTCTTCCTTGGGTGTCGTCTTAATTAATTGGTTTTTCCCACAAGTATTTTCCCCAAATTCATTCTTCTTTGTCTTAGAGTCTTTAAGTTTAGTAGTTAATTAATCTAGATTAAACAATCATTCGCTTAATTCTTAGGCTAAATAATAGAAAGAAAGTTAGTATTAGTACTTTTAGTTCCTTTGGGTTCGACAATCCGGTCTTACCTAAGCTATACTACTGTTTGATAGGTGCGCTTGCCTCAATCGTTGTCATAGTTAGTTTCCAGGTTCGATCATTATCTTTATAAATTTTAAAACTCTGACATCACAGCGATCAGTGATCGGAAATATCCAAAATTCAACTCTCAATTCAGCAAGCTTGTATGATTTCTGTTGCGTTTATAGCAAATGATAAATATCTAATTTCTTGACTTGATCTTAGGGTTGGTTTTGAAGTTTTGGTCTTAGGAAATGCTTACATGTTGAATATGATACCATATATGTTGGAGGTATGTATAGTGAATTAATGGGTTGCTTGCCCATTTGACAATTTTATGCTTATAAATGAGTTATTTCTTGCTTGCCAAGTAGATGAATAAGTGCATATACTTGTAATCATGTATGAATGAATGTTGATATGTTAAGAATGATAATTCGGCATTTGTGAATGTTATGATTTGATCAGTAGCCTGAAACACTTACATGATTAATAGCAAAATACTAAATAAATACATGTTGAACAAGAACTTGCAGCTAGCTTTTCCTCCCAAATCAAATGGAGGAAAAGAACAAAAGAAAACAAAATTCAATAATAAGATTCATCGATGGACTATGTGTATTTTACAGAAAAGAACGTAAAAGATCACTATGTATACACATATTGATTACCACTTTCACCATCAGATGCATCAGCAAGCCTTACAATAGCATTGATGAGCGCTTGTTCCTGCCCTGCATTAGATATAATGGTTAAACTTGCAGTACTAATGTTACAAAAGGAAAGAATCATTAGAATAAAAGATATAACTAGAAAGGAGGTTTGGGATTCTGATTTCATTTTATTTCCTCAAGTTTCATTTTAGCTTAAATAAAACTTTCCTAGTATGATAGGATATTAGGGTTGCTCTTATTGTAAACCTCTATTTAAGGGGAAATTTACCAAGTAATAAAACAAGTTCATTTTGCAGTAAATTAAGGTAGGCAACTTTCAGAGAGTTCTAGGGTAGGCTACTCCTTAGAGTTCCATCACCATAGGCAAAACCAGGAATCGAAATACGGGCAAAGACCCTTCTGTATGATCTGTTTTTTCTGTTAAATCACCCCATAACTCGACCTCAAGCCTGTGGTCATAACAACTAAGCAATAAAAAGAATGTATTCAGGCTATGTGAATCATATGCTTACTTTCAGCTTCTTCTTTGCTTTCTCAAGCTCAACAAGATCGGGATGACTTGTATCAAAAGCCCTTTCCACCTGTTGAAGCGAGCAAAATAAAATTAGCTAACATCTTATAGCGTAAATTATCTCATTTTGGCAGTTTCAGTTTAGCTGGCTCTCCATAAATATCTCATTTACTAGCATCTTTGTGTAAAGTAATTCAATCTCATTCGGATGTTTCTTTTCGGTACCATTCTGTGAAGGCGAAAGTTCTTTTCTTGATTGGCCCTTCATTGAACCTCGGCCTCTTCCTAGTATTGGAGCAGGATCACCACGACTAAAGGATTTCTTATAGCTGCATGGAAACCAAGGCCCCTTCGGTACGTAAGAGATGCCTGGGTCCTCGCCATCTCATCTGATATTGTCAGGAGAAATCTGTAATAGTTAGGAGATCAATACTGTTCTCAATAAAATGTATCGAGAAAACTATTTGTTGGTAAGAAGCGATGAAACAAAACCTTTGGCAAACTTAGATAATTAAAACAAGGGTAAACTACTAAAGTAGTTACTTTTGTTTACCTCAGTTTATATTGTAGTCACTTATGTTTGAAATGTTAAGTTTTAGTCACTTACGTTATCGCATTCTAATATTTTAGTCACTGAGCCGTTAATTTCCGTTAACGGTGTAATAGTAAGTTGAAGTAGTACGTTAAATCATCATTTCAAACAAAAATTTTAGGTTAATTTATACAATCGATCCCTATATTTTTTCATTTTAAGCAATTTAAATTTTTTTTCTTTTATGTTCTTTTTACTTTCCTTTTTTTCTCCTTTATTTTTCATTCTCTTCTGCTTCTCCCTTTGTTTTCCTTCATTTATTTTTCATTTTCTTCTGTTTCTTGTTTTCCTTCATTCTCCATTTCTTTTAACATAGTTTTCTATTTTTGCCATTTGTTAAAACTAGTTCACAAGTTTGCCTCACTTGGGATAAACTACCAAAATAGATTTGTGGTAGTATGTTTCTTCTAACCCTTTTGTTTCAATAAAAAAATTATGTAAACTTAATTTAGAGAAAGAATTATGCTAGGTTATAACCCTTTTAATAATATGTAAATTAAATAAGAAATAATATAAAAATTATAATATATAACCTTTTAAAAAAATGTTTCATAAAATGTCCAATAACTTTCATAACACTTATAAATAATATAGTTTTTTTATCATAACTTTAGAAAGTTATTTTTTATGAATAAATTGTGTTAAAAAATAAAGACATTTTTTTTCTTACGAATAAGCATATTATTTTTATAATATATAGCATGAACACATAAATAAGTTATGTCCATACTTCTTGGCCATAACTTTTTATAAATAAATATATTATAACTTAAATTATTTTTTATAATAAATTTTTTGGCCACAACTTAAAAAAGATTAGGACTTAACATAATATACTTTTTGGTTATAACTTTATAAAATACACATAAATTATTTTTATAATATAATTTTTTACCATAATCATCCCAAACACTCATCTATGTTCATGCTTATAATATAAAAATTTATAACTTAAACATGTACAAAAAAATCGGGTGTAATTACTTGTATAATTGCTCAAATTCTTACCCTTCCCTTAAAAATTATAATTTTTTATTAAAAAATAGCAATACCAACCAGATAAGAGTAGGGGTCAAAATTTTTTTTAAATCTTATAACCATTAAATTTTAATGGGCCGGCATTGTTATTTTTAATAAAAAAATTTATAACCTTTTTTATAAATTTTGTTTATAGTTATTTTTATGATTTCTTAAATAATTATTAAAATTTAAAAGGCTTAATTGATTTTTTTTAATTTGTTAATAAGGGTTTTTTGACCTTTTAGCCTTATTAGTTCAAAAAAATTTCTAATTTACTTCCAATAAAATTCTAGGGGTCAAATTGAATAAATGTGTAAAGATTGAGGGCTAAACTTGTTATTATACCTTATATATAAACACTAAATTTTAACAAATGGGATGTTTTGCTTTTACTCATCTAACGTACTAGTAGGGATGTTCAATCGGCTAACCGACCCAAACTACCATTAATCGAATTAACCGACCCTTTTAAATCCTTAACCGTTAATCGAATCGAAATTTAAAAAAAAATTAATCGAACCGAACTTTTTTGGTTAATTCGGTCGGTTAACAGAATTAACCGAAATTTATATATTTTTGTTTTTTGGTTAAAACAAGTATAAAACATATAAAAAAATAACCGAATTAACCGAATTTAATATATGTAAAATGTTTATAAAAAATATAAATTTTCAGTTAATTCGATTAATTAGCCGTTAACCGAACTTCCAAAAAATTATTAACCGACCCCTGACTGAATTAATTCAGTTAACCGACCGATTAACTGAATTTGGTCAGTTACCCAAATTAATTTGATTTTACCCTAAATTTGCACACCCCTACGTACTAGGGCTAATTTGCCCAAATTTTCAATAGAGGGGCTAAAATGCAATCCAAGATATAGTTTATGGGTCAGTTACCCATAATATTATAATGTTTTAATCATTAATGCATATATAAACTATTAATATATTATATATTATATGCTATGTAATAGTATTGTATATTAGGAAGGTTAACTTTCAAATGTACGAAAAGTATAGATTCTTAGAACATATTTCAACCAATATAATAAATAGGATTTAATAATTAATATATTATGTATTACTATTACAATATGGGATATAGTATTACATAATATAGTAATATATTTTAAGATTATTAATACATATATAACTGTTAATTGGTCCAAAATGAAAACTGAATTTACAAGCTGATTCGCTTGAATTGACTCAATGTTGTCAGTTAAGTTGGTTTTAACCGATAACTATAATAGATGATATACTATTGCATAATATAATAATATAGTAAATAACTATGATTAAAACTATCAATACACATATATAACTATTATTATGTTATAAATTATAATAAAAGATAGTATTACATAATATTATAATCTTTATTTCTTTTTTTGGTAAAAAAATTTTGTTCATTAATGCATATATATAAACTATTAATGTATTATATATTATATGATATAAGCTATCATTATATAATATAGTAGAAGGGCTAATTTTCAAATGTACGAAGAGTATAAAGACTTAAAGTATAAATCAACCAAGATAATAATAAACAATAATATTTAATATTTTTTTTGAACAATATCATTATAAGATTTGATCATATCTGCTCTTTTTTTTTGTTTTTACATAATACCTAGAACTATCTGTCGAAACCATTTTTACGTTTTTTTTAAAAACGGGGTTGACTTTAAAAAAAACGAAAACGGGAGTCGCCACCGATCTTTTTTTGCTTAGGTGTGATCGGATCACCTTATAAAACATTTTTTGTTTTATTTAAAATATTGATTTTGGCCTACGAAATTCAAGAGAACGGGTTCGGGAGTCGGTTACGTACGAGGAAGGGTTAGCACCCTCGTAACGCCCAAAAATTGGTACCTAATTGATAAACTAATGTCCTAATGTCAAAAATTTGAAAAATTTAAAATACGATCCTTTTTTATTTGAAAGAAAACTTGAATAAATCAAATTGCACGCCAAGACCCACTTATCTCAAAGAGATAAAATGTCACACCCAATGAGTTAGGATGCAACATTTCAAGACTTCGAAACTAAGCTTGCCTTTATTTGTAGAAAATCCTTACCTCGAGATAACAAAACGTCATATCCAATAATTTAGGACACAACATCTCGAATTCCCTAGAATAAGTTTTGATTTGAAACTTATGGGTTTCGATTTCAAAAAGGGATACTTGATTTCTTAAGTTCAACGAGAAAAATCGAAACCCAGTGAGTTGGGTACAATTTTTCTCGAAGCCCCCAAATATTATGTATCGCCGTATTTTTTTAAAAAAACTTTTGAATAAAATGTGACAATTTAGCAAAATGTATTTTTATTTAAAACAATGATTTGAGTAAAATATTGCATTAATATATTACAAAACATAAATACTAAAAACAATTTACGAAAATTACATGATATACTAACATTTAATACTAACATAGATAATTAAGAGGAAGAATAACGTATTGAAATAACAATATAAGATAAAAACTACTAACATAGATAATACTAACATAAATATTGCAAAAGATAAAAACTACAAAATGAATATGAAACTTTACATACAAGATCAAGTATAAAAGCAAAATAACAATATAAGATAAATGACATTTACAATTTTTATAAAAAAAAGTTTAAAACAAATAATATATATATATACAAAGTATTGAAATAAGTAAATAAATAATAAATTACAAGAACTAAATCAGAATAAAAATAAAAATCAATAAAAAATGAAAGAAAAAAAAAGATTAAAACTAAATTTAAACAAATTCTAGGGGTGAAATTTTAAACAAAGACTAAGACCAAACTAGGGACCCAATTGAAACGCGTGCCCCAAAGGAGGGACTCACTGGGCAAATATGCCCTGTTCCCAAAACGGTACCGTTCCAATATTTGTATTTAAATGGCCCAGGGACTAAATCGAAATAAAAATAAGATTCCAGGGTCAAATTAAAAATAAAAAATGAAACAGGATTAAATTGAAGTGCGCAAGAAAAGAGGGAGGACCAAACGCGCAAACTTCCCATAAAATAAAAACACACGGATCCTTCCCCGGGTCGGGTCAACGCGCGGGTCTTATGGCCTTAGAACGACGTCGTTTTGGGCAATAAAGACTTATCCCAAAACGGCGTCGTATAGGGGCCTTATAAATATTAAAAAACCTTAAAAAAATCACTTTTAACATTCTCCTTAAAAAGTCAGAAATCCTCTGAAGAAAAAAAAACCCTCTGAGCTCCGGCCTTGGTCCGGCCGAGCTCCGTTCATCGGACTGTCGCACGCGCCTCACGCGCCACTGCCGACGCCGCTCTATACGGCGACCGGAGGCCAAGAAACTTCGTTTCTCAGTGCAAATCGAAAGGTAAACTCGTTCTATTCATTTTTAGTAGTATTTGTATATTAAAAAAAATATTTGCATGGATCAAAAAGAAATGAAATAAAATAAAAAAAATACTAAGCGAAATGGAACAATCGAAAATCACCTATGTTCATTTATTTTTTTGTGTATTGTATTGTAAAAAAATCCCCCTTTTACAATGATTTTGATTGGTTTTTATAACCAAAGTAAATCAACTGATAATAAATACAAAAATCCTATTTTGCTGCTACTGTCTGCGTTCTTTCCTTGTTTTGCAGGTGAACGGCGAAAATCTCGGCGCGATTCACGCGTTGATGGTGGCGCGATGTCCGGTGATGAAGGCTAGTACAGCGGGTAACGACACGAGGAAGGAACCCTAGGGTTCGTGTTTTCAATTTCTGAAACAAAATTTGGGCCGTTGGGCCATGTAATTTTGTCTTAGGTATTTTGGGTTAGTGGGTCTTATGTTGGGCTTTGGGTAGTTTAATCTTGTAATTTTTGTTTTATTGGGCTGTAAATTGACTGGACATTTTGGTTTAAAATTGTTTTATTTTCTGTTTTTGGGTTTTGTATGGGCCCGGGCAAAAATAAGTTATTACACTATCTATAACCCTTCCCCAACTCATAAATAGAAGGATTATAATAGCCCATTTTTCAGTGGTATTGGAAACAGTGGTTTCGAGACAATAATTTCGATGAGAGAGTTTGTAGATATATTTAATTAATATTTATGAGTTAAATATAGTACAACAGTGAATCTTGATTTAATATATTTTAATAATTGGTCAGTTAGTCAAGATATAAGTGGTGCATACCGAAAGTTAAATGGTTTTCGAAAATGAGGATCGAGACCTCGTTTCTGTAAATTGATCTCGTGAATATTTTTATTAAATACCTACAGAGATGTTATATAGGTGAATTGAAGTTTGGTCCAAATTTTTTGATGAATTGATTATTAATTAAGAAAAAAGGATTAAATCGTAAAAACTACAAAAATCAATTGCTATTAATTTATAAGTGCTAATTGAGTATAAAAGTATAATTGGATAGTTTTATATGAAAATTTAGCCATAATTATGTTAATGGCTTGTTAGTCATTTGTTTATATTATAATATATGTTATAATTTAATTCATGTAAATGATTAAAGAATAATACAACAAAAACAAAGTCATATTCTTCGTCACTTTCATCTTTTCACCGAAACATTAAAAAGAAAAGTTTGGCAGCCATGTTTGAACGCTTTAAAAGTTCGGTGGTTTGCATGTAAGTTCCATTTGGGTTGCCAATGTAGGAGGATATGAGTTTGAGTGTGTTGAAGCGTACTATTCTCCTATTTATGGGTAGGGGTGAAGCCAAAACAATTTTTTAGGGGGGCCGGATGAAATTTTAATTTTTTATAGTTTATACCTTTATAATTTATAAAGGATCGAATCGGATTTTTATAATTTTAGGGGGCCAAAGTGTAATTTTACATTTACTAATTTAAAAATTTTTAAAAAATTTAAAGGCCTAAATAACAATTTTACATTTTAGAGGGGCCGGGGCCCATGTCAACCCCCTGACTTTGCCCCTATTTATGGGTTGGGGAGGGGCTATGGATAGTTCTAGGCATTGAATCAAGAAGAGCAGATATGACCAAAACCTATAAAAAAGATTGTTAAAAAAAACTATTATTATATTAAGATTATAATAAAGTATATATTATCCATAGTTATGAGTAATTTAACATATTACAATACATGTCTATAACTAGTAGTACATAAAATACTATTAAAAAAATAATATATTAATAAAATATTATTTTTATTAAATTAAATTTTGAATTGGATTTTAACCTTTATTTTAGACTATATAGTCTATTTTGGGTTTGAGTAATAATAAGTATATTATTTGCTTTAGGCTTAATATATTATTTTAGAGTTTTGAAATAAATAATTTATAATATGAGTATTAAGTTAAGAAATTTAATAAAAAATATAAAAAGTTATTCAATTATAGATATAAATAATAAAGAAAAAGAAAGAAGTAGAAGGAGATTGAGAGAAAGGGAAAATACTGATTTCATTCCATGCCTTGAGAATATAATAGAAAATTCTGTTGTAACAAACTGTACTAGAAAATGAAAATAAAATAGCAAATGTGTCATCAGCAATCCATTCAGAGGAAAAGTCATTAAATCGGTCCCTTGGGCTTGCTGTAGGAATCAGCCCGCTACTAATTGTTGCTAACTTGGTCCGCCTCACCCTCCTTCTTTAAGTCCATCAATCAGCCCAATAACCTTAGGCCTGTTCCTTCTGGTTCGGCATCCTAGGGCTCCCTTTCCCATTCTTTCAATTTCCTGATTACCTTCTAAATTCATGACACCCCTCCTATATTCAAAGAGAGTAGAATACTTCAAAATAATGAACAATAAAAAATATGCTCCAACTCCATTCATTTGGATTTTAGTGTTACTATATTTATTTCTAATTTAACATTATTAAATTTTTTGTAAATACATATTATTATTTTAAAACGTTAATTAGATTTAAATTATAAAATTTAAAAAATAAAAACCGAAAATAAAATACGAGGAAGATATTTGAAGATGATTTTAACCTACAACAGAAATGAAATTGAAGCAGCCTAGCTATTCCCTTAAAAAAATTCTAGAGTACAAACGAATCATAAATACAAAAAATTATTTGAATTAAAAGGTACTTATTTATTCGCAAAAAGAGACCTATTATTGAACCGTGACCGATACTATTAATATCTTTTCCTTCTCTTCTTTTCATTTATTTCATGGCTAAACCCCACAGCTTTCCCGAGAAACAAACATGGGGTACCTGGGAGGAGCTTTTACTCGCCTGCGCCGTCCATCGTTACGGTAACAACAGTTGGGACTCCGTTGCTATGGAACTACAGAAGCGAACTTCTACGTTCCAACATCTCTTCTTTACTCCCCTTTCTTGTCAACAGAAGTTTCAAGACCTTAAACGCCGTTTCGCTGAAAACGGCGACGACGGCGAAACTACTAATAACATCTCCACCAGCACCGTTCCTTGGCTTGATGAGCTCCGGAGACTCCGCGTAGCCGAACTACGCCGCGAAGTCCAACAATATGATCTCTCCATCGTGTAAATTATTACTAAATCATTTTTTATAAAAATATTAAATTACTTCTTTTGGGGTGGGGGGCAAAAATCGATAACTTTTTTCTGTTACTTTACAGGTCCTTACAAATGAAGGTGCAGAAATTAAAAGAAGAGAGAGAACAGAGCTTGACAGATAACGGAAAGGAAACTGAAAAATCGGATCTGGAGCGAGAAAAGGGAAGTGAAAAAAAGGAAGAAAACGAAACGGAGAACATTACCCGACGGCCCGTTAATAGCAGGGAAGACTCCGAGCGGGAGAACCATTCGGTAAACGAGTCGAACTCTACAGATCCGAAAGAGGAATCTCCGGGAACCGGACCAGACGAAGCGAAAGTTGAACCGGAACCTGTCGAACCGGATGGAGGTGAAACGGGGAAAGAGGTGCAGAGCGTGAAGCCTGGGGGAGAAGCTTCGTGCAACGGGAGCTGTGATAGTGTGGCGAAGGGATCAGCTGAAAACTCAGAGCGAGTTGACCCAAGAGAAACCGGTGATTCGCCGGAGTCAGTGGCCGAGTCTAAGGGAGAAGAACCTAATAGAGAGAGCAGCGATGTACAGAGCTCGGCTAGCTTGTCCGGGAAGGAAAAGAAAAATGCTGAACCGGACGAACCGGATAATGGGGAGTTGGACCAATCTCCCTCCATCAAGAAGGTGTCCGTTGAATCTCAGCCGTTGGTTGCGTTCCTCGAGATCTTCCGGTCTCATAAGTTCGGCTCCCTTTTCGAGCGCCGACTCGAAAGCCAGGTAAAACAAAATATTCTATATATATATTTAAAATATTAGTTTGATTTTTTTTAAAAATTGTTTAATTACTATTTATAAATAACGAGGAAAAAAAATAAAAAGAAGATTTTGATTGGTTGCTGCGCGGATTAGATATAGAGCATCACGGTCCAATCTGACGATGACGGGTCGGCAGGGTTAGGTTTGGTGATTTTGAAGATAAATGGATAAATACTATTTGGTATTTGAAATTTAAGAAAGTTTTGGTTATCTAATTTATGTAATCAGCCCATTAAAATTAATCTTGCCCGCTGATCTGATTTAGCGGATTAGTCTTTTATTAATTTAAAATAATTCAACACCAAGATTGAAAAATATTAAAAATCTTTTTAATTAAAAAATAATATATTATTATGAGAATTTTTTTTATAATTTTTATATAAAACCTACAAGGCAACCATTTTATTTAAAAGCTTTAGTACTGTTAAATATTTTTATTAAATTTATTGATTTTTAAATAAAAAAAATCTCACTTATGAAGAGGATTTTTTTTTCTTTAAAGAAAGAAGAATGTTAGAGCTACATGCAAGCGTAGATTAATACGGTGGTACTAGTTTTTTTGTGGTTTGAATTGGCGAAAAAATCCCTTTCATTCTTTATCTTCTCGTGTGAATAATATCATGTGCTGCAGAGATGTTGGTTTGGGCCCATGCGTAGAATTAACCGAGAATTAGGTATTTTTTGTCTGGAGAAAAGATTTTTGTTCTTTTTAATCATATGTCACGAGTCAAATATGTTGGAAAATTAATAAAAAAATATAAAAAAAAATTAAGTTGTATTTTTAATTAATTATTTAAAAAAATGGAGAATTGTGGTTTATTTTTAATATTAATATTAATTTTTTTACTATACTTGTAACTTCAGAGGTCATATTCATAAGCTTATATATATATATATATATATTAATGTTGGCATTATTTAGAGTTAGGAGGAAGGAAAGCAGTGAACTGAGGGTCCATTTGATAACCCGATGAAGAGTTGTTAGTTGGTCCATTCTCTTGCTGTGAACCTGGCATTATTTTTTTTAAGGGTAATGAGTTCTGTGAAGGCACAAAAAATCCATTGGGCACGTAAATTGTTCTAAAAAGATATGGTGGTTAGCTTATCTTATCCCAGTAAGAAACTTGGAGAAGCCTTTCTTCTTCTTTTTTTCTTTTTTTTTTTCAATCTCCAGCTCCGGGGCGGCGGCGCCACCCCTAAAATTGGAAATTGCACTTTTGATTTTTTAAAATTTATAAAATTATAAGTCCGTATATAATAAATTTGCACTTTTAACTCTCCAAAAAATAAAATTTTAATTTAGTTCTTGAAAAATTATAAAATATAAGCAAATAAAATAGTGAAATATAAAATTAATTATTACTCACAGCAGATCAGAAATTTTTTCTGTCTTTTCCAAGCTGTTTTCATTTTAAATGGAACTAAGGAGCCTGGAACCTAATTTGCGTCGACGCCACGTGATCACTTGTATATTATTCTTTAATGTTGTATTTTATGTCTAAAGAAACAAAAGCATGTGTCTACCACTCAGGTTTAGTTTTTATTTAGTTGATTGGGGGAGGTATGAGTTAGATGTCTTTTGTCTTGGTAATTGTTGGATTTTTGAAGGATGTCCTTTCTTACAAAGTAGTTGCGTGAACCAAAATCTTTAGTTGTTACTCATAATGGTCTTCAAATAAAAACAAAAGCTTGTGTGTGCTGTGGAATTAAACTGCTGTCTTTAGCCTATGTGCTCCCGTTAGTTGCAATTTCTATAAAATTAATTTTAATGCTAGGCAATTGAAGAACACAATTAGGTGCTAAGATGGTGATTTATGGTTAATTTTCAATATTGCAGAAAACACTGGATTACTCAAACTTGATCCGGCAACATCTTGACTTAGAGACTATTGGCATGAGGGTTGAAGAAGGCTGGTATTCAGGATGTAAAAGCAAGTTCTTTAGAGACTTGCTGTTGCTTTTAACCAATGCCATCATTTTCTTCGGCAAGGAATCCTCAGAATATGCCGCGGCTATTGAGTTTCGACAACTTGTCTCCAAGGAGATTGGTACCCAGTTTCGCAATTCAAGCGTATTGCCCAAAGAACAATCATCAAGTAGGGTGCCTGAATCCCAGATGCCTTCGAAACCAGAACCCCAACTGTCACTCTCCTTGTCAATGAAACCTAAACTATCAGTCCCATTGATTGCTTGTCGCAAACGCAGCTCGATTGCTGCCAAATCATCAACATCATCTTCAGGGCAAGAGAAAAAAAGGCAGCTGCTAGCTTCATTGATGAATGAGAAACCGGCTCTAGGTTGGAAGCAGCATGACAAATCCACTGAGGAAAGTCCTGTAGCAAAGAAGAGAACAAGAGAAAGTTCGGCCTCAGGTTCAAGAAAAGCAAGCAAAAATGCAAAGGCTAGGAGTAATACAAACACAAACAAGAATCCAGGTACCAATACCAATGCTGCCATTTCAAGCAAAGGTGGATCCTCAAATGATAACACGGAATCCAAGGGTGGTGAGAAGGAGAAGAGCAACAGCAAAACTGCGAGTTCAAAGAAGCCAAGTGCAGCAAATTTCTTGAATAGAATGAGGAGCTCTTTATCCGGTAATGAGCCATTGACAGAGACACTGAAGGGTGTGATTAGTTCTGATAAGGGTAGAGGAGGAGGAGACGCAGGTGAGCATAAGAAAAACAGCGCCAGCAGCAAAGGTGATCAACAGAAGGATCGAACTCTGACTCCACGGACACGTTCTGGCGGAAAAAGAACGAGTCCGGCAAAGAGGAGTACAGGAAGACCGCCTAAAAGAGTGCCTGCCACCCAATCAGCTCCTCCTGGTAAACGGGGAAGGGAAGCTGTTGAGAACCATTCAGGTGGTGGACAGGCAAAGAAGCGTTCAAGAAAATGAAGGACAGTCTGAGTATTCCATTTTTAGTATTGTTGTAAGATATTTTTTCAGCATCATAGGTAGTTAAAATATATTTTGTTCAATGAAATTATATGTGTTCAACGGCAGGGTGGAGAATGTCATCTGATTATAGAAGAAGTTGGTTTTGATTTTGCACGATTTCTCTTAACAGTTTGTATGCAAGACCACGACATTGAGAATACGATATCATAAAAAAGAAATAATAATACGGTTCTGAATATGTTAAATAATAATGTGTGGTATTAAACACTTGTATTTTTAAAAAGGGTCGATATTGCATTGTCGTTGAGGGCAGGCAAAAATGTTTTGTCTGAATTCCTTTTATTAAGCAGAAAAAGTGAAGGAATGGCAACAAATATTTCAGCAAGCACAAATTCCTTATTTCTCAAAATTATCAATTTTCTTCGTTCATCTCTTTAAAATGAAATCATTTATTATACATGATAATAATCTCTCCTAATCTGACAACCTCAATTTCTGCAACATATTTCACCTCCATTTCCCCTTCTCTAGGTAAAACAACCAACCGATGTTTGCCTCAATACTTTCGGCTAATAGGTACGTGTGGTTGCATTGATCAAAGGTCCTATAACCATCTTGTTTGAATGTGTTGGTGGATGGTTATGGTTGGGAACTTTGGGTTTTTATAAAAATTGGTTTGCTTGATTTTTCATGGGTAATCATTAGATTTACGCCTTACGGGCTTTGTCTCAAGTGGTAGGTTTCCAGAATTATTTATGTTTTTGTGTTGATGGTCATTAATTGGAGTTTCTTTTAGATTGTTGGGAATGTTTTTTTTGGGGGGCTGTTTATCAGTTGTTACGCCTTTCTAATATCCTGGTTTCTTATTTGAAGATATTGTTATACAAGACTTGCATGTGGTAGGGTTGATTACCAAGTTCCTTCTTCTTGTACAGGGAGATGAGTGAGCTAGGGTAGAGCTACAGCCCTGAACCTCATCACAAGTTGGAGATAGGTAAGCGATGGTTCAGATCCAAGATTTGTTGGATCCACCCTAACTGGATTCCAATTGGGAGTTACTTAAGGCTTGAAGTTCCTCGTTGGTGCCATGATATCACCATTTGCAGGCAGAGTATGTTTTATGGTTAAGCTATGAGTTTCGTTTTCCTGTTTAAGGCATAAACTGATACAGGAGTTCTGAATTCCTCCTCCTCCAGCATTGTATTTTACCTTACAAGATTTTTCTTTGCTACGGTAATGGCAATTTATCTAGGACCTATGTGCTTAATTGGGTGGAAAGTGAAGGGATAGAAGGAGGGAGTGGAAAAGTGAAAAGAAAATAATTTTTGTGTGGTTAGTTTGGAAGAAATCATTTTTATGTTTCATTCTAATTCATAAAAATGAATTCTTCCAAATTAGAATGATAAGAGGAGAAAAAAAATAAGAGTAATGCATATATTAATTCAGAATTATGCATTTTTCCATTTTTCAACTCTACCATTCATCTTTCTAATTTTCTACTCTTCAATTTTTTTCCACTTTATCAAGCAAAGCAATGTAAGAATAATTTGTTGCATGTACCAAAGTTTAATGGATTCTAATGTATTCTAGTTATTTATGTTGTGGCTTGCAGGAAAAACACATGTTAGTGAAACATTACATGAGTTACACAAGTGTTGTACGACAACAATTTTTACAGTGAAGACTGCCTTGAATAATTTTACAATTAATCTAGTCCCAAGTTCTCAACCTACACCCCACTTTCAGCCAAGAAGCTATTTTCCATGTGATTTTGTCAGCTTTCTACAAAGGACCAGATGCCGAAAAACAGAAATCTACTGATGCAAACCCTCTAACTCTTTATGATTTTAATGCAGACTGTAAGTCGGTTGCTTACATGGCATCCGCAAAATCACTACCCGGTCCATTGGTTGCTTGTGAGATGGTCGATCTCCATCTGAAAATCCAAAAGAGAAATAAATTTGATTAGTCTCCTGGGTATCTAGATAATTCAGACAATGACTTTGTGTAAACATACCAGAGTTCAAATGTCATATTATTTAGAAACCAAAAACTTGGTGCATTTATTTGACCTCATCGTACAATCTATGTATTTTGCACTAACACCAAGTTGTGCAAGTCCAATATAATATTCTCCATTTTATTACATCACCTCCCTAATTTTCCCCGCGATTAATGTTGCAAATATTATTGTAACGATCCAATTTTAGACGGTACCGAAAATACGATTTTGGAATTCAATTCCGTAAATCAAGTTCGTGAAATTATGAATAAAATAATTTATTATTTAGTATGAAAATATATTAGAAGATGATCAAATAACTAAATCGAGAAAATCATTTATTATAATTTAAGGATTAAATTATAAAAGTACAATCGCTATTGAATTTTAATTTAAAAAATGCATTAAAGACTTGAATAGTAATTAACCAGGGATTTAATGGTTATTTAACCATTGTTTCTTATGAGATAGTGAAAAGATGATGATTAAATCCACTTAAATATTCATATTATAATTATAATATATTTAAGCTAAACATGATTAATTATGTTAGTTACATTACTAATCTAAGTATATATATAACTATTAGTGGGAGAGAGAATCAAACCATCATCTTTCTCCATGCTTGTGCCATCCATGCCATAAGAGAAAAGAAAGAAATTGCTTTTCTTCCCAAATCAAATGGAGGAAAAGAACCAAAAAAAAAAAAAACAAAACACAAAAATCAGTAATAAGATTCATTAATGGACTATCTGTATTTGATAAAAAAGAACGTTAAAGATCATTATGTATATGCAAATTGATGACCACTTTCACCATCAGATGCATCAACAAGCCTTGCAATAGCATCGATGAGCGCTTGTTCCTGCCCTTGCATTAGATATAATGATTAAACTTGCAGTACTAATGTTACAAATGGAAAGAACCAATAGACTCTGTTAATGTGGAATATCAGTGAAATCTCGAACACACGAATGGGTGTTTGAATAGAAAAATGAAGCAATAAGACAGGACTTCAAAGCATGTATCAAGCTATCATCTTTAAGGTTTTATTCACCCTTATTTATACATACTCGGTATGCAGATGAACCTCGAAAGTAGTCTACTAAACACTGAGTAGAGTATAACAAGAAAAATCAATTTCTATAAAGAATTACTGCAACAATTCTTTATAGAACAATCTAAGAATAGTTGAAGATGAAGGAAAAATAGAAAGAACTTTTGGTTTGTTTTCCAAATGAAATCCCACTCCTATTTATAAGAATTCTCATGTTTCTTCATAGAGACATAACTTTCAACAGGCGTCTAGTTTGAATAATCACATCTTCAAAAGAGACATAACTATTCAACTAATATCTCTTAAATAAACATAACTATTCAAGTAATATTGTTTGAATAGTTATAATTCTTTGTAAAAAATCAAGTGATATAACTCTTGATCAATAACCAAAAGATATAACTTTTGAATAGTTACACCATTTCATTTATAGTACTGGAATACTATAAATATTTGAAAATGTTCCAACAATCTCCATCTATTTTAAAAATATTTTAGATTTTGATAATCTTGAAAATTAATTTGCATAAATGAAGGTGTCTTACTATTGAACCTTCACTTAGTGAAAACATGTTGAAATTAATCAAAATTGCATGGTAAACTAAGCTTTGAACCAGTTATTCCATTTGATTAACCGAACATATCTCACACAATTATTTCAACATTAGTCAATGCATAGTATCTAGGGATACTATTATAACCATATGTCTATATCTTCTTTTCATAAGTGTTGTTAGAGTCAAGCCCTTAAGCTCCTAGAAGCAGTCATACTTCACACTCACATAGGTAAATCCTATCAATAGTGTTCCCATAATTATAACATTTTAATATATTTATGTTATGGGTCCATTAAGAGTACATTACTCATCCTTCCCTTATCATTATCGGTACCTAGCACTTTAATCTTAGGATGGATTTATTTACAGTGCTAGCAGTCACATACTAATGATGTACTTTGTCTTATTGAACTCAAGACTTGAATTTATACCAAACGTTGAGTCGAGTTTCTATTAAGGGTGACACTTATTAATGGGCTCAAGTCCCATCCATTTTGAGGTCTTATTGATTACATCTCTAGCAAGATTTTTCGTCAAAGGATCCGTTAAATTTTCACTTGATCTCACATAATTAATAGTGATCACTCCATCAAAGATTAATTGTCGAATATAGCTATGTCTTAATCCAATGTACCTAGACTTACCATTATATATTTGGCTATATGCCTTTACTAGAGTAGCCTCACTATCACAACGAATAGAAATAGGTGAAATTGGTTTAGGGCATAAAAGTACATCATGAAGCAAATTTCTTAACCATTCTACTTCTTTAGATGCAACATTTAATGCAATAAATTCAACTGCCATGGTGGAATCAATAATACATGTTTGTTTATTGGAACCTCAAGAAATGACACCTCCGTTAAGAATGAAGATCTATCCATTAGTAGAAGCATGATCTTTCAAACTTGTAATCTAACTAACATCTAAATACCCTTCTAAAATTGAAGGATATCAACTATAGCACAACCTATAGTTAATAGTTTTCTTTAAGTACCTAAGTATTCTATTTAAAGCTTGCCAATGCAAGCTACTTCGATTACTTGTGTGCTTACTCAATTTCCTAACAACATATGTAATATCTGGTCTTGTACAAGTCATTATGTACATAAGACAACTAATTAGACTTGCATATTTGAATTGATCAATTTTCCTACCAGGATTAGATACTAATTTTACTTGAGGATCTATGAGTATAAATGTTGGTATGTAATTGAAAAGATCAAACTTTTTAAGCACCTTTTCAATGTAATGTGATTGTGAAAAGCTATAGTTTTTTTTTTCTTCTCGGCTTATTTTAATCCCAAGAATAATATTTGCTACACCCATATCCTTCATAGAAAAGTTGCTTAATAAGAATTTCTTTGTGTTTTCTATTTGTTCCAAATCCGTGCCAAATATGAGCATGTCATCTACATATAAGCAAATTATAACACCTTTTCCATTTTCAAATTTGCTATATATGCACTTATCAGATTCATTAGCTAGAACAACTTTGTCAAACTTTTGGTGACATTGCTTTGGTGCTTATTTAAGCTCATATAAAGATTTAACAAGTTTACATTTCTTATGCTCTTGTCCTTGAACAACAAATGTTTCTGGTTGTTCCATGTACACTTCCTCTTCTAGTCCACCATTTAAAAATGCAGTTTTAACATCCATTTGGTGAATGACCAAATTATATATTGAGGTAAGTGATATTAAGAGTCTAATCGTAGCAATGCTTGCTACTAGGGCATAGGTATCAAAGTAATCAATACATTGATTTTGTGTAAAACCTTTGGCTGCCAACTTTGCTTTAGATTTATCAATGGTTCCATTGACTTTCATTTTCTTCTTGAAGATATTGGTTTGAAATCTTGTGGAAGATCCACTAAGGTCCAAGTTTGATTTCCCATTATTGAAACCATCTCATCATTTATAGCTTCTTTCCAAGAAGCAAAGTCTAGAGATTTCATTACTTCTTTAAATGTAATAGGACCAGATTCCATATTATACCAATAAGGTATCTTATTGCCTATACCTTTACCTTTACCTACAAAGAACATAATAAAA
Organism: Gossypium sturtianum; assembly: GCA_025698515.1. NCBI lineage: Eukaryota > Viridiplantae > Streptophyta > Magnoliopsida > Malvales > Malvaceae > Gossypium > Gossypium sturtianum. The sequence goes on along the minus strand of CM046951.1, from coordinate 96,395,061 downwards.
TCTGGTCCAAAATCTTTGTCCTTTTTAATATTTTACTTCTTCTTAATTCTTGAAAAAATTCATCATTATTATCAACTTGTTCCAATGGAATCTCTTTCTCATTCGAAGAATGAATTAATTGTTGTGGCTATAATTGTCTTGAAATAGAAGTAAATCTCATTCTCATTTTAGCTTTTCCTTGATGAACTCCACTTTTATCTGATTTTTTTATCTAAATAATCATTTTGTATCATTAATCAATACAAGATATTCTATTTTGTGCCATGATATGTATGAATCTATATAAAATCAATTTTTCGATATTCTCAAAATTTTACATTTTATTCAATTTAGTTCTTGAAATTGGGATAGTTATAACTTTCAATTCCTAGCCTTGGATTAAACTCTGATTTCAAATATTCTCATTAGAGACCTTATACTTTCTATTTTTAATATAATTTTATAACAAGTTTTACATTTATTCAATTTGGTCCCTAATGTATCAAAGTTAACAAACAAGTTAAATTAACTTTACAATCTAGTCCTTTTTATATTCTAAGCTTAAAATCTATCAATTTGAAGCCTAATTCTTTAAAAAATCAACGATGACAACTTTTTAAAACTTTAACAGTTCACAGTTCAGTACATGTGCTATCTAAATCAGGCTCCCATGATCCCAAATCTATAAAAATTACAAGAAAAATGCTTGAATTCACTTACAAAATTATTGTTGAATGTATGAAGTTTCCTTAGGTTTTCTTCAAGTTTGGGCAAGAAGATGAAGATGAAAGGTGGCTTTTACACCTTTCTCCACTAACTTAATATATATGGTTGGATTATGGTTTAATTAATCTTGTTTAATTTGGTTTAATTATGATTTACTTACATTAATCTAATTATTAGTTTAACTTAATAAGATGGCATCATGATCCACTATCTCTAACTTAGTTACCATTTTGGATCTTTGACTAATTGCACTTCAAGTCCTCAAGCTTTTGGCCAATTAAATTTCTATAGCGATTGAACTTTACGATTTAGTTCCTGAGCCTTAACTAACTATTAATTCGGAAAAATTACTAGACCAAATTTTAATATATTTTTTATTATCCTCGTAAATATTAATATTTAATAATTACTAACTCAGTTTACGAAAATGGAGTTCCGAATTTACCTTTTCCGATACTACTGAAAATTGGGCTATTAGAGTAATCTTTTTGCATGTTTTGTGTGTGCGGTTTGCTTGAGGACAAGCAAAGACTTAGTGTGGGAGAATTTGATATGTCATAGATTGACAAGGTAAATTAGGCCATTTTCACACTTAAGGAGCTTGTTCCCGAGTCCTATTTGGAGTCATTTTATGTTAGTAAAAATTTTACGAGCAAGTTTAGTATGATACGATTGGTTTTGAGGGTGTAGTAAATAATAATAAAACAATTAAAAGAACATTTGACATCATCCTAAACCAGGGGTAATGGGAGGGAGGGCTAGCAGGTGCCCCGACTTCGTCTAAAATGTGAAACTTAATTTTTAGCCCTCTAAATTCTATATAATTTTATGTTAATAAATGGTAAAATTGCACTTTGGCACTCAAAAATGATAAAATTTTTATTTAATAATTTAAAGGTAAAGATATAAGCTATTAAAATGGTGAAGTTACATTTTAACTATCATAAAAATATACAACTTAATTTCGACCCTTTCTAGATTTTTTATTTTAACTTCACCCGGTACTAAACCTATTTATAGATATTTTTTTACCCTTATGATGTTGGATACAATAATTATCCTTATATATTAATTAGTATATCATGGAATATTTTTATTCAACATGTATGCAAAGCATGTGGTGAATTAGCCTTTGTCATTTGCCTGACAACATGGATTCGAATATTTTCCTAAACTTATATATATATATATATATATATATATATGGGGTGATTTTGCCATGATCATTTGTTTACTCCTGTCCTTAACTTCAATTGTAGGTGAATTAATACTGGACGCATTCAAGATTTACATTATTTCCCAATCTTGCTCAATTATTGTACTAAAAAAACACTAAGAAGAAGAGGTAAAAAGAGGAAAAAGCCAAAATGATGATTAATGTGCATGCCTTGTTAACGTTGATTTCTTTTTGTTCCAGAAATGGTTTCCATATATTACACTACTATAAAATTACTTTAGGTATAAAATCAGTTTAATTTTACATATATTTATAATTTTTAAATAAGATTAATGTTTAAAATAGATGGATAGATTATTGAATTTAGCAATATAAATGGTAGTTGTTCTAAGTACATGTTGAGGGGGGATCAGCTCCTCTAGGAGAAGTTTTTGAAGTGTTGTATTTGAGGACTTTAATCTGATCTCTCAATAATGGAAAGTATTGTCCTCTGAGAGAGGGTTTTGTCTCCCACTCCACGGAGAACCGCGTAGGGTTCACGGAGGGGAACGTCTCGACTGTATATGAACGTACGATCACTCACCAAAAGCAACGCGAGTATTTCACTCTTGTTGTGGGTTCCATCCCTTTGTATACACCAACAGGGAAAAAAGGTTCTCTTTTGTTTTTCTCTCTCTTCAACCAAGCTTCGATGAGACCTCTTTTCATCTCATATTTTATTTTGTTTAGACCTTTTCATCGTAATATTAAACTTATGACCAATAAATCTCCACCTAAATGAATCACCATCTAAACCACCACTTCGTTCTCTTGTTAATCTTAGTGGTTGACAATACCTATAAAATTTCGAATCAATATAATATTTTTCTCGTTTAAAAGTAAAATATTGTTTTTTTAAATATATTTGAAGTTTTACATTAAATAATTACTCAACCTTTACAGTTGACTCAAAAATATGAAAGGGCATGGAATGATATTCGTATTAAATAACATATGTGTATATAAAATTGATTTTGCTTTACAGTAATACAAACGGAATGTATATTGTAGAAGTTGCTGAATTCCACGTTGGATACCTGAAATCCGACAGAAAAATATTATGATACAGTTGAGCTTTGAGGAATCCTATACATTAAAGGGTAAGTAAATTAGAAATCAGATTTAGCTGACAAACCAGCTATAATCTGGTTTAAAGGGCTTTCACTTTCACATGTTAATTTTTAAATCACAATGTTAGCCTTTGATTATTCAAATTAATCTATAATTTCCACCGTAGCTAGGAATATGTGGGGAGTTGAACATATATTAACAAAGGTGTTAAAACTTAAAAAAGAAAAGAAGAAGTAAATATGGGTATTAAGTAGGAATATGAATTACCTCATTTTTAACATAACTATGAAAACAAATTTAGATAATCAAAATCAAATTGAAAAAGGTTCGGGGTAAGTGAGGTTTCATTACTATCAAGTTTTTCAAAATTTTAAAAATAAATTTATTTGTTTTTAAATAAATACAATGAAAACTTTTAAATTTTGTGAGTAATTTTAATAGAAAATTTTAGTAGTTCAATTTATTATTGAGAGTTAGATTTTTTTAAATCAAGATTAAATTAACACAATATACAATATTAAGAGTTAAAGTTGTTATTATGCTAATTTTAAAAACTATTACCGTTTGATAAAATTGATTAGTTGGCTGTCTACTAGTGTAGTTTACCCTATTTTTTTTAAAAAAAATATTTATATTATTTTTAATTTAATATTTAATAATTATATATATATTTTTATTTATTAAATTTATATATAGTCATTTAACATTTTTTATTGTTTACATTATGCTACTATAAATTTAATTTTTATGTGTTATAAATTACATAATATAAAATATTATAAACTTAAAAAAAAAAGGTCGGGCTGGGCCAAAAATATTCAAGCTTAAGCTTTATTCATATTTTAAATGGATCTTTTTCTGCCCAAGCCCATTTCCAGGCCTACTATTTTTGTTCAAACTATCCTAAATTTCGAATAAGCTTTTGTGCTTGGACAAATAACTTGACCCATGAATAGATCTAGTGCATATATAGTAAATAAATTATTTATTAAAGAAAAAAACTCCCGCCATTAACCATGTTTTTTCCTCCATGCATTTACTAACTGGATAATACTATGGTATAATGTGCTTTAATATCCGTCAAAATAAGTATAGTATAACCTATAACAATGGCATTTTAATGCATTGGTAACTATATTATTAAAATTTAGTGACGGAAAATTTACGTCGGTATACACTGTATATATCAACGGGTCAGTATAAGCTCTTGTCAATAAATGATATTTTTAGTGATATTTGCTACAAGGTCTTAACAAAAAAAAAAAAAAACCCAAATGGGAGATTGCTAAAACATTTCTTGAACTGTCAAGCTAAGGTTGCAATAGTTGATTTGATAGGGGTTGTGAAAGTTTGTATTTTTTAATGATAGTATTTTTGACTTCATTGATTGATTATTAATATAGGAAGATATTGATTTGAATGTGTTTAAACACATTTTTAAAGGGTAAATTACTCATATATACCAAAAAAATAGAAAAATTACGGAATTGGGCTGTTTTCTAGAAAATTTACGGAAAATGGCCGTTTTCCCTCAAAACGCGTCCACGTCAGCGCGTTTTGAGGGGAAATGCCAGCAAAGCGCGCCCCTGGGGTCGCGCTTTAGACCTGCAACGATAAAATTTTTTTGACCGTTGGTGCCATGTCAGCAAAAGCGCGCTTACGTGGACGCGTTTTGCTGACGTGGCAAAAAGCGCTTCCACAGGGGCGCGCTTTAGGCCGAACGGTCAAATTTTTTTTGACCGTTGGGCCTCCAACGGTAAAAAAAAAACCCTATAAAAACCCCCCAACCCTTTTATTTTTTTCACACTTTAATCCTTACTCATTCTTCTCTCAAAATCCTCTCAAATTTCTCTCAAATTTCTCTTAAAGTCCTTCAAACTTCCTCTGAATTTTTGAAATAGTCCTTTTTAATTTTTTTTAATATAACTTTTTTGGAAAATTTTAAAATTTTCGATCGTATTACAATGGCCGGGGAATTACTTCGTCTAGGAAACAAGCACATCTCCGTCGAGCAAATGAAAATGGTAAGTTTTAATTTTAATTTTTCAATATTATTTAATATTTTTTACAATTATGCAATTTTAATTAATTTTTATTTTATAATTTTTTAAACAGTCTGTAGATTGGGTGTTGGAATGCTATATTCGCAACATGCATGTTCCCCCATCGCCGTTGATCGAGAATTACCTGCGGGAAGCGGGTTTTTGGCACATGGCTACGATAGGTCGGGGGTTTAAGATGGAGCCGCTTTTGATCAGTGCGTTGATAGAGAGGTGGAGACCCGAGACGCACACTTTCCATCTTCCATGCGGAGAGTGTACCATCACTCTGGAAGATGTGCAGTTGCAGTTGGGATTGCCGATGGACGGGTCGGTAGTCACCGGGTCCGCAACTTCTGGTGATTGGGGAGCCATATGCTACGAGCTTCTGGGTGCCATTCCGGATAAAATTCAAGGAGCTCGGATCGAGATGGCATGGTTACAAGACACATTCCCAGAGCCGGCTGAGGGTTCGACCGAAATTGAAAGAATACGGTATGCTCGGGCATACATTCTTCAAATAATTGGAGGCTATCTGATGCCGGACCTTTCTAGAAACTTCGTCCACTTGAGATGGCTGCTGAAACTTGTTGATTTCAGAGAGCACCCGTGAATTGAGTTGGGGTCCGCTGTCGTATATCGAGGTTGTATCGGGAGATGTGCGGGGCGACGCGGTCGAGTAAAGCAAAAATCAGATGTTGCCTATCACTGCTGCAGTCATGGGCATGGTTTCGATTTCCATTTTTACGTCCTCGACTCGACCAACCATATTCATTCCCACTGATAATGATGTAAATTTAATGTTATATTTTACAATTATTACGTAGATTTATAGTATAATTGTATGCTAAAAATTTATTTAATTAGGTGGAACCATTCGGCGAGTCATGCTGAAATACCTACCTCGTTTGAAGATATACGGCTTCTATTGGACCAACGGTCGGAATCACAAGTAAGTTTCGAATTTCGTATTTATAATTTAGTATTTCGTATTTAGTGTTTAGTATTATGTATATAACTAATATTTTGGTAATGTTAATATAGTTTCAATGGACACCGTACGAGGATCTAGCTATTCGGGCAGTAATTCCGGAGGAGTTCTTGCAAAATCCAAACTGTTGGCACGTGAAGGTCTCATTGATCACCTATGCGACCGTGGAGATGCACCAGTCAGATCGGGTTCTGCGACAATTTGGATTCCGGCAACCGATCCCCGTGCCACCTGAGGTGCTCGATGATGAGCACAAAGTGGACTTACGACAGTTGCACATGGATTGGCCAAGATTTTGGTCAGAACATATCGAGACGTGGGAGAACCGGTATGAGTACTTACCTATCCGGGAACCGATCGTCGTCCCTGAGTTAGCGTGTGTGCCGGAATACATGCCATAGATTAGGATCCATGGTAAGCCGTATATGTTGTCGGAAGGAGAGAGGCGACGGCAACTTCGTCAACAAAGGGAACGTCGGGGCCCTTTAAATCCAAGGAGAAGAGGTGATGAGACGGGGCCATCAACAGCGCCGACACAGTCACCGAGCCCAGCAACAGCGCCCACACAGTCACCGGGCCCATCAGTTCAGCCGACGACACCGACATCACAGCCTTCACCCTTTATTCCAGGTGCGTACCCTACCCCTTATATGTATCCTAACCCGTATATGTTTCCTTTTCCCAGTCCCACCCTAGGTTGGAATGCATGACCGGGTTCGAGTCCGTTCCCGACTACTCGACTGGCCAGCTGATCTTGAGGCCGTCGTCGCGTGAGGGATCACAGGAGGCGCCGTCGGGGAGCACTTCTTTCTACCAGTCTCATTCGCCATACGGGATTCAGACACCCCCGCCGTGGTTTATGCAAACACCTCCGGGGTCGTTATTTTATCAAGGTGGGTCATCATCGCAATAACCACAACCAGACCCAGTGCCGGAGGAATCGGAATCCCCGCCCGAGGTTCCACGACCCCCGCCGGAAGATAGAAGAAGGAGGAATCAGCGCGTAACCGCTGACCGCCCCCGTGTGGCACTGATTCCGACCGGCATCAACATTAATTCGGATAGGCTTTTTTATTTTTTAAATTGTAATCATTTTTTTATTTTTTTATTAAAAAAAGTTGTTTTTATTGTTTAATTATTTTATTGTAATTTAATATTAAATATGTAATAAAATAAGAAGTTGTTTTTTATATTTTATTTTATTATAATTTAATATTAAATATGTAATAAAATAAGAAGTTGTTTTTTATATTTTATTTTATTTTATTGTAATTTAATATTAATATATGTAATAAAATAAGAAGTTGTTTTTTATATTTTATTTCATTGTAATATATTAATTAAATAAGAAGTTTTCTTTATTTTTTATTTTATTGTAATTTAATATTAATATATGTAATAAAATAAGAAGTTGTTTTTAATTTTTATTTTATTATAATTTAATTTTAATATATTAAATAAATAATAAGTTTTATTTTTAATTAAATTAAATTTTCCATCAAAGCGCGTCCCTAGGGGCGCACTTTGCTGGCATTTCCCCTCAAAACGCGCTGACGTGGACGCGTTTTGAGGGGAAATGGCCATTTTCCGTAAATTTTCTAAAAATCGGCCCAATTCCGTAAATTTTTATTTATTTTTTGGTATATTTGGGTATTTTACCCATTTTTAAAGGTTTGAAAAAAAATTACGAGTAGTTTTAAATATTTTTTTATTCACTATTATATCTCAAAATTAAATAGCATATATAGAATTTATATGTATAAGGAAACTAAATATTTCTTGGAGTCCAATAACTGTGGAATTGGATATTTTAAGAGTATGAGGGATTTCAGCTCTTTCCTTATTTGAGATAAACATGATATTTTATTTAAGGGATATTTTGGAGAGATTACAGGAGATTGAAAATAATTACAAAGATATTGTAAAGATAATATTGTGAAGACACGATAGGATAGGAGGTTTTTACTTGATTACGAAAAAGCTATCAGCTATCAAGCCGTCCATCTTTGTAGGAAACTAGTTTAGATGAATTTGTAGGGAGGGTGGGTCTAGGATAGTGAGGTGCAATGGTCGGATAGATTATTGTGAAATTGTATAGTAAATTTATTATCAGAACCAGTCAGTGTCTCCTTTTTAGTTTTACTGTTCTTAACAATCTCAGAACGATAGCATCCAACAAAACCTTTCACACACTGTTGTAACAATTATGGATTAGAAACAAGGGCTACAACTGAAGTTGTGCAGATACGTATGTATACAATTTTTAAAAGAAAAAGAGTGTGTAAAGGTGGATGATTGATTGACTGTAGACTCTATAGGAATGGGAAAATGAAGAGCAAGAATTAATAGTTAATTAATGATAAGGAGCTACTCGATTGTGATTCACGTGCCTTGTCACATGATTCTGATATTTTAATCAGGATATGGAAATGAAGGCAGAAAGAAACTGTGATAAAATATGGTCAAATTCAGCATCACATGGCTGCCACTTGCCTACTTCAATGTTGAGTGTAAATGCATCTTCAGTAATCAACATAATCTTGATCTCCCATTGGTTTTCTTTTTCCTTTCATATAGTTCTTCTAGAAAACACACAAAGCATCCATTTCCATCTTGGAAAGATAAAAATCAATCATCAAGGTTTAGCTATAATTAAATTAAAAATACAAATAAAAATATAATTTTATGTTATGGGTAGTGGGGTTATGACAAACCACGTGCAAAAGAACACGCATGCATGCTGCCCCTTATAAACCAGTTTAAGACCCTTTGAATGGCTTGGTGATTTCTCATTTCATTTTCCATCGTGATGAAGATCAGTTGCATCAATTTGAGTGCTTTGTGGGCGTTAATTCTACTTCACATCCTCATCTCATGCTCCTCGTTTTGTGTCGGCCATGGCGACGTCTCTTCTGGAGAAAGAAATCATATTATAAGTTCAAGGAAGCTACTGTCATCCCTGGCTTCATTTCCTACTGGTAAAGGAGCAGCCATGAAAGAGCCCAAGAAAGCTGTGGAGCCAGGTCTGAGAAAGATGCCACCCAGTGTCCCAAATCCTACCCAGAACTAGCAAAATTATGATCGGTAGATAATCTCTCAACCATGAATGAAGGATTCATATATTTTTGTTTTTTAAGCTTTGGATCTTTGATTTTGGCCTTCTTTCAACTCTTAAATTTTGAAATGTAGTGTTTCCTTTGAGTAGGATCTCAGATGTATGTAAAGTATGCATGTAAATAAAGAACTTGAATTAGAGGTAATAATTCAGTTTGATTCCATCTTTCTTTGTAAGACTAGTTGAACAAAAATCAGATTTAGAAGCCATACTTGGTGTTTCAATCTACCTCTTTAATTTTGGAATTCATTAGATTTATTTGTTTTTCTAATCTCTACAATTAAACTAAAATCAAATTAATATACTGATATAATTAACTGTTTAACCAGGATCCACAAGAATGTATCCTGGTTATTTGTTGGCGTTGATTTTCAACTTTTAATCTAAGCCTAATATACATTTATTCCCTAGAGATTTAGTGTAAAAATACATTTATCTCTTATGATTTTAAGACTTATTTGAAGAAAATATCATAAATTCTATTTATTGATTAAATTTTAAATAAAAAGACAATTACACTCATACTATTATTTTTTCTATTTAATTTATTAATTTCTCTATTTTTAATTACAGTATAGTAAAATTGTAATTGTATATTGAAGTATGGCTTATTTCATAAAAAAGTATGTTTCAATTTAGTTAAAATTAAAAATTAATATTTAATTTAATTTTATATTATTAACTTGAAAATTAATTTATTAAATTATTTTATATAAAATTGATAGCAAAAAATAAAATATGATTATCATTGTTAGTCCAATTGGTATGTGCTTACTCTAAAGATAGGACACAGATTCAAACCCCACTAGGAGCAAATGTTAAGACTTTCTTAATGAGCCACCATGCTTGTTCGCATAGTCCACCTTATACTATGCGCGTTTGCATGAACCACTTTATCTAGCACCTGATGAGGTGCCTCTTACTTTGTGAACTCTCATCTCTTTAGGCACTTCGGCTCACATTAGAGGCGGGAGAAAAAAGACTCTCAATGGGCACAATACCGACCCATTGAGGAGTTCGTTGGGAACAATTTACAAATTTCTCTCAAGTTCGAGTCTCACTTGTGTAAAATTATGTGTAAGATCTCAATTTATATTTATTTTGATTTATGTCCCATTATACATGGACTTTGTATAAATTTATTCTTGTATAAATCTAAATATATTTTAATTATCCTAATATAATAATTAACCAATAAAGAGTGAAATTACTGTTTTATTTAAAATTCATTTAATAAGTAAATGTGAATGAATTTTTCATGAAAGATTGTGAATTTTGTTTTTATCAAATCTCGATGTTTGAATATATATATATATATATATATATATATATTATTAACTTTTTAACCAAGGTCCACAAGAATGAACCATTGTGGCCAAAGTAAAAGCTTTGTCATTTTTAACTTTCATTTGTTGAGTATCCAAGTATGTCCTAAAATCATAAGATATATATGTCTTTCCACAACTTTTTAACCTTGCAAAACTTTACAAATTTCCATACGATAAATAAATTAAAAAATTGAACTAAACCAGCAAAAAGACATTTAGGTGGCCTTGGATTTTATTTTTGTCTCTCTAAATAGGGCTCATGGGAGGAGCTTTGACTCCTATTTGAAAATGAAAAATTTTATTATTTTTCTCTAAAAATAATAAATTAATTTATAATAAAATTGTACTCTGATCTCTAAAAAAAGTGTTATAAATATCTTATTAACTAAACGCCATCAAAATCAAGATAAGTTTTGATGTACTTAAAATTTTAATAGTTATTAAAAGTATATCTCTATTTCATTTATACTTCTTACATTTATAAATAGAGACTTTAGAGAAACTTTGTAAATATTTTGATTGATCAATAAAATGCACTTTCTTTTTTACTCTCTTATTTTCTTTGTTATTTACTTCTTGTCTATTTATTTTATAACAAAAAAAATATTTAATTCAAAAATAATAAAATTATAAATAAATACATGATAAAATTACATTTAAATCTCTTAAAATTTTATAATTTAATTTTGTTACTAAAAAAATTTCTAACGTGCTCAGAAACATGACTTTCGGTCTGTTTAATGAGAAAAATGAGCCCCAAGACTTGGACTGGATGCAACCAAATTTAAAGAAAACAATGCACGTTGGGGTTGTCAGCTTCTACGGTGTCGGATTGGTTGTCCATCCTACTTTTAGGTACAACAAGCTGCTCTTTACAGCCCAAAATATGAGAATATGTGTATTAAAGAATACATTAATTGCCGCATACGTTATTTATCATAGCTTGACTAATATAACTTTTATAAGCTTGTCCCCATACTCCAAAATTTCTTTAAAGAGAGGTGAAGTTAAAAAAAAAAATTTTGAGTTAAAATTAAATTGTATATTTTTACGATTGAAAAAATATAATTTTATTATTTTAATAATTTTTAAAAAATTATATTAAAATTTTATCATTTTTAGAATGGTCAAAGTACGGTTTTATCATTACTAATTTAAAATTTTATAAATTATAAAATATTTAAATAAAAAAAATTTCATTTTAAGAACGAGTACCTATCAGCGATAGTGTTACTTGATACTTCCATGGATTAATTTCTTTGGATATAAAAAGGAGTGAGTTAGACGGTTTTATTTATTTATTGTTTTTTTCTCCACATTATTGCAAATCAAAATTAATTTATCGAAATGTATTATTCATTATAACATAACTTGGAAATTTATGATTCTCGAGATTAATATAAAATTTAATGTCACATGAATTTCAAGATCTTAAAAGAAGACATATAAAGGATCTCAGCATTTGCCGAAGTTTTATTAGCAAAAGTCAAGACTTCTCAACTACTCAAATCAATGTACTTGGTCTAACCAAAACTTGATTAGAGCAGTGATTAGAGTTCTTATATAGCATATAGATGATAGGGTTTTAAATATTGTTATTCCCTGTTTCCCTTTTTCAATACTGTATTAATAAAAAAAATGTATTTAGTTTAACCTTGACATTCATGAGTGTCAAGATCATATCAAATACACCGATCTAACATTTATTATTGGACTATCCAACTATCCAATTTAAATAAAGGAACCTCCACCCTCTAAATACCATCATTCCATTTCATTATTTTTCTCAAATTATCATCGCCTAGTTTAACCAAAAATACAAAATCAAAATATAACTTCCATCGCAACAAACAATAAGTCAAGATCTAAGTGTTTTGGTGTAGCCAAACTATAACTTTTTCAATCATTGGCACTTATGAATTACTTTTTTTTTTTTTTTGTATATAGTTACTCAAATGAGCATGTTCTAGTTCGTCTCAAAATTTCTCTTCACATCAATGCTAGCAAACATCGAAACTAAATAAGGCAAGCATGAGAATCTGATATTGATACCCCGTTACTAGATATCAATACCCATTAATAGCCGAAGTATTGACACCCTCCATAAGGGTATAATACCTCAAGGTCACTCATCATAGTGATGGGAGCTCTCTTAGAATGGCCCAAAATTATCGATAAGAATCATAAGATAATTGTACAATACTATTGGAGTTGCCCAAACCGTTAGATTGTTACTGTTCAGTGATAGTGCCATTGGAAATGCCGTCTGGCACTGAATGTACACCATTTGATCGAGACCGTCAGCAGTCGGGTTAGGGGTGTTATATGAGTAGTTCCACAATCTCCCAGTATCTTTGGTTGAAGAATTTTGGCTTCCCATCGTACCTGGGGCTTTGGTTTAGATGATTTTGGAACGCGGCATCCTTGATCTCTTCTGTTGTAAATAGGGCCTCCAGTCATGCTTGATGATAGTTGGTAATCCCAATGTCTGGAAGATTATAAATTTTAGGAAAGTAATAAACTGCCATTTTTCGTAACATATTTCGAAAAGAGATTTTGTTATCTGGATGCAAGACCTGATTAAAATCGCCAAGTAAAAAAGCCTTTCCCTTAGGGACCAATGCAGCGGAATGTAAAATCCTTCCTTTTCCTAAACAAGAAAAAACCAAAATTTATTTTTCGACTCATCAACGTACGCAAAGATCATATGCATTTCTTTTATTAAAATATAGAAAGATACAAGAGCTTTCCACATAACTACTAAGCTCCTCCCTTTCCTCAAGTTTTCCACACCATCACAAAAGTCGAACCCACACTAGCTCAGATTTCAGTTAGAAAGCATAGATCCGTGCGATATAAATGGGTCAATTTTAGCCAGCTATGAAATCCGAGATTGACCCAGACCCTGAATATTCCAGAATAGGGCAATCATTTTCTCGGGCAGGCTATTGTAGGCCAGCTTGCTGAAGCCCATAATCAACAGCAGAGGTGGCTGGTGTTAAAGCATTATCCCAGCCCAATCCATTACTAACATAATCTAAGGCCATTGGTTGAGAAGCATGCATGTGGTTCATTTGCTGGTACCTGACCTTGAGTTGCTGCATACCAAAGCGAACAGCACCTCGCATGAAAAATCCATTCTAATCCTTCCACTTTCCTACATGAAGCATTAATTTGTTAAATCTGCTGCCTTGAATTTTCAAATTAATACAATTTAAGCTTTTCATAAAGAACTCCGAATAATGGAATAGACAATATGATGACTAGCAATTTTACCTTAACTAAAATTTTCCTAAAGAAACCTTACAAGTAAAGCATAACACCATTTCCTACTCACTCCAAAATATTTGGAGGAAGAAACATTGTAATGAAACAAAGGAGAATATTTTATATTAGTGGCACCCAACATCTTCATATAATGATGGAGAAACTGATGTTCCCAAGATGAAGGAAATAAAAAGTTTGTATCCTGCTTAAGACACAACCAAGTCTGAGAGAAGCAAAGACTGGACACAAACACTGGCAGAAACCAATTCATTAGGAGTAATAGACCCAATGCAACTCAAATTCTATAATATCACCCAATAAAATACACCCTTCAATTAATTAGTTTATTTGAACGAAATATCATATATATATATATATATATATATATGGATAACACAAAATTCTAACAACAGGTGACTATCTTTTGGATATGACTATTAGTATTTGAGAATCATAAATCATTTTACTCTAACAAGTCACAAGCTCTTGAAGATGACTTCTCCATGATTTCTGATTCATAAAAGTTCAAAAATATGATGAGAAGATAGGTTTTTCTTTTTATATTTTGAGTTTTGAAGATATTTTTAAAATTTTTAATTTTTTATTTTTTAAACCATTTTTGGAGTTGTAATTTTTATTAATGTTTTATTGAATTTTTATAAATTAAATTGTTTGCTCACAGGACATATAAGAAAATTTGCAACACATTAATAATGAAAAATTAATGATAAATTTGCTTCAAATAAAAAGTATAGAGACAAAATTGAATAAAGGTGTAAAAGTCAACGACTAAATTTGTTGTTATGTTTGGCAAGCCAAAAAAGGCACCCAAACAGTAAACCTGCCATCAGTGAACTGAGAGGTCATCTGCAAGTTTTCCCTCCGAACAAGTGTAGGCCATCTACCATTCAAGTCCCTGAGCTTCACTGGGAACATGAAGTTGTTGGTCACCAAATACCACGTGGGTTCAACTATTCCATACCATCAAGTCAGAATATATGAAAAGATCTATCTCATCACAGATATCCTCGTCCCATCAAAGACATCTATTCCACATGTCACGTAATGGTTTAATGGCAAGTCCAATATGTTAATCAACATTCATATTCTCCTTATCTTCACTCTTTATAACCTCAAGCTTTTTACCCTGACTAAGTGAATCGACTTTTACAACATCCTCCACTCTCTCCTCCATATCCCTTTCTTGTTGTATTATTATATCAACAATCCCTTATATATAAAACACCAAAGTAAAGCATTTAATAACAACAATGATTATTCTTTTATATGTCATTCAGTTATAGATATTAATTTATTCAATAGACGAACCAAAATATAATTTTAAAAAAATTATGATACTTTTACCTAAAAGTAATTACATTTGCGATATAAACTCAAATTAACTTTAGATTTGATAATATTAAAACACGTACAATTGAAAAAAATTAATATAAATATTTTAAATTAAATATAATACGACTTATTAAACATAAATAAATGATGTTAAATAAAAGTATTGATTCAGCAACTTTTTTAGTAGAAAGAACTGGAGAGCGTTGAATATAATATTGAAGAAACACAAAGATGCACATGCAAAAGCTTGAATGGGCAGCCCCAGTTTTAGAGACACATATTAGCCATCTTGAAATTCTACAAAGTGTTTTATTGCATTGGGTTTTTAAATTAATGCCCCAACATATTTTCAAATGTCAAATTGATTTTACCCCCGCCTTTCCTTTTGCAGCTCTGCTCTTTTTTTTGGAAGCAAATTAAATGTTTGTATGTAGGGACGACAAATGCTTGACATCCCTTCTTATTTTTAATATATTTATTATAAATGTTTTAATTTTATAAAAAAAACCAGTTTCTTCAAAATTGATGTTTGAAGTTGGAATACTTAACAAAGAATAAAATCCCAAGAAGTACCACTTTTCTATGCAAAAGTCAATTCCAAATATTAGGAAAGACATATGATATTTTTGAATGTGGATAATTTATTTGGGTGTTTTAGATTATATCTCTGTGGTGGATTCGAAAATAGTTGGTTTAGAGGCAAGTCCAGTATGAATGTTTTAAAGTTCTTTCTTTCCCATCCCTTGTATTTTTACATGTAAAAGCAACAAAGGAAGTTTCGGAATAAAGAAACTCAACACCAAGAGATAAAAAGGACCCATTAATTGATGCCTTTGTCTTTCAAATTTTGTACCCAAAAAAGAAGCTTCTTCAGTTCAGCTTCTCCCTGGTGAAGAAGTACAATCCAACATAACATATATACTTTTCAGTGGCTCAGTTTGAAGCAATTGTATAGAGAGTATTGTTACTACAACAGACAAGACATTTTTGGATCAACTAGTTTCGTTGGAGAAAAAACCTTGTCATTGGTATCTTATGTCAGCTTCATGCCACGGCCATGGCGTTGTGCCTTTGATCATATGAGATTAAGTGTAAAGTGAATAAGCAAGCAACATTATCTGGCATATAGACCACTGGAAAGATTAAATGAATTGCTAAAATGATGTGTTATTCTTGTGAGAAAGGGCCTTCTCAATCACTTTTTAACTTTCTTGTAGCTTTAAAAATCCCAATCTTAATATCTACCATGACTTTTACAACGATTCGTCAGTACAGTATTTATTGTCTAATTTAATTTTTCCTTACTGATTTTTTGCTTATTATATATTACTTCTTAAAAATATAAATTTAACAATATGATAATTTTTTATGACATCAAAGTGAATAACTCAAATAAAAAGATGAGGGTGTTGAAATATTTGAAGTCAATAAAGTGGTATGAACAACTGATCATTGCAATCAGCATGAGATATAAGCAGTTGGAGAACCTAGTTTTCATGACTGGGAAAACTTGAGCCTTGTAAACTTTCCAGAACAAAATGATGAACATAATAATGGCAGGGATTTTCATTTAATGACCATCAACTTATACCCATATATATATAACTTTGATATTAGTAATTTAAACTTAAAAAAAAAAAACTGAAAATTTTCACAAGTTTCATCTGAAGATGTTTTGATTTACTACAGATATAAAATTATAAGTACATCTATTTAACCTATAAACAAACAAAAAATCAAATAATATCTTGTAAAAGTTTTTAGGATTATAAGTATAATTACAAAATTTTGCAATATGATCTAAAACACGATCACTAACACTGGTTTTGAGTCAGTTTAATTCAAGGACTGTAGAGGCAGATCCAGTACTCGTAGTAGCCTTACAAGTGGAAATTAAACAATGAACAAGAATTGCACAAATACCCTATCGTTGACAACTCGAAATATTTATATATAGAGTAGATGAAAAATTATACAAGGATAAAAATGAAGAAATTAAAAGAAAAGTAACCTCCCGTCCCTCACAGTGAAATTACACATACACTTTCTTCACCCCAACCAATGCATATGTCAAAAAGAAAATAAACAGGTACTAATTAAGAAACATTCACTTTCACTTTCATCACATACTTCTAGCCATCATTTCCTGGAATCTCCTGTAAGACTCCTGCTTCTCCAACATAAACTTTTCATGACAACTTGCGATGAACATATCTGCTAACCGATCAATATCATCCACCTCTGTCTCTGCTTTATTAGCTTCCCCGTTAACCTTGTTTTCTTCAAGCCATTGAAGGTAACCTGAAAGCTCCGACTCCAAACCATCCTCCTTTTGCTGATCATGAGTTGAAATGGCCGAATTCCAGGTTGAATCATAGTAGAAATGAGTAGTGGTACACCCTTCAAGAACTGGAGCTGGAACTGGTGTGACGTGAGAAGAGCACCAATTATAGTGCAGCCTGAATGAACCAAAGAATAGCTTGTTGTGCTTGTACTTCTTCTCTGCGGTCTTGGAGATGGAAATGAGATATTGGATAGGATTGTTTTGTTTGTAAATTTGAATGACAATGGATTTTGCTTTGGAAAATGCTCGAATGAGACGATTAGCCTGAGTGTAGATTAGGGTTTGAATTAGAGCTTTCATCTTCATGGAGCTTATGGAGGAAAAACAAGAAGATGGTGATTTCATGGACAAGGCTTGAAAGGAGAGGGAGGGGCCAACCATGCCTTAATTTTCTTCTTTTAATTTTTGGTACAGGGGATTCCCGGAACCATGTTTTATAAAGGGTGTTGATTACTAATTTGCCACTTGACTTTTGAGGTATTTGCAGATTTAGGATTACTCGTGCTGCCTTTTGAGTGGATTTAGAAGTTTCCATATATAAGGACATCGTTGGAGTATGGTTCGGATCATATAGAGCTCAATTCACATATAATTAGGTTGTATTGCGGTGTGAATGTGATATACGGGTTAATAATATTTGTCAATATAACCAAGTTTAAAAAGAAATAATGTAAATTTAAATATTAACATAAAAATTTAATGATACATATAAATAAAATATATGTTCTATCATAAAATTTGAAAATATTATGTTAAAATAATTATAATAAATAGAAATATCGATTATTGTTATACACTAATAGTCACTAACCCAAGCCTAGATAAGATCCGGGCCGCACCATATGGATGCGTGTGACGTGCAGTGAGAGGACAGTCAGGGGAGTTCACGGTATCAACTTGCATGAGTCAAGGGGAACCAGCTCGCATATACCCAAGGAGTTCGCATGTAGGGAACTGTGAGATCTAGCATGCGAGCTGAAACGATATACGTGCCCAACATGCCTAAGGTCTGCTCAGAATGTCAGTCCTCGACCCGGCCAGGCCCCACCAAATGGATGCACACAAATGAGAGGACAGCCAAGGGAGTTTGCGGTATCAACTCGCATGAGTCAAGGGGAACCAGCTCGCATATATTCAAGGATTTCGCATGTAGGGGACTGGGAGATCTAGCATGCGAGCTGGAACGGTACATGTGCCCAACATGCTTAAGGTCTGCTCAGAATGTCAGTCTTATTAATAGTAGAGTCAAGTCATGAACAGTAGAGTCAAATCATAAATAGTGATAACATGTATAAATACCCGAATATTTCCTTCAATGATATACACAGAAAATTACTCAACAATTATTAAAATAATTTAAAATTTAATTTAAAATATTCTATTAATTAGTAAATAAATATGTCACTTTTTATTATAAAATTTTGTACTAATAAATGAAAAACTATTATAATTAACCGTAATAAAAAAATTCTATTATTAAAAACAATAATAATAAAATTAATTTAAAAAATCTAATAAGCTATAATATAAATATAATAATCAAGTTATGTTTAAAGTAAATTATTTAATATGATTTAAAAAGATAAAAAGTAAAAGAGTAATTTAACAAACTAAAAATAAATGCTTTAAATGGGGGAGTGTCACTTGACAAAAAATTGTAATGTAAATACACTTATTTATTTAGAACCTTTAATAATATATATATATATATATATATATATATGATTACACCTAATAGGTATTTTGGGCCATTTGAATTTTATTATTAGAGATGATATATATAATATAATGTTAGTAGGTAAAATATACATTTACGGATTATTAGCGTATTTTTGTTTGGGCCATCCTTTGTTAAATCATTAATAAAAATAACGATGTGATCTTTTTTAATTGGTATAATCACATATTTAGTTTTCAACATTTATATGTTCTATCAATTTAATCCTAATTTTAAATAATTCAATAAATTTATTTTTTTCACATTTACAATTTCTATCAATTTGGTACTTTTCTCCTCCTCTCAATTGTCACTTTCCTATTCGCCGCAACAACTAACTTCTCATTGACCCTTTGTGCTCGTTGTTTTTTTATTGTTGTTCTCGCCGTCGCCATTGCTATCCTTTTTTAGTGGTACTACTACTACAGTCTCCTCTTCTGTTGCCCTCTGTCGCCAACTAATCTATGGTACAATTGCTCATTCTTCTTCTCCCTCGATTCTCATCACCCACAAGGAAAACCTTCAAAGATTGAATTCACTTTTTCTTTTATCCCTTTATTCTCTTTTCTTTTCTTCTTGAACTCTTCTTTTATAAAATATTATTTACATAAATATGTTATATATTACTTTTTTTTATAGAAAAATCAAGGGTAAACATAAAAATGTTAGGTAACACATTCTCGTACCATACATCACTTGGCAAGAGAAATCTTAATAAATGTTAAGAGGAGCTTAATCCTAATTAAGCAGATTAACATGTATATTTGTAGACAAAACTGTAGTCATAGTTCATCGCCTTTTATTAGAATTTTAATTTCCTATGCAACCGTAAAATATCCTATTTATGATACATTATCTTGGAAAACATTTTAGTAACATCCCTTGGTTGGTAAAAAAGTTAAGGGTAAAAGTTATTAATAAATTTACGTTTTAATCACTTAATTTTATAAAAATATAAAAGTATTATAAAATTATATTTAAAATTTTAATTTTAATTATTCGACAGTTAAAATCATAAAGAATAAATGACCCTGTTATAAATTGAAGCTAATAAAAAGCTCATTTTCTGACAGCGTGGGAAGTTCCTGAACAACTCATCTTCGATTTGATTAGCTCTTAAAACCATTTCAAGGGAGAGGCAACTAAATTGTTTGAAAGCTGTTGAATGAGTTAAAGATTAAATTACTCTCCAATACAAAAATTATCATCCAATCATAAATATACAAGGAAATACTGGTGGTAATGGCTACCTGTATTACTCCTATTCTTCCATTTATAAAAATATATATATTGGAGAATCTAATCCATAATTGACTAACTGAGATCCGATGCGAAAAGCAAGTTTTGGAAGATTGCAGCTATCTGTCACAATAAAACATTTATCAACATGTTCAAGTTGAGCCTAATACGGGTAAATTGTCAGGATTTGTTTCTCGAAAACATCCAAGATTTAAGACATAAAAAATGGCGACATGCTTCACAAAAAAAAAAGGGGGCGTAAAATCTAAAGACAATTTTAGTTGTCGTATTATCACATGTTAGTTAAACCAACATCTGGCAATGAAATTGTAAAGTAATACAGGCAAAAGATTAGCAGTGGTTTTCTTCTGACATTAGATGGTGTTAAGAGAATCTACGGTTACGGCACACTGTGAAATAAAGCAAAGGGAGAATAAATTTAAAAAAAAAAAAAAATACAACTTTAAATCTGTCACATAAAGATACATACATCACCTTTCCTTTAAAATATTCCCACCCAGAATTACTTGTCGCAATTAGAGCAATTCCCCATGTAAATTCCAACATTTCAACTTTCCATGCCCTGTTTTAAATCTTGCAATTATAAAAATAAATGTAGTCCATTTTTGAGCTTCTGCAATTTGAATTATAGTGTCCCAATGTCACCGAGCAAGCTTAACGAAATCTAATAATACATTGTAAGGCCTAGAAACCACCAAAGCCAGGCTCTAAAGACACCTTGACGGCGAGGGCAGACCAATGAAGCAACTCTAGACCGGTCGTTGTCCTACCAATATGGCAAGCAACGAGCCTCCTTGGCTGATCCTACGTGATTCATGTGGCAATTGGATTCATGGGTTTAGCGAGAACTTAGGCATCTCTTCCATACTCCAAGTGGAACTGTGGGGAGTTTATTATCAACGTCACTTGGAAGAAAAGTTTTGTTGATATAGAGTACAACAACAGAGGAGGATAAGGAGGAGACCAAGGAGATGTAATAGAAGTCGGTTCACCTAAAAAGGTCAAGAGTTGGAACAAGAATGAGAGAATAACCTGATCGAGAAAACAAATGCTTAGAGTAACTTTAGGGTGCTATAAGATCGGATTTTTTTTCATGTTCATCAAGGTATATATATAGGCGAAATCCTCTTATCCACTGGTATTATTTAATCTTGCTAAATATGTAAAGAATAGTCATAAGTGTATATCGTGGGGCCTTATCAATACGAGGTTATTGTGTCTAAATGGACTTCTTGTTATATTAGGAGTGTATTCACACTAAAAAAGTGTTATGAGTGGATAGATGACTCCCAAGTAGTCTAATTCAATGTTGGGAGCGGATAACTTACCGAGACGTTACTTCAAATGGAATCAATGAAAAAAATCAAAAATACATCTGATATTGATATATGTCCGAATGACAAAGAAGTATTACAAGATTTAAAAAGAGAAGCGTGGAAAGTCATAATTTAACAATAATTAACCTTTTAAACTCATTTTTCAACAATGACTACAATACGGCACTCATAATTAGCTTTGTAGGAGACAATGGGAAGTAACATTTGCATATGTTTATCGCCAAGCCAATGCCGTAGCCGACTATATGGCGAATTCGGTTATGGACACAAAGCCTGAACAGTCAACTTTAAGCAGCCACCTCCTAGAGTTAAAAGAATTAATTACTCTGTGCTTCTTTATTATTTAGTATTATATTTTTATCAAAATTTTATTATAATTATAATTATAATTATAATTTATTTAGACTTATATAATGAATTATATCTGTTGTGTTTTAATTTATGTAAAGATTTAAATTATATATGACGATAAAAGTATAGTTAAAAATATAAAAAAAAATAATTTATATTGGCATGTAAGTATTTAAATTATGTAAAAAAATATAATTGTATTTAAGGTAAAACAAACCCCAAACAATCCAAACTTCAAAAGGGTTAGAAATTGTAAAATTTGAATCCAAAATAACCAATCTTAAATCCATTGGATTATCACCTCTAATTACAATTAGATCAAGCAAATAGCCAAATAAAGTAAAAATATATATATTATGATTTGTTGTTATTGCGTGGGGATAAAAATAAAATTTTTACTTAATAATTATTCCAAATTATTGCGTGGGGATAGAGACATAACTATTCAAATTGGTATTCACCTCTTTAGCAATAAAAATAATTATTCCACATATATCTTTACTTAATAATTATGACTATTTGATAACAATTAAGTGACATAACTTTTGAAATTAAGAGACATAATTCATCATTATAAATAATGGTAACTCTTGGTTAATAACTGGAAAATAATTTCAATTAGGCAGCAAATTAGAAACAAATGTCGGTAAATTATTAGAGCAAACAATATTGATCCGATTAGAGGCACCTACTCCTTTTGTGCTTCTCTTTTAAAGATGGACTCCAAAAAGAAATGGTAGAGTTATTGATTGGAACTTACCAATTTTGGGAAGTGAAATAATTGAGAAAAAACAATGAACTGCGATGCAAATGTGAGCGCAGAGAGATTGCACATTTCTTTTTCTTCAGCTGATGTATGTTGAAATCAAAAGAACGAAGCTGTTTTGATGGCCATGAGATTCATACATAAGCAAATTTCATATTAATTCTTTGAATTATGCGTATGGAAATGGAAGTGATGAAAGAAAGGAGGGCTTCATCATTGACAGCTTTGTTTTAATGACATCAAAACTTGCAACAAAATCATTTGCACATGGGAAGTTTAAAGGAGAAGTTGTGCATGAGATAACTCCTATTTCCCATCGTTTTCATCTATGAATTTGGTTGCTTTTCCATGCACATGACATGTATGTGGGACTACAAATGATCCTTGCTTCTACATCACCATATTCACCACCAATCATCAAATATTCAGTGAATGTCATGGCTTTAAAATTTCATAGCAAAGTTTTTTTTTTTCTTTTCGAAATCAAGGTGTCTACTGTCAGTTGCAGTGACTAATCTCTTTATTGATGGTGCTCTTCAAAGAAGTAAACGGCTGACTATAAAATGTGGTTCATTCTCATGGGCGGGGATCGAATCCCCGACCTCTCGGTTAAAGAATATGTCCAAGTATTTTATTTTTTAAAATGCTACAAGTATTATAACAAATACAATCATAAATAATATGTGCAAATAATTATAATCCAGTTATTACAAAGCATAATTCAACTATAGTAATCATAATATATTAGAAATTAAATTAGAATAAAGCTACATAAGAGTCATTAATGATAGAACTTAATCCAAAATAAAATAAAGAGAACCAAAAAAATAATTTACAAAAAAATAGAATCTAAAATCTCAAAATTGTTAAATTGTTAAATTATGAACAATAAATTAATTTTGCCCTTATTTTGACCCCTTCTAATTACTATTATAACCTAACAACAGGTAACTGAAAATATTGCTTGTTTAAATTAACTCTAAACCCAAATATGGTAAAGCACCAAATTATATAATTCACAATAATGACAAAAATAAAATTTCATAAGTAATTAATCGTACTAAATACTTAAGATAATATACAATCTTATAACTTTTTAGGGCCATTAAATATATACACTTAGGGATTACTTATATTTGGTCAAATCTTTTAAAAAGATTATGGAAGGACTTAATTTTTACTAAAGTACTTAAATAAGGGTTTTCACGTGCTTCAATCCTGTTTGCAGTAAAAATTAAGTGAATATTGACATGTTTAGAATAAAACATATAGCAATTGAATTAGATATTACTTGAAAAGAAAAAAATGATTAAAAAAAAATTATAATTTGAAACTTGATATACAACATTTGAAAACCCTTTATTTAAGCAATTTAAAAAAGTTTTGGCCTTTATTTGAACACTTTCAAGAATCTTCGGCTCTTATTCATTCATTTTAGAAGGTTTGACTTTCATTTGAGCACTTTTGTAAAGATTAGGCTCTTATATAACCATTTAGAAAGATTTGACATTTATGTTAGCAACTCTTAAAAAATTAGGCCCTAATTTGAATATTTAGCCTAATAATAAATCTTACCAATTTATTATACATCTAATTTTGTTTGGACTCCTTAATTCAAATTTCTTAGTGTTTGAGCCTCGAATGTACTGAAGATGTGCTGATAAGTGAATATTGGACTAAACTGAATTTTTTATTTAATTTTAAGATTAAATTGAATTATTTGAAAATGATGTAATTAAAAATTGAGTTTTATTTCAATTCTGGTTAGATTAATTTTTAAACCGAATAGAAATAATCTGGATTTAAGGATCCTTTTTAGCAGATATCAAAATAAAGAGGAAAACATTATTATCCACATTTCATCTTGGAGCATTTCTGAGAAAAACCAAAAAGAAAATCATTAAGAATAAATTCTGAATTAAAATAAGATTTTTGTTTTTAAATTAAAGGAAAATTAAAATGGGTCCAAATTTAGGCCCAATATTAAACTCAAAGCCTAATTTAGTTTGGATCCAAATCCAAGTTAGTACTTACATACTATTCTGTTTGTCGTATGGATACATGAATAGTGAATTCCATTATGTATGACATCTAATTTAAAATTAATTGATAAATATTTTTTTTTTTAAAAAGTCTGTCTTATATATATAAGAAAATCAAATTTGGAAATTTCATAATACAGAGAGAGTGAATTGATGTAAGTGAAAATTTTATGATAAGTTTTTCAATGAAAAACCCACAAAAATAAAGATTACTCTTAAAACTAATTTGTATTAACGATAAGCATTTTTAAAGAATCAACATAAAGCTTAATTGGAATAAATAAAGAAAAAAAAATCAACTAAAAGTTTAGAATACTCGTTTTTAATTTCTAATACTTTCGTTAATATTCAGTTTCATCTTCATTACTCATGCTTCTAACTAAAAGGTACATAAAAATTTATTTAATGTTTACTTTCTTTTACTTTAGTGAATACTCATTTTTGCATCTCCTATGCTTTTGTAATCACCGCTATAAAATTTCGATTACTCATTTTTGCATTCCCTTAATTATTACAAACATTCCTATTTAGAGATCCTATTGTTTAATACCCTAAGGAGCTTTAATCTTTAAATTACTAAGTTTAATAATTTGAGTTTTGAATTTTTAATATAAATTTTCGGATTCTGAACAAGGAGTCCATGAGTTTTGAATTTAAAAAAAAAATAATGTTTTAAATTTATAAGAAGAAATAAAAGATAAAAAGTAAAATTTTAATTTAAAATAAAACCCTCAAAGGCATCAACACGTCTCCAAAGGTAAAGAAGTAGCGAAAGGAGCTTCTTGCCTTCATCTTCTTCTTTGTCACCAAAGAGAGATGCAAAATCGAAAGATTTTGTTTACTATAAATGGGTTGTTCTTTGGATTGATTGGATTGCAATAGTAATAAAACCACGATTTTATTAAAATGAGTGCTTTTAGAATTGCATTATAGAGCGTCTTCAACAGATAATTTTAGTGTCTCATTGCATTAGATAGTTCTCATCAAATCGAGATTTTTATTGAAAATGAAAATATTTTCCCATTATTGAAAGAGAGCTCAATTTTTCAAAATAAAAAATAAAAATAAAAACACCATGATTCAAAAAAAAGAAAAAATTGTTTGAATGTAAGTTTTGACTTTAATAAATTTGGGTTTGATTTTATTTTAACAAAATTTTTAATATTTTTAATAAATTATATTTATTTCTAAGATTTTTTAATTTTTTAGAATTATTATTAAGATTTTTTAAAAAAATTAAAATGATATTTTAGCTATAGTTCAGGACCAAATCAGTAATTAACAATTTAATTTAACGTTCCATGTCATCATTTAATAAATACAATTTAGCAGAAGGGCTAATTTGCATGTTTCGAAATGTATAAGGGCTAATTTACCCATTTTTACAGTAGAGAGGTCGAAATGCAATCCACCCCTAAATACAAAAGCTTCCTTGATACTTTTACCATATTATCGTTATTTTACGAATTGGATGATAAATTATGATATTTGTAACATCCTGGAAAGGGCCTATGCATTTTCGGTTTAATTGTACGAAATGACAAGTCTTAAGTAATATGAATAAATTTTTAATATTTTTGGAAATTCGAAATGTATGAAAATGAAAATGGAAATGAACATTTTGGAAACACGAAATGCATAGACATGAACATTTTTGGAAACACGAAATGCATAGACATGAACATTTTTGAAAACTGGAAATGTAAGGAAATGATTCAAAATGGAAAGTACACATTTCTGAAACTTGGAAATGTAAGAAAATGGCAAGTTTACAGAGCCGATCGAAAATTTTAGGAAACTTAGAAATGACCCAGAAATGTCAAGTTTTAAATTCTAAAATAGGAAATCAAGGCAAGGTGGCCTTAAAAGAAAAAGTTTGTGAAATTTGACACACAAACAGACTTGGAAAAGTGGCCCGGAGATGCCACTTAGGGCCTCTGAAAATGGCGCCACCTGCAAGGGGTTGGGCCTGAGTTCGAGTCACTTGGGAAGCAAATAAAGGAGGTTTTATTTTTGCTTCCATAAGCCAAGGAGTGGATGGCAAGACTTCTAGAAAAAGGGAGGTTTATCTTCTTTAAAATTCGGCTATTAAGGATAAATAAAGGTTTTTTTTTTAATTGGAGAGATAAATGATGATTTATCTTAAGTATTTTCAAAAAGGAATTTATTTATCGTAATTTCCATGAGATAAAGGCTGGATTAAACTCTTTTATTTTATGATAATTAAAGGATAAAGCTATCAAATTGAAGAGTGGTGGCCAAGTAAGGGACTCCTTAGCTGATAATTTCGTCTATAAAAGGAAGGAAGGAGGATACTCATCGCTTTTCTTTTTCTCTGCTCTGCCAAAATTCTTAGGGTTCTCTCCTCTTCTTTTCTCTTTTCCTTTGTCTAGCCGAATTCCCTAGCCTCCTCTCTCTTTTATTCAAAACCAAAAACACAATCCAACTAAGCCAAATTGCACTTAAGCCGAATCTTTGTTGTGACAGAGAGGGTGTTGCCGATTTCATTCAAAAGGTAAGATCAGCTATTATTTGATTTTCAATCTCTCTTTTTAGCCGAAATATAGGAATCTAACTCCTTTAGAATTCCATGGCCGGATTTGGAAGGTTTTCTTCGGGATCTAGTAGTTGTCGACTACAAGGAGAAGTACAACGAAATTTCGGGATTTCTAAGACTCAAGGATTTTCGATGGACTTATAAGGCAAGGTTTCGGGATTTGGACAAAAGGAAATTGACACCAAGGTAAGTGTATAAATCCTACTAGGATTTGGATTGTGGTTGAAAAGGTTTATTAATATGTTTAAATGATTGACCGAATATAGGAGTTAATGATCTAAATCAGTAGATCAGTTCTTCGGGATTTCAAGGACTTCATTAAGCGAAATCAGTGTGTAATCCCCATTATCATTTAATATGATACATGGCAATATTTAATCTATGTATATATATATTAATGTGAATATGGCTAAGTACCCTAATGTGGTACAAAAGTACTCAGTGCACGTTTCCTACTCCCATTAGGATTATGAAATATGTTATTTTATAACATGTGAAAATATATATGAATGTGAATTTAAGTATGAGATGCATGATATAAAAAATATGGGTCATTCGGGATTTATGAGAAAGGGGAGTGAATGTGATGACTTCGGTCTCACTATCTCGAATATGGTGACTTCGGTCACATTATCCGAATGTGGTAACTTCGGTTACATTATCTCAATCGGTGTCTTTTGACACAACTATATCTGGTGGCTATGCCACAAATTTTATATGGGCGATGAGCACGTCCGATCGTAGTGGATCGCTTCGAAGGTGTGTAGCGGATGGAGGGTCGACTTAGTAGTCCCCACGATTAGCGCGAGTTGGTACGGGGATGTGTAGCGGATGGCATCTAGGTTTTGGGTTCGGTTGCATCATCATTGATATCTCATGTATGAATAAGTGTTTGATATGAATATGTATGTCTGATCTATTGAATGTTAGTGTTGGTTACACATTGAGTCTGTTGACTCACCCCGTTGTGGGAATATTTTTCGTGTGATGAGCATTAATGGACCGCCTGGCGGGAGTCAAGGTGACCATGCATCGCAAGGAGAAATTTAAAGATTTGGACTTTTATTTTTACTAAGTACTTTAATTTTATTTTTGGGTTTTGATTGATGTAATAAGGCCATAAGGCCCAAGTTGGATTTCTTTACTTACATTTATTTTAATTTATTATGTTAAGAATTATTTTTGACTAAAGTTTAATTAAAATTATTTCTTTCAAAATAAACCCTAAAATTATTTTGTCACCATAATAAAATGATTTCTAAGTAAAATAAATGGGTTTCCAACTTAAGCCAACCCAAAACGATAATTTTCTAAAATTACACAAATTTTCTCAAGTAACAAAGAACATTGAAACCGGTTTACTTAAGGAACATACCAGATTCGGTCCAGCTCGTGGTGGGGTGTGGGAGTGTTTCAATTTGGTATCGAGCCCGCTTTAAAACTCCTCTACCTGTGGGGCTAAGGCCCAAAACGTTTTCAAATCGAGCCAAGTAAGTTTTTTTTTTTTTTGAAAGTATCTTAAGAAATAAGCAGGTTTTCTAGCATGGCACCTAAGTCTCCGACCCGCAGTCCACCAGGTAAGTACCCCTAACCATCTGTATGATTATGTGATTTATGAGTTATGGAAGGGTAGAAAAGGCATGGAACGTAGAATAGTATGATAGGAACTTGAACCCAGGACTAGTTTACTCAAACACAAACACATAAGACTTAATGCACTAAACAAACCTATGGCTAAGTCACTCGAAGTTAGGGTGTGGTAACCCAATGCGCATGTCTAGGATTGGATCCCAAGAGCCCGGTATTTAAGCGGTCCTAGTGACTCACCTCCTCTTCGCAGAATCCTACCTGCAGTGCGTAGCCGGTGGCTCACCCTAACCCGAGGGCTCGGTAGGTGTGGCAACCTCCTGCGCGCATGTCTAGGAATGGTTTCAGTGGGAGCTTGGTATTTAAGCGATCCGCGTGACTCACCTCCTCTCCACTCGAATCTCGCACTGTGCGTAGCTTTGGTTCACCCCGACCAAGAGGACTCACCATAGGCTAAACACGATAACTAAAACCCGAAGAGAACTAGCCGTGTTTTCTATAAACACAACAAAACCCTAGTTTTTTTTAAAAAACTTTTAAAATTACTCTTTAAATTCATGAAAACTATATTTACAAAATTTTTCAAAAAAAAAATTTCTGATTTATGAAATTACAAAAATGCCCCTAGTGGTAAAATTACAAAAATACCCTTGGTTTATAAAATAACCAACTACCCAACAGTTTTGCCAAAATTTCATTATTTTAGAAATGTTCAAAAACCATAATTTGCAAACTATCAAAAATACCTTGAATTTTGGAAAATTACAAAATTGCCCCTAACTTACAAAATTACCAAAATGACCCTGATTTCCAAAATTTTTGCAACATCACCATTTTGAAAAGTACAATTCTCAAAAAGAACCCTCAAAGTTTTGCAACTTTTGAAACGACCCTGATTTATTAGATTTTACAAATTTACCCCGATTTGTGAAAGATCACCGAAATACCCCTAGATTTTAAATTTTTTTTTCAAAATACCCCGGAAATTTAAAAATACCAAAATACCTTGTGACAAATCACCAATGAACTTTTTCTTTTGAAAAATTACGAAAATACCAGAGGGACAAAATTACGAAAATACCCCAGGTAGTGGAGAAACAACAACAATGAAAACTACAACGCTTCTCTCGAATGAACGAAAGTTCATAATTGGTTGATGGATGTATGAATGAATGAAAAGATCGTAATGCGGGTATGAATACGAAAGAACCACTCTTAAAACTCTTTTCATAAAATTTCTTCGCGGTAATCTAGTGAAATAAAAGTACTAATTCATAAAACTTCTTAATCGAGACTCGACGTTAGAAATGAGCTCTAGAGGACGTGGTCATCGTGGGCGAGGTAGAGGAAGGATGATCGTGTCGTAACCCGTTAGATCGGGATCGGGTCGGGGTCGACAATGAGATACCATCGCCACCACCCCCCCACCGTTAATGTTGAGCGAAGAACTCGGGACGGATGATGATGCTATGTCGCAGTCGTATACGAGTTTTGGAGTTGGTGGTGGTGCAGGAGGAAAAATCGGAAATCGAAAGTCCAGCGCTCGAACGGCTCCCGAGCTAATGGAGCGGAAATGTTTCGAGGAGTATCTGAGTGGCACCCGATACCGAGTCTTGGTTGGAAGTAACGGAGCGCATCATGGATGAGATTGATTTGACCCACGAGGAAAAGTTGAAAGGATGGTGGCACCGCACGCGATGAAGCGTATCGGTGGTGGTTAACTCGTCGGGATGGTGCCACGGTTGAGATCCGACACGGGAATATGTTAAAGAAGCATTTCGTAAGAAATATGTGGGAACCGTATATCGATGGGCAAAGGAAGGCTTTTAGAGGCCAGTGCAAGGAGCAAGTCTGCATTTGCGAATACGGTCGAATTCACGAGGTTGAGTCGCTATGCTCGGGAGTAGTGGCAATCGAGCATGAGCGCCGTGGTCCATTTTGAGGACGAACCGAGGGGACGATCCGAGATCGTTGATAGCACCGCATCAGGAGCGGGAGTTCTCTGCTTTGGTAGAAAAGGCCAAGGTGGCCAAGGGAATTAAGGATTCTACCAAGCAGGCTATGGATAGGAATAAGCCCAAAAGAGGTTTTGGACCATCTGGAAAGGTTCATAAGAGGCCTAGAGTTGATGGGCCGTGAAATCAGCAAGCTAGTACATGATGGCAGTATCGTCCTTGTGAGCATTGTGGAAAGAAGCACTTAGGGGAGTGCTGGAAAAAGGCGGGAGGATGTTTTCGGTGTGGGTCCAAGGACCATATGCTCAAGGATTATCCCAAGAAACCAGATGAGAGTCGACCGGCAGCTCAGACTGTTAGTCAGACTGGTAGAGGCGGACAGCAGCCTCAATG
Organism: Gossypium sturtianum; assembly: GCA_025698515.1. Classification (NCBI taxonomy): domain Eukaryota; kingdom Viridiplantae; phylum Streptophyta; class Magnoliopsida; order Malvales; family Malvaceae; genus Gossypium; species Gossypium sturtianum. The sequence goes on along the minus strand of CM046951.1, from coordinate 96,363,667 downwards.
GGGTCGTGGTTCGGACAACAGAGGTAATGGTGCTGGCAGAGGCCGTGGAACACAGGGCCGAGGTGCTGCTAATACTGAGGTAAGGCAACCGGGTTTGGTTTATGCGGTTCGTCGGAGGGAGGATGGTGACGCGTCGGATGTTATAACCGGTACGCTCTTTATTTTTGACAGGCCTTATTATGCCTTAATTGATGTGGGCTCGACCCATTCCTATGTTGCATGTAGTGTAGTGGAAACACTAGGCCTAGACTCAAACCTTCGATAGGCGGATGATGTAGTAAGCCCATTAGGCCAAAATCGTAGTGGTCGATAAGATCTTTCGAATGTACCCCAGAGATTCGGGAGTGAACTTTCGGGCCGACTTAATGGAGTTACCCTTTCTGGAGAGTTTGAACTTATACTCGAAATGGATCAAGCTAGTAGAACAATCGAGCCGTGTTGGATTGTGCGGCTAAACGAATAGAACTAAGGACTCGGGAGGATGAAGTAGTAGTAATGATCTGGAGAAAGGAGAAATTATTTGTCTAATGTAGTTTCAAATAAAAAGGTGAGAAAATGGTTAAGAAAGGGTGTAAGGCGTTCTTAGCCTTTGTAAGTGCGTTGGGTGGAAAGGAAGAAGGTGTTAGCGGAGTTAGAACGATTAAGGACTTTGAAGATGTATTTTCGAGGAATTACTGTGAATACCCCAGATAGGGAGGTGGAATTTAGAATAGATTTACTACCGGAGCGACTCTTGTGTCAATCGCTCCATACCGAATGGCGCCAAAGGAGTTAGTGGAGCTCAAGGCTCAAATCCAAGAGTAGTTAGATCGTGGATTCATTCGACCCAGTGTGTCTCCATGGGGAGCACCGGTCCTGTTTGTAAAGAACAAAGACGGAACTATGCGTATGTGCATAGACTATCGTCAATTGAATAAGTCGACCATTAAGAACAAGTATCCATTGCCAAGGATCGATGACTTGTTCGATCACCAAGGAGGAGGCAGCAGATGTTTTCAAAGATCGACTTAAGGTCGGGATATCATCAGTTAAAGGTGAAGGATGCTGATATCCATAAGACCGCTTTTAGGACAAGATACGGCCATTTTGAGTTTATGGTGATGCCGTTTGGATTGACGAACGCTCCAGCCACGTTCATAGATATGATGAATCGGGTTTTCCAACCCTATTTGGATAGGTTCGTCGTTGTGTTCATCGACGATATTTTGGTGTATTCTAAGTCGGAAGAGGAGCATAATGAGCATCTCCGAGTTGTGTTACAAGTGTTAATGGAAAAGAAGCTTTATGCCAAATTCAGCAAGTGTGAATTTTGGCTTAAGGAGGTGGCATTTTTAGGACATGTGGTATCCGCAGAGGGAATAAGAGTGGACTCTAGGAAGATTGAAGCAGTGTTGGATTGGAAACCACCTAGGTCCGTGGCTGAAATCCAAGTTTCTTAGGTTTGGCGGTGCTATTACGTATGGTTCGTGGAAGGGTTCTCACAATAGCCGCGCTTTGAGAAAGTTGCTAAGGAAGGAAGTACCCTTTGAATGAACAGATAAGCAACAAGAGAGCTTTGAAAAGCTTAAGAAGGTGTTAACTAAGCTCGGTGCTAGTTCAAATGGAGGCGAGCAAAGATTTTGTGGTGTATTGTGACGCTTCGCATACGGGATTAGGATGTGTGCTAATGCAAGATGATAAAGTGGTCGCTTATGCGTCTCGGCGCTTAAGGCCTCATGAGGTTAACTACCCAACTCATGACTTGGAACTAGCAAAGAGCTGGTCTTTGCCCTTAAGGTTTGGAGGCACTACCTTTATGGAGAAATGTCGATTATCTACACGCACCACAAAAGTCTTAAGTACTTATTGACTCGTAAAGAGTTAAACTTGAGGCAACGAAGGTGGGTGGAATTGTTAAAGGATTTCGATCGCTCGATAGAATATCATCCGGCAAGGCGAATGTGGTAGCCGATGCCCTAAGTAGGGAAGGTTGTGTCGGATTTAAGGGCTTTGTTCGCTCACTTAAGTCTCAGATAATGATGGAAGCTTGTTATGGAGTTGCAAGTCAAGCCTACATGGTGAAGGAGGTGAAAGAGGGACAGTTGGTCGATAAGGACCTAAGTGCTAAGTTACAAACAAGTCCAAAACGGAGAATTAAAGGATTATGGCGTCAATGATGAAGGAGTATTGTGCTACAAAGGGAAGGTCTGTATGCCGAGGGACAAGGAGTTGAGACAAAGGATTCTTCGGGAAGCGCATGGTAGCCCTTATGCTATGCATCCCGGAGGCATTAAGCTATATAGAGATCTAAGGGAACAATTTTGGTGGTCTGATCTTAAACGAGAGGTGACTGAATTTGTGGGGAAATGTTTGACGTGTCAGCAAGTTAAGGCTGAACACCAAGTCCCATCAGGATTGCTTCAACCAATCAAGATTCCACAATGGAAGTGTGAGAGAATTACCATGGACTTCGTTAGTGGGCTTCCCCTTACGCCTACTAAGAAGGACTCGGTATGGGTGATAGTAGACCGTTTGACCAAGTCCGCGCATTTTATTCCAGTAAGAGTTGATTATTCTCTTCAAAAGTTAGCCAAGTTATATGTGGCGGAAATCGTGAGGTTACATGGAGTACCGGTATCAATCATCTCCGATAGAGACCCAAGGTTTACGTCTCGGTTTTAGAAGGCACTTCATCAAGCTTTAGGCTCTAAGTTGGACTTCACTACGGCTTTTCATCCACAATCGACGGCAGGCGATCAACGAAAGTTATACAAGTGTTGGAGGATATGCCGAGAGGTTGTGTGATGGATTTCCGAGGAAGTTGGGAAGATTATTTGCCTCTAGCTGAGTTCGCCTACAACAACAGCTATCAGGCAAGCATTCGGATGGCACCATATGAAGCATTGTATGGTCGGAAGTGTAGAACTCCTACTTGTTGGACTGAGTTAGGAGAACGGCGAGTGTTAGGTCCGAAGTTAGTGGCAGAAACTGAGGAGAAGATTGAGATAATTCGGGCAAGGTTGAAGGAAGCCTCTGATAGGCAGAAATCGTACGCGGACCTTAGGCGGAAGGAAATAGAGTTTGAAGTGGGAGACCAAGTGTTCCGGAAAGTCTCGCCTTGGAAGAAGGTAATGAGGTTTGGGCGCAAAGGAAGTTAAGCCCAAGGTTTATAGGGCCCTATCGAGTCTTCGCGAAGTTGGGCCGCAGGCATACCAATTGGAGTTGCCACCGAGTTGCAGCAGATGCACGACGTATTCCATGTATCCATGTTACGTCGCTACCGATCGGATCCGTCTCATGTGGTACCAATTGAAGAGGTGGAACTAAGGCCGACTTATCCTACGAGGAAGAGCCGATTCGGATCTTGGAACGTGATGTGAAAGCACTATGAAGGAAGTCGGTTCCTCTAGTCAAAGTGTTATGGCGCAATCATGGATCGGAAGAAGCTTCGTGGGGAGTCGAGGAGACAATGCGACAAAGAATACCCTCGCTTATTTTAGTTAGGAAATTTCGAGGACGAAATTATTTTAAGGGGGTAGAATCAGAACATCCTCGAAAGGGCCTATGCATTTTCGGTTTAATTGTACGAAATGACAAGTCTTAAGTAATATGAATAAATTTTTAATATTTTTAGAAATTCGAAATGTATGAAAATGAAAATGGAAATGAACATTTTTGAAAACACGGAAATGCATAGACATGAACATTTTTGGAAACTGAAATGCATAGACATGAACATTTTTGGAAACACGAAATGTAAGGAAATGATTCAAAATGGAAAGTACACATTTCTGAAACTTGGAAATGTAAGAAAATGGCAAGTTTACTGAGCCGATCGAAAATTTTAGGAAACTTAGAAATGACCCAGAAATGTCAAGTTTTAAATTCTAAAATAGGAAATCAAGGCAATGTGGCCTTAAAAGAAAAAGTTTGTGAAATTTGACACACAAACAGGCTTGGAAAAGTGGCCCGGAGATGCCACTTAGAGCCTCTGAAAATGGCGCCACCTGCAAGGGGTTGGGCCTAAGTTTGAGTCACTTGGGAAGCAAATAAAGGAGGTTTTATTTTTGCTTCCATAAGTCAAGGAGTGGACGGCAAGGCTTCTAGAAAAAGGGAGGTTTATCCTCTTTAAAATTCGGCTATTAAGGATAAATAAAGGTTTTTTTTAATTGGAGAGATAAATGATGATTTATCTTAAGTATTTTCAAAAAGGAATTTATTTATCGTAATTTCCATGAGATAAAGACTGGATTAAACTCTTTTATTTTATGATAATTAAAGGATAAAGCTATCAAATTGAAGAGTGGTGGCCAAGTAAGGGACTCCTTAGCTGATAATTTCGTCTATAAAAGGAAGGAAGGAGGATACTCATCGCTTTTCTTTTTCTCTCTCTGCTCACAAAATTCTTAGGGTTCTCTCCTCTTCTTTTCTCTTTTCCTTTGTCTAGCCGAATTCCCTAGCCTCCTCTCTCTTTTATTCAAAACCAAAACACAATCCAACCAAGCCAAATTTCGCCAAAGCCGAATCTTTGTTGTGACAGGAAGGGTGTTGCCGATTTCATTCAAAAAGGTAAGATCACTATTATTTGATTTTCAATCTCTCTTTTTAGCCGAAATATAGGAATCTAACTCCTTTAGAATTCCATGGCCGAAATTTGGAAGGTTTTCTTCGGGATCTAGTAGTTGTCGACTATAAGGAGAAATACAACGAAGTTTTGGGATTTCTAAGACTCAAGGATTTTCGACAGACTTATAAGGCAAGGTTTCGGGATTTGGACAAAAGGAAATTGACACCAAGGTAAGTGTATAAATCCTACTAGGATTTGGATTGTGGTTGAAAAGGTTTATTAATATGTTTAAATGATTGACCGAATATAAGAGTTAAGGATCTAAATCGTGGATCGGTTCTTCTGGATTTCAAGGACTTCATTAAGCGAATTAGGTGTGTAATCCCCACTATCATTTAATATGATACATGGCAATATTTAATCTATGTATATATATATATTAATGTGAATATGGCTAAGTACCCTAATGTGGTACAAAAGTACTACTGTGAGTCGTTTCCTACTCCCATTAGGATTATGAAATATGTTATTTTATAACATGTGAAAATATATATGAATGTGAATTTAAGTATGAGATGCATGATATAAAAAAATATGGGTCATTCGGGATTTATGAGAAAGGGGAAGTGAATGTGATGACTTCGGTCTCACTATCTCAATGTGGTGACTTGGTCACATTATCTCGAATGTGGTAACCGGTTACATTATCCGAATCGGTGTCTTTTGACACAACTATATCTGGTGGCTATGCCACAAATTTTATATGGGCGATGAGCACGTCGACTACAGCGACTGCCTTCGAAGGTGTGTAGCGGATGGAGGGTCGACTTAGTAGTCCTCACGGTGTGCAGGTTGGTACGGGGATGTGTAGTGGATGGCATCTAGGTTTTGGGTTCGGGTTGCATCATCATTGATATCTGTTGTATGAATAAGTGTTTGATATGAATATGTATGCTTGATCTATTGAATGTTAGTGTTGGTTACACATTGAGTCTGTTGACTCACCCCGCTTGTGGGAATATTTTTCAGGTGATGAGCATTAATGGACCGGGTCGCAGGAGTCAAGGTGACCATGCATCGCAAGGAGAAATTTAAGGATTTGGACTTTTATTTTTACTAAGTACTTTAATTTTATTTTTGGGTTTTGATTGATGTAATAAAGCCATAAGGCCCAAGTTGGATTTCTTTACTTCTGTTTATTTTAATTTATTATGTTAAGAATTATTTTTGACTAAAGTTTAATTAAAATTATTTCTTTCAAAATAAACCCTAAAATTGTTTTGTCACCATAATAAAATGATTTCTAAGTAAAATAAATGGGTTTCCAACTTAAGCCAACCCAAAACGATAATTTTCTAAAATTACACAAATTTTCTCTAAGTAACAAAGAACATTGAAACCGGTTTACTTAAGGAACATACCAGATCCGGTCCAGGCTCGTGGGCCGGGTGTGGGGTGTTTCAATATTTCATTTATAAATGAATAGAAGTATAAAAGTTGATAAATATATAAATAAATAAAGGCTTAATATAGTATTTAGAACTTGAATTTGGTATTTTTTTTAAAGTCGATATCTAAATTTTTTTTAGCCCAATTTGGTATATGAACTTGATACTTTTTTCCTAATTTGGTACCTAAATTTTTTTGGGGCCCAATTTGGTACCTAAGTTTTTTTTTTAGGTTCAATTTGGTACCTTAATTTATTAAATGTTATACAAATTACGCAAAATACTAACGGTGCTATTTTTTTTTTGTTATGCTACAAAAATATTATCAGTATTAGAGGAAATTCATGTTAAAAAAAAGGTATTGAGCTATGCTTAACGAATTAATATTAAATACGAAAAAAAGAGTTTTAAAAACCCAAATTAAAAGAAATTCTTTATTTTCAATTAATAAAATAATAAATAAATAAATTAAAACTAAAAGTAATTGAACATATAAAATACAAAAAAAATCATATCATCAGTCACATGCCGATCTTACCTTGATTATTTTTGCTACGTCATAAAAAAATAACATTGTTAGCATATTGGAGTAATTTGTAAAACGTTTGACAAGTTCAAGCACAAAATCGAACAAAAAAAAAAGGTACCAAATTAGGAAAAAGAGTCAAGTTTAGGTACCAAATTGGATCCCAAAAAAGATTAAGTACCAACTTAAGAAAAAGTGTCAAGTTTAGGTACCAAATTAAGAAAAAGAGTCAAGTTTAGGTACCAAATTGGATCCCAAAAAAGATTAAGTACCAACTTAAGAAAAAGTGTCAAGTTTAGGTACCAAATTAGGAAAAAGTGTCAAGTTTGGGTATCAAATTGGACCAAGAAAAAGTTTATGTACCAAATTAAGAAAAAGTGTCAACTTTATGTACCAAATGTTATATTAAACCATAAATAAAACGGCAATAAGCATATTATAATAGTTGGGATTTTGGATAATTAACCTATAGGTCAACATTAGTGAAAAGGGCCTGGGAAGGTAATATGTTCAAATTTTGAGTTATCCATTCAAATTGATTAGACCTAAAATAAGATATTTTAAACTGAAAATAGTTTCACCTGCTTGAAGTATTATTTAATAAATAAAATTTGATTTAAAAAGGAAATAGCTTTAATAGTTTTTAAATAATAAAATGACATTTTCGATTTTACGGTATGATATAGAATTCAATCTTAAACTCTAAATTATACTAATCATCCTAAACGCTGAATTTTAAGGTTAAATTCTACTATTGGTCCTTATACTTTGTAAAAATTGAGAATTTAGTCTTTATACTTTTATTTGATCAATTTTAGTACCTATATTTTTTCAAAATTTGAAATTTTAGTCCTGGCCCAAACAGTAGCGGTTACATTTATTTCATTAAATTCAATTACTAGTCCTGTACCATATGTACAATTGTAGATTTAATCTATTTTCTCCAATTTGATCATTTTAAGTCATTATACTCTTCGATTTTTGAAATTTCAGTCTTAATACAAATGACAGTCGATAATCTATTAACTAGATTTTTAGTAAGTAATATGTGAGAATAATAAGTTGACATAATATTACAGATATAATAATATATTTGGCGCATCAAATTTTAAAAATAACAGAATTTTACTTTATAAATTTAACAATTATTATTTGGTAAGGACTGAAATTTTAAAATTTAAAGAATATAAAGATTAAAAATAACCAAATAAAAGTAAAAAAAATTAAATTTACAAATTTTACTAAGTATAAAAACTAATAACAAAATTTAACCGAATTTTAATCATTTCAAGCATAAGTAAAATAAGCAAATGAGAAAAAAAAAATTGAAAACAAACAAATAAATAAATGGATGGGCCCCCCCAAAAAAGACAAATATATGAATAAAGTAGCGGCAGGGACTGATTGGGGTGCCTAAATTGGAAGAACGTCCCTCCGAAGTTTGAAGGGGCAATTTTTTGTTTTTGCTAATATCCAACTAAGATAAAGCAAAAATAAACAATGTTTTTCGTTTTAAAATATCCCATTTGACTTGCAAATACAATGTTGCTTCTTAAGACTTTACTGTTGTCTTCTTTCATTCCATTGGTTTTATTTAATTTTGTTTCTAATTAATGCTTATCTGTTTATTAATTAATACTCTTCGAAACTCCAAGTCTTTATTATTATTATTTTTTTGAGAGCATCGATCCAATAATCCTTCTTGTCATTACATTTTTTCTCCCCCTAAACTACATTTTCTTCACTTGTGTTGTTCTATTACTTGAATTTCGACTAATAGAAATGAATAAATTAGGTCTAATTGTTTTACCATGTTCTAAGAAATAAAGATTTTATATACTATTGGCTACTTAAATTTGATATTTTTCATTAATGTAGTATATGTATTATGTTAATTAATACATATATTTAACAGAAGTTATATATTTTGATACTTAAAAGATAACAATAAAAAATAAATTATTTTAGCACAAGTCAAAGTCGTCACTCGTCCGTTATCTTTATCTTTCCTTTGTCATTCGACGTCTCAATTATGTCTTTAACTACATTCGATAATTTGAATATATTAAATTCTAATTTTCCATTAAACGATTCTCTTAACCTTAACCTTATAGCCCCCTACCCTAGGAATCCCTGATCCAAAACACAACTATTTGTCAAAATTCTAACCATTTTCTATCTACCTTACTAATAACTCATCAATGGCTATTAAGCAAAACCTTAACAATTCATCATCTAATTACAATGGGTTTACTAAACACTACCTTTTTGAGCTAATATTCTAATTAAAATCGAAAAGAAAGAGTTCCTTAAAACGGTTCAAAGCTCTCGGCTATGGAGAGAAACATGCAAAGTTTTCCTTCCTTTTTGTTTTGGTTTTTCCATTTGATGAGAATGAAGATGACCACTTCGTTTTTCATCTTTTATTTCTTTTATTATTATGTTAAATTATATTATAATAAATCCTATGGTTGATAATGGCTTAGGAAATGGCTAGTAGAGATGGATGGATGAGATCAATTCTTTCCACCAACTTATTTCAAGTATGGTTAAATTATCTTCATGGCCTTGGTTAAATTGCACACTAAGGACTTACTTAAACTCTCATCCAATCTCTCTAGTTTAGGCATCTTTCAATTTAGTCCTTATTCACTAGTTACTAATTTATCTAACTAATTACTTAATAACTTTATTCCCTAATTTTGTATTCATCTTGTAACAGCTTGATTAAAATTCCAGAATAATTTGGTTTATGAAATTCGATCCCAAAATCAAATTTTCCAACATCAACGAAAAACAAGTTGTTATACTGGATCAAATTATGAAAATTTTAGACAATTTGAAAAATGCCTAAGATGCTAGCCTCTACAGATCTTTTTGATAGAGGTAAATCGAGTTATTCTAATTGTGAAGAGAAAATTGAAACCGCGATATTAAAAAAAAAAAAGTCATTGCAACTATTCTAATGAAATTTTCTTTTCCTAAAAAAAAACACTTTGTATCAGAATCTAATTTCCAATATTAATGCTTAAATCTTGAACATAGCATCTATTTTGAAGCTTGAGATAGACTAAGGATATTCTTAAACGATGACTTCATGATGCATTGGAAGATTGAACCTATCAAGTGAGTTAAGGGTTTCAATAGAATGAAGAAGGCAATCCCTTTGCTTATGTTCCAACGAGCACTAAAAAGAATGTTGAGTCATATTTGTCAATATGTTTTGATATTGCTTAATTAATAGTTTTATATGCCCATTTTAACTTATAAAGTTGCAAAAAAAAAAAAAAGTATGAAACCATACAGTTTTACTTCGATTATTTTGAATTAATAATTTTAAACTTCATATTATATAACGAGGAAGAAGATTGACACTTGGAAAAATTTTGGTGCACATAAAATTTACGTGAAATTTAAAAAAGTACAATTTTAGATTAAAATTATCGTGTTTCGTTTGCATATAATTATTACACAATTATAATTACAAATAGTACACATATAAATTAAATATTATAAAGTGTAAATTGAAATATATTCAAAATTAAATTAAAATAATTCTAAAAAAACTCGTACAAAGTGAGATTTAAGATAAAATAAAATGGAAAACAAGGCTTATGTATTCAAAATTTAAGTCTTGCGAACACTGCTACAGCCTCGTTAACAATTATGTTTTGTTATCATCTATAAACTTTAAAATTAAACAAGAAATTGAACATTTTGCCGCTAGATGTCTCCAGTTCGTAAAAACAAGTGATTTTTAACAAGTATAGGAAAGTACAAGAATGATTGGAAATAAATAAAGGGAGAAAGTAATCATTAATGTGATTGATATTATTTTATTGAAGGTATTATAATAATCTAGAAGCTGAGTTGTCCTGGTTTTATCCTCGTTTATGGTGCCCTTGCTGCACTCTTGAAAATGCCACCTTCTTTTCATTTTTCATTTTGTTTCATTCGTTGTTTAGATGTGATGTGGGGAATGTGGAGTCTCCCATTTCTATTTTAATTTCTTAAAACTTGATAATGTGGGGCCTTTGTTGTCTTTTCCTTTCCCTGTTTTGTATTATGATTTTTTTTTTATTTATTATCTTATGATCCAAATTTTATATGCTAATTAAACATTCCAAATTTGGAAATTTTTAAACATGTCAGATCTGAAAATTTTTCAACATCAGTTGGGAGATAACATTGGGTCTTTAGTTTCTTTATAGTATTAAGTAAAAAATTTAAAAATAAAAAATATTAGCATATTGATTTTAAAAAATTATTTTTTTTCTAAGTGGTAAATTTTTTCTCCATTATTTTGTCTCGAGGCAGTGCTATCCAACCTTTTTTTCCCTTCCACTAATTTTCTCTTTCATTTTTTTTTCCTCATAAATTCCATGTGCCTTCTCTCTTTTCAGTTCACAGATCTATCTTGTGGGTATTTTTGTTGTCTCCACAAGTTGTGATGGACAAATAATGGTACATGTCATCGCTAAAATTTCACTGACCACTAGCAGTTTTTTTTTTTTGAAAAATTAGTGGCTCTTCATTGGTTTCTTAATCTGTTTTTGTTTTGAGAATATTTTAGATTAATAAATGATTTCACAAGTCGGTTTAGACTCAGGTTCTCTTGAGGTTTATATTTTTTTTTCCATTGCTCAATAAGTCTTCACTTTTAAAAAATTTTATATGCTCTTATAGCATATTTATTAGTCTTGCTTTTAGAGACAATTTTTTTTGTCATCCTCTCCAATTTGGTAGATGCTTAGTTCTTTTGCTGAATTTGTTCGCCCATCGCTTTGGACCATCCTAAGTTGATTGTCTTAACGTGATAGTTAATTGCGATCACTCTAGATATGTCGTGCTTGAGTTGTGGCAAAGCTGATTATCAATGTGCTATAATAATCTATTGATGTTGAGGTTGAAGCCTTTGTCATGTTGATAGAGCTTGTTTTTCACCGTCAATGACAGTGTTTGTTGTTTTTTCTTTTACCCAATTTATATGATCCCATTCGTGAAATAAATTAATGATTTTTTATTTTAAAAAATAAAAATATTAAGATTTTTTAAATTCCAAATTTATTAAATGTGACTCCTTACAAGTGTTAGAAAGGAGTAATTGGAATTAAATTCGATTTTTAGATATATTATATATCATCTCTTTAAAGGGCTATAATTTGAGGGTAGGAAAAGGTTGCATTTAGATTACCATTTTATGCTTTAAATGTAGGGTTATGACACGTTTTTTTAATTATATTAAAAATTAAAATAAAAAAATAAGGATAAATAACAACTCTACGTGTGTAAGGTTTTTATTCCATGCACTAAGTTTAGGATTTAAACTTTAAATTTATCAAATACCAATTCTTAAAAATAATAATAGGTTTAATATAATATTAAATATTTAAATTTGACATTTTTATATTAATTTGGTATCCATCTTTTTCAACATGATACCTTAAATAGACAAATGTGATATAAGTTACCTCAACATACTAATAGTGATTGTTTTTTAATGAAGTAGCATAAATAGTCCATCTATGATTTATATGTGGCATATATATATATATATATATATATATAAATAATGTCAGCTATATATTGATTAATTTTATCACCTCATTAAAAAATAACACTATCAATAAATTTGGATAATTTATATCATTACTTGTCAAATTGAGATATTACATTGGAATCCAAAAAGAAAAAAATATGTATATAAAAAAACTGATTTTAGGGTTGAGATTTTATTATTGTGGGAGGGAAGAAAATGAAGTTGTTGAAAGACGAAAGAAAGAAAGAGTTGTTAATTTGGGTGTGGTAATTGTTGAATAATATATGGCGGCGTCTTATAAGGCCATACATGCCTAAGTTGAAACCTGAAACCCCAAAATCCTTGGGTATTTTAAGACCTGTGTGTCTCGGCTCTTTCTCAAAATTGCTCCTTTGGTGTTTCGAAAAGCTCCAAACATATTTTTATATTTCCAAATTCCAATTACTTCCCCGGACAAGCACACAAATTTTTGTTATTCCTTTTTTTTTTCTGGACGGAGCGAAGCGTTTCGGTCATGTCAACATATCAATGTTCTTATATATATATATATATATATATATATATATATATATATTCATTTTCTATTTTTAGAAGTAAGTTTTATTCACTATTCAGTCAACAATTATTTTATTTTCTTGCTGCGGTATTTAAATTTTTAATTTATTTTTATATTTAAACTATATTTTTATATCATTTATCTCAAAAGTATCATATATTATTTGTTGTGTTTTTTTATGGATTAGTATTGAATTTTTTAGATAAATTGAACCAAAATAATAATTCAAGTATTAAAATAAATGGGTAAAATACTCAAAAATACCAAAAAACTAATTTAATTACGGAAAAGGACCAGTTTCAAAAATATTTATGGAAAATGGTCATTTCCCTCCAAAACGCGTCCACGTCAGCGCGTTTTGGGGGGAAACGGCAGTAAAGCGCGCCCCCAGCCTTCAACGGTAAAAAAAAAACGGCCAATTTTTTTTGATCGTTGGGGGCCCAACGGTAAAAAAAAAACCTATAAACCCCCCCAACCCTTTTATTTTTTCACACTTTAATCCTTACTCATTCTTCTCTCAAATTCCTCTCAAAATTCTCTTTAAGTCCTTCAAACTTCCTCTAAAATTTCAAAATAGTCCTTTAATATTTACAAAAAAGCCATTCTTAATTATTTTTAATATATTTTTTTGAAACTTTTAAAATTTTTGATCGTATTACAAATGGCCGGGGAATTACTTCGTCTAGACAGCAAGCACATCTCCGTCGAGCAATTGAAAATGGTAAGTTTTTAATTTTAATTTTCAATATTTATTTAATATTTTTAGGTCTATGCAATTTTAATTAATTTTTATTTTATAATTTTTTAAACAAATCATAGATCGGGTGTTGGAATGTTATATTCGCAACATGCATGGTCCCCATCGCCGTTGATCGAGAATTACTGCGCAGGAAGCGGGTTTTGGCACGTGGCCACGATAGGTCAGGTTCAAGTTGGAGCCGCTTTGATCGGTCAAGCGTTGATAGAGAGGTGGAGACCCGAGACGCACACTTTCCATCTTCCATGCGGAGAGTGTACCATCACTCTGGAAGATGTGCGATTCGATTGGGATTGCTTGGTGGGCGGGCCAGGTAGTCACCGGTTGCGCAACTTCGTGATTGGGGAGCCATTTGCTACGAGCTTCGAGTGTCATTCCTGGATAAAATTCAAGGAGCTCGAATCGAGATGGCACAGTTCTGAGACATATTCCCGAGCCGAATGAGGATTCGACCAAAATAGAAAGAATACACGATGCTCGGGGCATACATTCTTTAGATAATTGGAGGCTATCTCGATGCCGGACCTTTCTAGAAACCTCAGACACCTAAGATGGTCAATGAAACTTGTTGATTTCGTGAGCAAGCGCCAGGTGAATTGAGTTGAAGTCCAGCTGTACTATCGAGGTTGTATCGGAGAGATGTGCGAGCGACGCGACCGAGTAAAGCGAAAAATCGGAGGTTGCCTATCGCTACTGCAGTCATGGGCATGGTTTCGATTTCCATTTTTACGTCCTCGACTCGACCACCCATATTCATTCCCACTGATATCGAGGTAAATTTAATGTTATATTTTACAATTATTTCGTAGATTTATAGTATAATTGTATGCTAAAAATTTATTTAATTAGGTGGAACCATTCGTGAGTCATGTTAGAATACCTACCTCGGTTGAAGATATACGGCTTCTATTGGACCAACGGTCGGAATCACAAGTAAGTTTCAAATTTCGTATTTATAATATTTTTGTATATAACTAATATTTTTGTAATGTTAATATAGTTTCAATGGACACCGTACGAGGATCCGTAAAAATTCGCGATAATTCCGGAGGAGTTCTTCCAAAATCCGAACAGATTGCACGCGTGAAGGTCCCATTGATCACCTATGCGACCGTGGAGATGCACCGGTCGATCGAGTTCTCGCGACAATTTGGATTCCGTGAACCGATTCTCGCAGTGCCACGAGGTGCTCAATGATGAGCACAAAGTGGACTTACGGCAGCTGCACACGGATTGGCCAAGATTTTGGTCAGCACATATCGAGACGTGGTAGAACCGATATGACTATTTACCTATCCGGGAACCGATCATCGTTCCCGAGTTAGCGTGCATGCCGGAATACATGCCATGGTTTAGGATCCATGGTAAGCCGTATCTGTTGTCGGAAGAAGAGAGGCGACGGCAACTTCGTGAACAAAGGGAACGTCGGGGCCCTTTAAATCCAAGGAGAAAGGGGTGATGAGACGGGGCCATCAACAGCGCCGACACAGTCACCGGGCCCATCAGTTCAGCCGACGACACCGACATCACAACCTTTACCCTTTATGCGGTGCGCATCTACCTACCCCTTATATGTATTCTAACCCATATATGTTTCCTTTTCCCAGTCCGACCCCAGGTTGGAATGCATGGCCAGGTTCGAGTTCGTTCCCGACTACTCCCGCTGGCCAGCCGATCTTGAGGCCGTCGCCGCGTGTGGGATCGGAGAGGCGCCGCCGTCGAGAGCACTTCTTTCTACCGGGCTCCTTCGCCATACGGATTCGCACACCCCGCCGTGGTTTATGCAAACACCTCCGGGTCGTTATTTTATCAAGGTGGGTCGCCTCGCAACACCCGCAACTGCACCCACCGCCGAGGAACTCAATCTCCGCCGAGGTTCCACGACCGCCGCCGGAAGCTAGAAGAAGGAGGAATCCAAATGCGTAACCGCCGACCACCCCCCGTAGCATCGATTCCGACCGCATCAACACCGATTCGGACCGGCTTTTTTATTTTTAATTGTAATATAATTTTTTAATTTTTTTAATAAAATAGAAGTTGTTTATTTTTATATGTAATTTAATTTTAAATTTTTAATAAAAGAAAAAGTTATTTTTATTTATTTTAATGTAATTTAATTTTAATATATTTAATAAAATAGAAATGGTTTAATTTTTTTATTGTAATTTAGTTTTAATATATTTAATAGGTAAAATAACAGATTTTTAATTTTTTGGTAATTTAATTTTTATTTTTTATTGTAATTTAATTTTAATATTTTTAATAAAATAGAAATGGTTTAATTTTTTTAATGTAATTTAATTTTAATATCTTTAATAAAATAGAAATGGTTTAATACCTTCTTGAAGCGTTTTTGGCCAATGTTTGTTCGAAACGTCTTCTCAAAATTATTTTGCCGATACAATCATCACAAAATTCAATTACTTTTTGCGCTAATATATTTTGCCAAAAACCCTAAATATATTTTTACCCTAGCCTGAATATCATACTATAATTGGATCGGGGGGGTGGAGGGCAAAAACGCGTCCACGTCGGTAGCGTTTTGCTTGGTGATTCAGCAAGAAAGCGCTCCCCTGTGGACGCGCTCCAAAACGCGCTGACGTGGACGCATTTTGGGGGGAAACGGCCATTTTCAGTAAATATTTTTGAAACTGACCCTTTTTCATAATTAAATTAGTTTTTGGGTATTTTTAGGTATTTTACCCAAAATAAATAATATGTCTCTTCTCAATAATTTTATTTCATTTTTCTCTTTCAATATCTTTTTTGACCACTTTCGTGATAGTTCTAATGAGGATTTAGATAAATAGGATAATTTTTTTTCTTCTAAAAGTTATTTTAATTTTTAGTTTTTTGTCCATTCTATTTTCTTTAAAAGCTAAAATAGTTTTAGTTTTGTTTCTAATTGTATTTTACGCGGTATATATGTGATTTACCAAAGCAAGTATGTTGTTAGTATTATTAGGAGGCCCTTTTCATTAGAGAGCATTATGATAGCGATCGCGAGATTGAATTCTGAGATGATTATGAGAAAGATTATTTAAGATTTAACTTTTATGGATCACTAATTTCGTGAGGTCTATTCGAGACCTTTTGCAGTGGTTAATTAGTTGACTGAGTTTGCCACTGGATTGATTTCATAATGACGAGACTAGGTTGTAGTTATTGATGGTTGCTCAATATGATGTATCTCTTAATTTCTAAACCTTTCAATATTGTAGTTAATTTATTTTTCTCCTTTTTTAGGCTTTATTTTTTTAAACATTGGTATTTGTACAAGAACTTGTAGTGTTTTATTTATTGGTCGTTTGTACTATATGTCACGTTTATGTATCATTTTATATTAATGAAAATATTTTTCTTCAAAATGGAAAAAAAATTCAATTATAAATCAAGCCTTAAAATTTTTTTTTTTTTACTTTTAGTATTAATTTACATATATTATGTTATTACAATTCCACAATATTAAAGGGATTACAAATTTTGAGATTTAAAATCTAAAAATATGAATGCTTTAAGCTTATCAATATTTATATATTTGTATTTGTGTTTACATTCATATTTATATTAATATGTTAAACCTGGAGTCATTGGGGGGTATGAAAGAGAAATTCTCTACCATACATCTTTAATTCAACACTGCCATGGTTGGTTATGCTTCAACCCCTTTTCTTTGATCTTTGCACGTATTCTGGGTGGCTTTTAATCTTTTAAGCCGTTCATAATAGAAGGAAATGAGATACAGTTTCCTATTTATGCATCCCAATTGAACAGTAGATTCAGAAAACTGCATCTATTAGCTGCTGTGGTTAAGATTGTAAATGAACACCAAGAGGACTGATTGCCAAGAGCTAGCAAGGCAGAGCCTTGGATTCAACAGAAACTGCAAGCTTCAACCTGCCATGGAGGGAGTGCCACAACAGCTAAATCCCGGATCATCATCATCCAATCCAATTATGAGCGGTTTCCAGACCCCAGCATATGCCTTTTATGCAACTGACAGACGCATTCAATTGGATACTTCTTCCTTCTGCCCCCAACACAACATTTACTCTTCCATTGAATCGATTGCTCAAGATGAACCCAACTATGATTTCAGAAATACATTGCAGTCCTTAGTAAAATCACAAATTTGTTTCGACCAATACCAGAAATCCTTTGAAAGATCCTATAAATTTCCAGGCAGCAACGCTAAAACTCACTTTTCCTTTCCTTCCCGAGGAAATCAGGATCAAAGGGTAAGTAACTTGTTTTTTTCTTTTTCTTTATAGAAGAATTTGTGTTGAATATCTCTTTCCTTGCAGGCTAATTGTAATAAAAGTAACAAAACACGAATAAGGTGGACACAGGATCTTCATGAAAAGTTCGTGGAATGTGTTAAACGTCTGGGAGGATGTGAGAGTAAGTAAGAGTATGATTATTACTTGGTTAAATCTTGAGAAATTTCATTATCTGCCATCATTTTAGTTTACTCATTACTTTTTGGTATCATCGTCTTAACAGAGGCAACCCCAAAGACAATTCTGAAACTAATGGATACTCAAGGTTTGACCATCTTTCATGTCAAAAGCCATTTGCAGGTATTTTTTTTAATTTCTTAAAAAACAACTTTGGGTGTTGATTGTTGACCATAATGCTAATATCTGGATTTGTTTCCTTTTGATTTCTGTCTTAACTTGCAGAAATACCGTACTGCAAGATACATGCCAGAATTTACACAAGGTATTCTAAATAAACAACATAAACTCCCATAATGAGTGTTAAAAAGCTTAATTCAAATGTTCTAACTCTGATCCCAATTGGGGAGATATTATTATAACATTAATGTAGTATAAATTTCAGTCCGATTGCTTTTAGTTGTTTAATTTGTTGATTAATAGCATTGTCTCTTAGCCCCTTTGGATGTTCACAAGCAGACGGCAGCCTTTTAATTTCGAGTATAGGTGAATGTGGATATGTGTCCTATCATACCCATACCAAGTATGCTCAATTTTTCTAAATTTATCCATATATTATTTGAAAGACGATACTAAATATCCATGTCTTAATGTATGTCGAACACAAGTGGTAGACACGATTTAGGGAAAACCATAGTTTGGAAGGTCATTTTGTGAAATATAAATTGTGTTAGACTTAAATAGAAACTTTATATATATACATGTAGACTGATAATGCCCTTTTCATGTTGCATGGAAACCAGAGAGAAGAACAAGCACAACTGATTTAACTCAGATTGATGTCAAAACGTAAGCTTCCTAACTCCTTGACTCTTATTAGTATTCTATATCAATCCAAATACATCTCCCTTTCTTTTTTCCCTGAAATTTACCATCAAATTGTTTTCGTAATCTAATGCTACATGTTCTAGACTGCAATTTGATAACAATGTATGCAATGTGTCGTGTGTTTGGCAGTGGTTTGCACCTGACGGAGGCATTGCAACTTCAGTTAGATGTCCAAAGGCGTCTTAATGAACAATTAGAGGTACACCATTTGTCTTCAGCATCTTATCTGGATATTTTTATTCTATTGTCTCTAAAACAAACTCTACACATATTGGAGTGTGAACATGGGTTATAAATCTTCGGAAATTTAGTATACTCATTTTGGACACGAATATGCATGAATCCAAGATTTGGGTTTATTCTGGATATTGTTAACTTGTTTTAGATTATTGACATTTTTTCACTTTACAGTTTCAGCGAAATTTACAGTTGAGAATTGAAGAACAAGGAAGGCGACTAAAGATGATGATTGATGAGCAACAGAAAACAAATGAAAGTCTCCTAAAAAACCAAGGTGTGGACATCAAACCCTATGAACATGATCCATCATTTAGCGACCTTGATTCCTCAATTGCAGAAACTTCAGAAAATGTGCTAACTTCCGGTCCATGTTAGAGCCTCGAAAAGACTGTCAAATCCAATGCAAAGCGATTCTTGGCATGTCAACAAAGCACAACAACAAGACTGTCAAAACTAAAACATAATAATAATAATAATAATAATACAAATGAGTTTCAACCATGACTTCAACCACTCAAGACTATGGACAACTGAATGCGTGTTCAACTGTTTACGTAATAAATACTTTGCCCTAGAACTCTTTTTTTTTTTTTTCTTTCCTTTAATAGTTTGCCAGTAATAAAGTTAAATGAAGTTAGAATTTTATTTCTTTGATAAACAATTAATATATTTTTTGTTCGAAGGAAAATAATATTTATATTTTGTATTGGATGTACTGTTAGTATATAAATATATATCTATTTATTTTAAAGTTTTATTAATGAGGTGGTTATATAATTTATTGATAATGTATAGATTTATATATCCACAATGTATCAAAACCCAAATTGAAGTTTAAATTGTTTGATAAACAGGTGAACAAATTTCTAAAAACTTAGAAGAAGCTTGTTTCATTTTGGTTGTTTATCTTTTGTTTTAATTAATAAAATACATGCTTTGCATGTAAAGGGTAAAAGATGTAATTCAAAATAAGTTTAAATGTCAAAAAATCTAGTATAAGATAATTAAAAAAAATCAATCAAGTTACTAGTTAAAAACTATAATCAATTGAGTTCCTAATAGAAAGTTACCAATCAATTAAACTTTGAAATATAGTTTTTCGTTAAACCTTTGACAAGCCGTTAAGTAATTGTCGAGGTAGGTTGTGTGATTCTATGTTAAGTGGCATTCAACAATGCCCACTGCAAACTGGCATGGAGGTAGTGATGATACTTGTCATATTTGAGTTGACAATTTTATGTAGCAAAATCTTGAGACTAGTTATTATTCTGATATTTTGAAGATTGAATTAGATTCGAATGAACCAAGGCAACCCTTACTTTGTGGAGAGTTGGTTAGGATTGTAATGTTGATTATGGAAGGTTATATCTTTATCAAATTATGCTTTTTTTATTGTAATTGCTATTTTCAAGGACTTGCTTTGTATTCGTTTAGTTTTTATGTTAGTAAGTTGAAATTAATAGATGCAACAAGGCTTGTCTAGGTTATGTATGAGAGCATATTGAGAGCACTTGTATTTGTTCATTGAGGAACTATTTTTTGTGAGGGTGCAAATTAAATTGTAAACATTAAGTGTCTCCTGCCCAAATTCTCAGAGGGGGGTTTGGAGTTAAGTGTTCTAGCCTTTAGGTACAAATGTGAGATCTTTATACTTGAACAGCGATAAAGTGTGATTCCCTTATTCTATTGTGGATTAAAGATAGTAAAATTGCTCACTAAGTTAGGCTCCACAGATGTAAGGAACCCAAACTGTAACATCCCTTAGCTTGTTAGGAAAACATGGCGTATATCATTCAGCCATATAGACCGCCCGACGAACTAGGGCATTACTAGCGGATTCAAATCATTCAACTTAACTTAAAAAATTTGGAAAAATAGTTATGAAGATTTTCCTTAGCATAAAAGCCAATTTTCTTCTTTCATTAGATAACGCATCTTTAGAGAAAATAATAAAAGTTATAAAAGAAAAATATATTTTCAACTACTGTCTAGTTATGATGTTTATA
Source organism: Gossypium sturtianum (assembly GCA_025698515.1). Lineage (NCBI taxonomy): Eukaryota > Viridiplantae > Streptophyta > Magnoliopsida > Malvales > Malvaceae > Gossypium > Gossypium sturtianum. The sequence continues at coordinate 96,342,764 of CM046951.1, read as the reverse complement.
TCGAAATCATAAAATTTATTATCAACAATTCAAGAAGGTTTGGCGTACACCTTTAAAGAAGGAACAATTCTCTTTTAAGATAAAAATGATACAAATTACGTAGTTAATTGTAAAAGTTAATTACAAAACATATGTATACGCCATCCGCTACATAGACATGCATGATACAAAGAAAATAGACAAATGGCTCACTCACAGATGCAGCTTTAGCATAGTCCCCTTCTATTAATCTTCTTCTACAACAAAACGCCTGAGAAAGAAAAGTAACGGAGTAAGTTCATTTGAACTTAGTGAATTCCAAATAGACATAAAACAAATACAAGAACATCAATAATCCACAAGCAACAGTACTCATGAGAATTACAAATATTTTCGTAAGACTTAGTCTTACAGACACAATACGCTGATTCATTAGCCCCAGTCTTTGACGGAAACACTTCACCAATTTAAACATAATGCCCATAGTATCCAGGCGAACACACACCGCCAACTTATACTTACCTCTCACAATCATGTTAGCTTACATGTGACCCATCCTTGTGCCAGCCTCGGACTCACATTTCAGAATCAGAATCACATATCCATCATTTTCATATTTGTATTCACCATAATATCCTTGTTAAATTGAACATGTGTTCTCCCGCAAGGTCGAGCCGTGATTTGCCAGTCTGGTTTGCAATATAGCTGCCCTACCAGAGGCATCACAAATAAATTTTCTTTTCATATTTTCACATATCACAAGTTGACTGGTACTGAGTCCGTGCAACAAGGAGGGTATTTTACACCGACAAGGTCCATATTCACTCATACACACTAGTTGACCACACACGCAACCAAACACCATGTATCGGCCCATTTACAGAAGAAACAACTTATCGTACACAACTCACATATCATAGAATTTTTCATAACTCAAAAGAAGTAAGAAAGGACTCACCAGAAAACTTCAGAACAAAATCTACTCTACTGGTCCTTTGCCTCGATTGCTCGGACCTTCACTAGCTTCTTGAGCTAAATAAGAAACAATTATAGTCATTAGACTATTTTCCTGCTATAACTTAATCATGTATGCACTAATGCAAAAATGTAAGTTCCATCGATGTCATCATAAAGGTTTTACAGGAATTACCAGTAAGCTGGTACTTATCAATGGCGTTTTACTAGCTACTGGAAACCTTCACCGTCTTCTCTAGCGAAGATAACTTAAAATTTTCCAAAGACTAAGGGAAGGACTCAGAAAAAAACAAAGGTGAAACATGCTAGTTATCAGCATCCCTATATAACACAAACAGTAGGGACAAAGCTTAGTGGAAAGTTAAAAAGATCCCACTATCGCCCTATATTCCGAGAATATACTTGCCTAATCATCTACCAAACATACCACTAATCAGTTTTGTGAGTAGTAAAACGTTACTTGTACACTAAAATAAGTCAACTAAATAAGTCATTTAGTACCTAAACACATCAAGTTGTCATCAACAGTATTCTAGTTCAATTCTAACTAGTTCTCAACTAAACTCTATCGAGTCATCATTTTCTTGCTAAAATACGAAAAAAATTCTATCGCTCCGCGAACTAACAAGTTCGCTCAAAGTATTTAGGGTTGGCAGGTTGTCTCACAAAAGAGTTCGCCAAATGGCGAATTCCAGCGACGCGTTTCGTAAAAAGGGTATACTGTCAAATCCACGCAATACACCACCTAGACACTGAACAGATGATTCACCAATCTCATCCTTTTTCTACCCTAGCTTAATCAAATATACGCCAAACAACATATCGATACGGTCTATAATGGGCAAGCTGTTACACGAACTATGTAAACAAATCTTGGTATTCTTTGTGTTTTTGTTTGCACATTTTTTGTAGTGCTAAGTCGTAGTGGCCACTGCAATCAAACACATCCATTAACTGTTTTTTCATTCAACAAACAACAACTGTAGGTAGCCACAATTGGTATTAGAGCTTAACATTTAATGTATCTAGTGGTGATTCCTGATGTTGTTGTTTGTTGAAAATAGAAGGATCTTGAATAACCCCCCTTATGTCAGAAAGAGATAATTATCTCTACTGGAAGGCTAGAATGAAAGTCTATATCAAGTCTGTTGATGAAAGGGTATAGCTTTTTGTTCTCGCTAGCTAACAAGCTCCTACTATCAATTCTTAAGTTGGAAAGATTCTTAAACTTGGAGTTAAGTGGGCAACTGAAGAAAAGAGAGTTGTTAATGCTAACTCTAAAGTCATGTATGTCATATTCTGTGGCATTGACTTGCAATAGTTCAAACGTGTTTCCAAGTGTACTATTGGAAAAGAAGCATGAGAATTTCTCTAAATTGCTCATGAAGGAAGAAATATTGTTAAGCAATCCAAGATGCGAGTGCTGATGACTAAGTTCAAGGCTCTAAGAATCCAAGATTATGAGATTATTGGCAAGTTTTATGTAAAATTGTGTGATCTGCCTAACCAGGTGTTTGCCATTGGAAAAGAGTATTCCAACTTTAAACTTGTGAGAAAGGTTCTAAGGGCACTACTTGAAAGGTTCTCGATTAAGGTAATTGCTATAATAGAGGTCAAAGATTTGGGTAACTTGAAAATTGATAAGTTGATTAAATCTCTACAAACTTTTGAGATGAACTTGGATGAATATAAAAAAAGAGTAGGTCAAAGGGGGAAAGAAATATTGCTCTTCAGGTGGCTGATGATGAGATTGGTCCTAAAGCCATCGACATAAAAGAACTTCAAGAGCAGATTGCATTGCTTACTCATAATTTTAATAAGGCCTTTAAGAAGCAATTTAGAAGATTCAAGAAGTTTGATGCATCGAAGAACACTTCTAAAACCAAGAGTAAAGATGTTGCTGTCAAAGAGGAAGCTGAAAAAGAAAAGAAGAAAGACATCTAGTGCCATGAATGCCTTGGCTACGGTCATATTCAGGCTAAGTGTGAAAACACTTTTAAGAAGAAAAAGAAGTCTTTATGCATGACCTAGAGTGATGAAGACACCTTTAGCAATTCTAAATTTGATAAGGACCAAGTGAACATTTATGTAGCCTTTACTTCAAATGTAGTTTCTAGTTTAGAGGCTAAAATAGATAATGACTCAAATGGTGGTTCTAAATGAGAGTTTCTAAACACGTATAAGATTATGCTGGGAGAATAGGAATAGGTGTGTGATTTGAATTCAAAATTGGCTTAAGAGAATGCTCAGAAGGAAGAAAACAAAAAGCAAATTAAACAAGTTGAGGCGAAGGAGTTATTGCTTACCAAGGAACTGGACAATCTTGTCAATACCAATAAGAAGTTAGTTGAAACAAAATTGATGCTAGGGAAATTCAACATAGGTAGCAGCAAACTGGATGAAATTTTTGCTACTGGTAGGAGTGACCCGGGAAGGAGTGGATTAGGATTTCTTACTAAAGGGAAAACCATCATAAAGAGTCCTACTAAGTTCGTGAAATGATATAATCAAGGTGAAATTGAAGAATATTCTACCAAGGTTGTGATGATTAAGACTGACAATAAGGTACATACTTATTCCAAAATCATATGTCATTATTGTGGTACACCTTGTAACAACCCGTTTTCGGTGAAATCAGAATAGTGGTTTCGGGACCATAAATCTGAGGTCATAAAATTTATTTTAATATTATTTTATGGTCTATAGCATGTTAGAATTATGGTATAAAAATTTCGTTAAGAAATTTTACCGTTTGTATGCTCAATTTGTGAAAAATGACTAAATCGCGTAAAGTGCGGAAGTTGTGTTCTATTAGCTAAAGGGATTAAATAGCTATAGAACCTTATTGGGGATGTCCTTATGTAGTAATTAAACCATTTAAGGAGATAGTGGATGTACATGGAGTGTAATCATGAAAAGTCAAAGTTGGTGAGGGTTGATAATTTGATGACTAAAGTTAAATTAAATAAAATAAAAACTAAATGGTCATCTTCCTCCATTTTCAACCGAAAATTTCAGCAAACTAATAGCATAGGAAAGCTTGAATTTTCAGCCGCAAAGTCCCTTGCATGTAAGTTATTTTGGTGGTTGTTTTTGTTGATTTTTGTGTTTTTGGAACCCTTGTAGCTTAAACTAGCTAATTAGGGGACTAAATTTCATTGTAAGTGAAAGTCTAGGGTTTTTCCATGAGACTATTTTGGTTTTTTTTGGATTTTAATGGAAGAAAATGAATCTTGGTTGTTAAATAAACAACTTTTGTTAAGTGATTTTTAGTGAAATTGTCATTTGGGGGTTAAATTGAAAAAATGTGAAATTTATGTGATAAATGTGTGAATTTGTGAATTATATGGGCTGCTATGAGCACCTATAAAATTCGGTTAGGCTTGGGTGTAGAGAAATTTGCATGAATTTCATTTTACGAGCCTAGGGACTAATTTGTAAAAAGGTTAAAAGTGTAGGGGCAAAATAATAATTTTGCCATAACATGAAATTTGGATCGAATTAATTAGAAATATGATTAAATGAGTTAAATTTGATTATATAGATCAAGAAAAGCAACTTTCGAAACTAAATCGGGGAAAAAATAAAGTCGTGGACTAAACGATCGTATTCTCCGTTTGAGTTTGAGGTAAGTTCGTGGACTCGAACTTAATTTTATTTTTTATTACAATTTAAATTAATCAATGCTAAATTAGCTCTTGATATAAAATGTATGCATATTATGGAATTAATGTTAAGTAAAATGTATGAGGAATTTATGGAAGTAAATAATTGTATAATCATCGATATATTCGACTAGCGCTGGGCGCAATCTTTGTCAGCTTATTTGACTAGTGCTGGGCACACAATCGTCGGTTTATCTGACTAGCACTGGGTGCAATTATCGTTGGTTTATCCAACTAGAGCTGGGCTCACAATTATTATCGTCAGTATATCTGACTAGCACTGGGTGCAAATATCGTTGGTTTATCTAACTAGAGCTGGGCTCACAATTATTATCGTTGGTATATCCGACTAGCACTAGGTGCAGATATCGTTGGGTTATCCAACTAGAGCTGGGCTCACAATTATTATCGTCAGTATATCCTACTAGCACTGGGTGCAAATATCGTTGGTTTATCCAACTAGAGTTGGGCTCACAATTATTATCGTCGGTATATTCGACTAGCACTGGGTGCAAATATCGTTGGTTTATCCAACTAGAGCTGGGCTCACATTCAATATCGTCGGTGTATCCAACTAGCGCTGGGTGCAAGCTCCTCTGCAGTTTACCGCTAGGCATCGGGTGCCGCTAATAGATCTTGCGGTAAGGTTACTTGAATTATCGAAAGAACTGAAATCTTATTTGGTTAAGTTATAATTCCATACTAATATTGATTGTTTTTGTGTTTAGCTAATAAATGGAACCTATTAATGGTAAATTGATTTACATGTTGGCACATAGTGTGCAAGATAATCGCTTATCTGGTATTATTCTAAGTGGGTCAACGGGCACAGTGTTGTTACAAGGTTATATGAGTTCAATACGAACTAGTATAGATATGTACGCGAAATACGTGGAAATGATATACATTTATGATATATGAATTCATGGCATGGCTAACTTGGTTGATGATTATGTGTTAGGCTTTTGGACCAAATTGAGTTATGATATGCCTTGTTTTACTTACTTAAATTGTGGTTAAATGGGTATGAAAAGAAGGAAAGGTCGTCAAATGCTTCAATTAGAATTGCTATGAAAACACGGAAAGTTATGAATTATTAGATGTTCGAAATAATCTCAGACACATGCTTGAAAAGGTGAATGCATTTAAGTAGTGTGTACTTTTGCTATGATGTTTTGATATGGTTTGTTAGTTTATGTGATAATTAAAATTGAGAGGCCAATGTTGTTTAGGCTAAGGCCAAGATATGTTGGATTGACTAAAGTGGCTTATGATTATAAATTGAAGTGGTAAGCTTTATTTTTGATATACGAACTTCCTAAGCAATACATGCTTACTTTGTGTTAATTTCTTTGTGTATTTAGATATCGGAAGCTCATTCGGGTTGGAAGTTGACGGAGATTTCATCACACTATCTATCGGCTATTTTGGTATTGTGGTTTTATAATTCTGGTTATAATGGCATGAATAGGTCATGTTGGCTAATGGTAGTCTATATGTCTTGTTGTATTTTAGCCATTCGATTTGGCTTGAAAATGGTATATGTTTTGTTATGTAAACATGCGTAAATGGCTTTATGATTGTAGCGTATGGTTGCCAAGTGAATGTCTTGTTTATGAATTGGTATTTTGTGTACCAAATGGTTGAAATTGAGATATGGTATGCATGTTAAATTTTAGGCACAAAGTCTCCTTTATGTGTTTGACCATTTAGATAGATTTTGGAAGTTTAAATTGGCATGTTTAAAGTAGCCAATTAAGATGCCTATTAGTATCATGGTTGTGTGTAATCTTATAAGATGTTATAAGCTTGTTATTGATTGGTTTTGAATGTCTAAATATGCCATGTTTATATGTACATTGAAGTGTTTAGGTTGGTACCAAGTTGGGTGAGAAATATGGCTTGGAAAATGGCCTATTTTCGTCCACACGGACAGAGACACGGGCGTGTGTCTCAGCCGTGTGTGACACACGGCCTAGCACAAGAGTGTGTATCTCAGCCGTGTGTGACACACAGCCTAGCACAAGGGTGTGTGTCTTGGCCGTGTGACCCCTACACCTAATTAATGCAAATTCAATTGTTCACACGGCCTAGCACACGGGCATATAGCTTGGCCGTGTGACCTAAGTCAGAGAGTTACACGGGTATAGGCACGGGCTGGGACACAACCGTGTGCCTCACATCGAATGCCCATACGGCATGAGGCATGGGCGTGTCGCTCGGCCGTGTGAGCCACACGGCCTGGCCACACGGGCGTGTGTCCCCTGCACTTAGGAGAAATTCTGTGATTTCGCAAAAAATTCTCCGAGCTTACGGTTTAGTCCCGACTTGATTCTAATCTTTATTTTAGGCCTCGAGGACCCATATAAGGGACTCTATGATTGATTATGAATGGTTTTTGATTTGAATGTGAAAAGAACATGAAATGTTTGTTTGTTCGATTATAAGTCCGGAAATGCTCCGTAACCCTGTTCCGGCGTCGGATACGGGTTAGGGGTGTTACACACCTAGGCACATCAGACCAAGGTGTTTTAAAATACTACGAGATTGAGGTGGAAACACTCTGTAGCAATTGCAGTGTCATTACACGCAACCACTCAAATTAAATAATTTATACAACCCAATTTTAATTTTGTTAAAATCATGACGATTTTACCATATTAGAATCTATTTGAAAATTAATTTAATTGTTCGAATAAATATATAATTACAATGACTATTTTATTTGATTTCCAATTTGGTTTTCAATCTAGACTTTACCCCCCCCCCAAAAAAACAAAACAAATTTACTACATTATATTTATGTTTCATAAGTATATGAAAACATCCTAATAAAATCACCTTAAAAATAATGAAACTTATGTTTCCATTCAAATATATAGTTTTCATCGACCCATAAACATCAATGTGAATCAATTACAACCTTTTCCAAACTTTGTTGACTAATAAAGGAAGTTTGCTTATCTTCACAAGCTGAAAAACTTCACAAAATTTAGAGTATTTACAATTGTGGGCATATTGAATACTGATTCATTCTTATGCATGTTTTTCATGGTCTTGTAGTTTAAGTAACTCATCCTTTTATGCCACAATTCAGATTAATTAATAGAACCAATATATGTTGATGAACTAGATTGATCAATTCTAAGAAGAAAGATTTGTCTTTCATGCCAATAGTAAAGAGCTAATAGCCTGATGGATTACAAATGATGCATGCTTTGTCTTTAAGAACCAAGAATAACTCTTTTCTAGTAGTTGTCTTACAGTACGAAGATTCTGATATTTTTATGGTACAAATAAATCTCCTTTCTAGTAGTTGTCTTACACTACGGAGATTCTGATATATTTATGGTATAAATAAATCATCTGGAATAAGTTTTGTACTTGACGGTGTCTAAACTACTGATAAACCATAAAAGTAACACATTTTAATCCCATGCTTAGCGTTTTTTTGGATGTTTTATTATACAATTTTGTGAATTCGATGCTCCTAATCCTTTAAATTCATGTTTCTATACTTAGGAGAGCATAGGGAAGCGAAAGAAATAGAAAACGGGCCAAAACCGGACAAAACGAGCCATCTTAAGGATCAACACGGCCAAGCCAGTACAATACGGGCTGGACACACGCTCGTGCGCTAGCCCGTGTCGATCGCGAGTCACCCAAATTTGCACACGGCCTAGGCACTTTCACACGGGCTGATCACACGCCCGTGTCACTGTTGCACCCTACTTCGTTTTCACACGGAAAAAGCCAATTTTTAGGGTTTCTGGGCATTCTAAAGCCTATAAAAACACACCAGAAGAAGACCTAGAGAAGCACACATAGTAGAACGAAGAAATTACTCGAAGAAAGCTGTCGGAATCATCTCGGAAGCAGATCCACTCCAAGATTGAAGATCTCCATCAAGTTCCTTAGAAGTTTTTGGGTTCTTTATGTCTTGTTGTTTTCTTTATCCTGAGATGTTTTCCTTTTACGTTATGAACTAAACTCCCTAAATACCTAGGGAGGATGAAACCTAGATGAATCTTATTATTTAATTATCTGAATTACATGATAAATACTTGTTCTTGTTCTTAATTATGTGTTCTTAACCCTTGCTTTAATATTTTCAGGATATTAATTCAAGTTTGATGTGCTTATTCAGTGGAGCAAAAGTCCTTGTTTAAGAGTAGATCTATCATAATTAAGCGGAGTTGATTGCAACCTTAGAAATAGGATGACTTAAATCTACCGAATTAGAGTCAAATCTAATTAGGGAATCCATAGATCGAGTTAATGCGACGATAGGGGTTTTAATTAGAAAGAGATTTCAATTAATCAACCTAGAGTCAGTTGTTCTTAGTCTCGAAAGAGATATTAACATAATTTAGGGATTTCTACGGATCAAGGCAAGTGAATAAATCGTTTAATTCAGAGTCAGAATAATAAGTGAAGTCTAGGTGGATTCTTCCTTGGGTATTGTCTTAATTTATTGGTTTATTCAATTACTTTCTTCACTCTCTGTCGCGTTCATATTTAATTAGTTAGTTTTAAATAAAGAAACAAAATACCCATTTAATTATTAGGCTAAATAATAGAAAGATAGTTATTACTAGTACTTTTAGTCCTTGTGGATACGATATTCCGGACTCACCATAGCTATACTACTATTCGATAGGTGCGCTTGCCTTTGTCGAATTATTAGTTAGTTTCGAGCCCATCAAGTTTTTGGCACCGTTGCTGGGGACTAAGATATTAGGAACGCTTAATTTTTATTACTTTAGTTATTTTTATTTTTATTGCAATTTATTTTTATTTTTATTTTTATTTACTAACTTTTCTTTTATTTGCTTCTGGCAGGTATTTTTAGTTTATGACTAGAAGGAACCCATCAGGACCATTGCTTTTTGACAGTGAAATTGAAAGTACAGCTCGCAAAAACCGTAGAGAAATAAGGCGTAGTCCACAGTATATAGAGGAAGAGCAAGAGGACGATACCAATAGTACCGAGGATATGGCTGATAATAATCCGTTACCTCCTGTGGTTGCCGCAAATCCTAGTCCTCGTACTATGTACGATTATGCCAAGCCTAATTTGACTGGGGCTGAATCGAGTATTGCGAGGCCTACTGTTGCTGCAAATAACTTCGACCTGAAGCTGAACACTATACAGATGATCCAACAATGTGTTCAGTTTGATGGTTTATAGGATGAGGATCCAAATACTCATTTAGCCAACTTTCTAGAATTTTGTGACACTTTCAAAATTAATGGCGTTTCTGATGATGCCATTCGCCTTCGGTTGTTTCCATTTTCTTTAAGAAATAAAGCTAGACAGTGGTTGAACTCGCTACCACGAGGTTCCATCACTACTTGGAAACAGATGACCGAGAAATTTTTATTAAAATATTTTCTGCCGGCTAAAACGGTAAAGTTGAGGAATGATATATCTTCTTTTGTGCAGATGGATTTAGAAACTCTTTACGATGCATGGGAGAGGTATAAGGACTTGTTGAGAAGGTGCCCACACCATGGGTTACCTCTATGGTTACAGGTTCAAACCTTTTACAACGGTTTGAACCCCTCAACTAGACAGCTGATTGATGCTGCCGCCAGTGGAACTCTGAATAATAAAACACCTGAGGAGGCTTATGAATTCATAGAGGAGATGTCACTGAATAATTATCAGTGGCAAGTCATGAGAACAAAGCCGATAAAAACCGCTAGTGTTTTCAACCTCGACGCGATCACCATGTTATCAAACCAGGTAGAGCTCTTAAACAAAAAGATTGATGGTTTATGTGTTTCTACGCAGGTACATCCGGTGATGCAATGCGACACAAATGGAGGAGGGATGAACACCTCATAATATTCATCTTACAACCCGAGCACAGAGAATGAACAAGTTCACTATATGGGTAATAATTCTAGACCTCAGAATAATCCATATAGTAACACTTACAATGCAGGTTGGAGGAACCATCCCAATTTCTCTTGGGGCGGACAAGGAAATCAGAGACAACAACCCCCTCCAGGTGATGTGTGCTGTCAGAGTCTTAAAAATTTATATAAAGAATGATCGAGCCTAGAAACTAACTATGACAACGATTGAGGCAAGTGCACCTATCGAACAGTAGTATAGCTTAGTGGCAAGACCGGATTGTCGAACCCAAGGGAACCTGAAGTACTAATACTAACTTTCTTTTTATTATCTAGCCTAAGAACTAAGGGAATTATTATTTAATCTAAATTAACTAATTTCTAAGCTAAAGACGCAAAGACAAAGAGAACAAAATTAGGGAAATACTTGTGGGAAAAACCAATTGATTAAGACAATACCCGAGGAAGAATCCACCTAGACTTCACTTGTTATCTAACTTTGAACCAGACGATTTATTCACTTGACTTGATCCGTAGGATTCCCTAATGTATATTAATACCTCCGTCGAGGCTACTAACGTCTAACCCTAAGTTGATTAATTAAAATCTCTTTCTAATTAAAACCCCTAGAATTACATTAACTCGATCTATGGACTCCCATATTAGGTTTCACCCTAATCCGGCAAAATTTCGTCACCCTATGTCTAGGCGCGCGAGCAACTCCGCTTAATTATGCTAGATCTACTCTTAGGCAGGGACTTTTGCTTCTCCACCTAAGCACATCACACTTGAATCAATATCCCGGAAATATCAAAACAAGAATTAAGAACACATAATTAAGAAAAAATCAAGTATTTATCATATAGTTCAGCAAACGATAACAAGATTCATCTTAGGTTTCATCCCCCTCAAGTATCTGAGGGTTTAGTTTATAATCATAAAAGAATACATCTCAGAAGAAAAGATAAAACAAAACATAAGAAAAACTCTAAAACTCCCTGAAGGAATCGAAGAGAGATCCTCCGTCTTGAGTATGACTCTGGCTTCTTGAGATGAATTAACTGGCTTCTTCGAGTAAATCCCACAATTCTGACCCCTCTGGCTCGGCTCATTGGCCTCGCTGGGCCCCCCTAAAGGTTGGCCTCTAGGTTGTTTATATAGGCTTTAGGAATGTGTTTCTTTGCCTCTAAGTATCCTAATCCGAGTGAAATTCCTCTTTCTCACGTCAGGGACACGCCCTTGGCACACGCCCGTGTGAATCGTGGCCAGGCCGTGTTTGAGTCTATTAATGAGGCACGGCCGTGTGGTCTTGGGCCCAGGCCGTGTCAATTTATTTCTCTGGCCCATTTGGCCCGTTTTAAGCCCGTTTTCCGTTCTTTTCATCCTCCTATGCTCTCCTGAGTATAAAACATGAAATTAAAGGATTAAGAGCACCAAATTACATAATTCAAGGGATAAATCATCCCAATAGTATGCTAAATGTGGGCTTAAAATATGTTACTATTATGGTTTATCAAATACCCCCACACTTAAGCTTTTGCTTGTCCTCAAGCAAAATTCTCAACTCACAATTAAAAGAAACTTTCCTCAATTCATAATATTTATCGATAATGTCTCATCATAATTCATAGATAATTCATACATGGATAATTAAACTCAAAGAGTCCTAAAGATTCAAATAATCTAAGTCATACATTTGTAGCACAAAACATAGGTGTTTCCCCTCATCTAAATAATTACCTCTGATTCAAAATCGACAAGGGTCGACATCCTCACTAAAGATTCACTCACATCACTCGAAGTGTTTAAGGTTCAAGAAAAAACTCTCATAAGTCGAACATGAAAAGTTAATCCCATAGGCTTGCATGAAAATCAAATCTCCACCACTATAGTATGAGATGATACACAAATCAAAAGGTCTTTAACAGGGTTGTAACGGGGCTTGGGTTAAAGGTGTGGATAAAGGCTGAATTAGAGGGTTAGAATCGAGATTGACTTGACAAATTACCTAACTAGAAAAATTACATCAACTAAAAACTTGTAATACTAATAATACGAGCTTTTTCTTCAAGATGTGGAAATTAAATATGTAAGCTCACTTACTAATAAAACTAATAATGAATAGACTTCGTCATTTTTTTTTTAAGAACAAATCATTAACTATTTACAATAATAAGAAAGTACAACTGAAATATAGAACATAGTTAGGCAACTGCTCAAAATCAAATCTCGACAAAAAGGGTAGTCAAGAAGAATGGTGATAACAAATCCAAAGGGTTTTGGTTTAAAATTAGCGGGTGAGTCAATGAAAGGGTTGTTAGGATCAAAGGGGTTCACTAGGGGTTAATTGTAAGGGTAGGTTTTTAGTGGAGTCAGTGGGTTAAAACCTAGGTGCCTTTATCATCTTAGTATATCAAATCAAAGGTGTGGTCTCGACATGTATAATCGAAGCAAGTTCTAGAATAACAAATCAATGTTGACACACTCATAATCAATAAAATGAGCATGAAAAAGAATATATGCTCTATAAGGCTCAAAATCTCACAAAAATTATGGGCTTTTTGACATCAACCTTGTAAATTTCAAATTTCAAGGTAATAACTAGTTTCGGGTAGACAACCTAAAAAAAATTTTAATTACGGAAAATATACTTATCATGCTTGATTCTCTATTATCTTAAAAGTTTAATCATCAATGCATAATTAACTATGACTTAGTCCAAAACATATCAATCAAAATCATAAATCAGAGGAAATTCCATTCTAATCATAATATGAGAAACTTACTTAAAGAAACAAGATATAATTCAGGGACTGTATTGTTGACACCTCTTCATACTTTTAGAACAAGAACTAATTCAGGGATTTGAGAATAATGAAAAAAGTTAGGAACTTTTTAAGCTTTTTAAGCTCACCCTCCCCCCCACACTTAAGATGTACATTGCCCTCAATGTACAAAGATAGATATAGGTATAGAAAATCAAAAGATATGGAGAGAAGTGAAACTTCTTGAATTTTTTATGGGGTCACAATACTTGGGCTACGTTTGAGGAAGACATTTCTGTAGGGTTGGATATTAGGGTCGTTGTGGCGTGATTCCCAAGTAGCCTAAAGAACCTAAAACTAAGAAACTAGAATAGAATAAACTAAACTAAGCAAAAGAGAAGTAAAGATAAGGAAAATAAAAGAGAAGGGTTAATAAAAATAAAAGTTAAATGGTCTCAAAGACCCTTGGCTTATCGAATGAATGAAGCGGCCGGCATGAACTTATGTAGATCGGTCTCCCACAGGGGGATTGTGCTTGGATCCTTCCGCCTCTTTGACATAGATGTGGTGTAGCTCAAGGGTTTGGGGAATAACTAAAGAAGAAAAGTATGGGGAGGGAGAGATCTGAAGAATGGGATGGAAGAAAGGAGATGGGGAGTAGGTAAGAGGAAAGATGGGGGTTTAAATAGAATTTTTAGGTCTGGTACGTCCCCACGCCCGTGTACCATGGGCGTGTTGTGTCACACGGCCGTATCGCACGGCCATGTTGTGCTTCGTTTACTTCTCCCACGTCCATGTCAGGTCACCACGCCCGTGTATAATCTAACAGTGTTGGCCACGGCCGTAACGCACGGCCGTGGCGTGGTAGTTGGAGTCCGTGACTCAAAGATATGATTCGTTCTGACTCGTACCATCTCTGCCATGTCAGTACAGAGATTCGTGGTGTCCACACGACCACGGCCACGGTCATGTGCAAGGCCGTGTGGCATGAAAATCTGCACTTTTGGTTAACGTACAATTAGATGCTGAAGTAGAAATAAAAATAAAAATAAATGAATGTAAAAATTAATAGAGTTAGTGCTCGGGTTGCCTCCCGAGAAGCGCTCGTTTATAGTCTTAAGCTAGACTTACTTCTCATTCGCATATTCATGGTGGTTTGAAGAGTCAAACATCCTCTCTCATGCTATCAATTCTACTATCATGATAAAGTTTGAGTCGAGTAGTGTTTACCTTAAAAGTGCCGAAGATAGGATTACTTACCTCGACTGTTCCGTATTGGAAAACATTGATTACCTTAAAAGGGATTTCTTTGTTTGTATTAGGGTCGGGAGGAACAATTCTAGGATCTTTCCTATCTAACAATACATGATCTCCTACTTTAAAATGATTTGTCGTTCCTACGAGCTCGTCTGGTGGTTCCCTCAATTTTACTTCGTGTATTCCTAGTTTCTCCTTGAAATGTGTCTTTCACTCGTCTAGGTCATCAACTTGAAGCCTTCGATCTTCATGAATTATTTCCTTGTTGTTATGAGATATAGGATCTGGTTCGGGTGTGTAGTTCCGTGGTGCTTCCTGAAAAGAAGGTTTAACCGAGTGGTTATTAATAGAATTTATTTTCTCACCTTGATTGCTCGATGTCCTAGCCGAGTCAAGAGCCTGGAGACTGATTGATTCTTCACCTACACGGAGTATGAGTTCACCTGTACCCACATCAATTTTAGTTCTGGCAGTTGCTAAAAAGGGTCTTCCTAAAATTAAGGGGATACTATTGTCCTCATCCATGTCTAGAACTACAAAGTCTACTGGGAAAACGAATTTATCAATCTTTACTAGCACATCTTCGATTATACCTCTAGGAATTCGAATAGTTTTATCAGCTAATTGAATGCTCATCCTAGTTTGTTTGGGTTTCCCTAGACCTAGTTGTTTAAACATTTTATAAGGCATAACATTTATGCTTGCCCCTAAATCAGCTAAAGCGTTATCAATAGATAAACTACCAATTAAACATGGAATTGTAAAACTCCCTGGATCTTTTAATTTTTGTGGTAATTTATTTTATAGAATTGTTGAGCACATTGCGTTGAGCTCCACATGCGACGACTCGTCTAATCTCCATTTGTTTGTCAGAAGCTCTTTTAAAAATTTCCTCGAATCTGGCATCTGTGAAAGAGCTTCAAGAAACGGTAAATTAATATGTAATTTCTTTAAAAGTTTAAGAAACTTACCGAACTGTTCCTCTGTGTCGTCTCTCCTCATTGCTTCGGGATATGGTATGCGAGGTTGGTATTCTTTGATTACCGGTTTTGGTTTATCATTACTTACCTCAACCTTACCTTCTTCTACCAAATTTTCTTGCCTGATTTTGGGCTCGTCTAACCCTTCACTGTCTTGAGTTGTTATAGCTTGAATTTGCTCCTTTGGGTTAGTCTCGGTGTTGCTTGGTAGGCTTTCTTGTGGTCTTTCAGAGATCAACTTAGCAAGTTGCCCTAACTGGTTTTCGATCCCTTGAATCGATGCTTGTTGATTTTTAAGTGTTGTCTCGGTATTTTGGAAACGTGTTTCTGAGACTGCTATGAATTTCGTCAGCATCTCCTCAAGGTTCGGCTTCTTTTCCTGTGGGTAGGGTTGTTGTTGGAAGTTTTGAAGGGGTTGTTGTCTTTGATTTCCTTGACCACCCCATGAGAAATTGGGGTGGTTCCTCCAACCTGGATTATAAGTATTACTATAAGGGTTATTTTGAGATCGGAAATTGTTACCCATATAGTTCATTTGTTCGCTCTCTATGCCTTGTCCGTAGGGTGGGTACTCAGGATTTGCCACGCCTCCACTTGTTTCGCACTGCATAACTGGATGTACCTGCGAGGAACAGAAACCATCAATCTTTTTATTTAGCATCTCTACCTGATTTGATAGCATGGTTACTACGTCGAGGTTGAAAACGCCGGCTGCTTTTGTTAGCCTTGTCCTTGTAACTTGCCACTGATAGTTATTCAATGACATCTCATCTATAAAATCGTAGGCTACTTCAGGAGTTTTGTTATTCAGAGTTCCGCCGGCGGCTGAATCGATTAATTGCCTTGTTGAGGGGTTCACACCGTTGTAGAAAGTTTGGACCTGTAGCCACAAGGGTAATCCATGGTGTGGGCACCTCCTCCACAAATCTTTGTAACTCTCCCATGCATCGTAAAGTGTCTCTAAATCCATCTGCACAAAAGAAGAGATATCATTCCTTAACTTGGCCGTTTTGGCCGGTGGAAAATACTTTAATAAAAAATTTTCGGTCATTTGATCCCATGTAGTGATTGACCCTCGTGGAAGAGAATGCAACCACTGTTTGGCTTTATTCCTCAAAGAGAAGTGAAATAACCGAAGGCGGATGGCATCATCAGTAACGCCATTTATCTTGAAAGTATCGCAAAATTCTAGGAAATTTGCCAAGTGATTATTTGGGTCTTCATCCTGCAAACCATCAAACTGAACAAATTGCTGTATCATCTGAATTGTATTAGGTTTCAGTTCAAAATTATTTGAAGCAATAGCAGGTCTAACAATACTTGACTCAGTTCATGTTAAATTAGGTTTAGCATAATCATACATAGTTCGAAGAGCATGATTTTCGGCCATCTCTGGAGGTGGCGGATTGTTCTCAGCCATCTCTTAGGTAGTATTAACGTCGTCTTCTTGCTCTTCTTGTATGTAGTTTAAGCTTCGCCTTATCTCTCTACGATTTTTGCGGATAGTACCTTCAATATCACTGTCGTAAAGTAGGGGTCCTGTCGGGTTCCTTCTAGTGATAAACTAGAGGTATCTGCCAGGCAGCAATGAAAAGAAGAAGAAAAAATTAGCAAAGTTAAAAACCAAATAAAAGTAAATTTGAAAAAAAAATGGCTAAAGTAATAAAAATTGAGCGTTCTTAATATTCTGGTTCCCCGGCAATGGCGCCAAAAACTTGATGTATGCTGTCAGAGTCTTAAAAATTTATATAAAGAATGATCGAGCCTGGAAACTAACTATGACAATGATTGAGGCAAGTGCACCTATCGAACAGTAGTATAGCTTAGTGGCAAGACCGGATTGTCGAACCCAAGGGAACCTGAAGTACTAATACTAACTTTCTTTTTATTATCTAGCCTAAGAACTAAGGGAATTGTTATTTAATCTAAATTAACTAATTTCTAAGCTAAAGACGCAAAGACAAAGAGAACGAAATTGGGGAAATACTTGTGGGAAAAACCAATTGATTAAGACAATACCCGAGGAAGAATCCACCTAGACTTCACTTGTTATCTAACTTTGAACCAGACGATTTATTCTCTTGACTTGATCCGTAGGATTTTCTAATGTATATTAATACCTCCGTCGAGGCTACTAACGTCTAACCCTAGGTTGATTAATTGAAATCTCTTTCTAATTAAAACCCTTAGAATTGCATTAACTTAATCTATGGACTCACATATTAGGTTTCACCCTAATCCGGCAAAATCTCGTCACCCTATGTCTAGGCGCGCGAGCAACTCCGCTTAATTATGCTAGATCTACTCTTAGGCAGGGACTTTTGCTTCTCCACCTAAGCACATCACACTTGAATTAATATCCCGAAAATATCAAAACAAGAATTAAGAACAAATCAAGTATTTATCATATAGTTCAGCAAACGATAACAAGATTCATCTTAGGTTTCATCCCCCTCAGGTATCTGAGGGTTTAGTTCATAATCATAAAAGAATACATCTCAGAAGAAAAGATAAAACAAAACATAAGAAAAACTCTAAAACTCCCTGAAGGAATTGAAGAGAGATCCTCCGTCTTAAGTATGACTCCGGCTTCTTGAGATGAACCAACTGGCTTCTTCGAGTAAATCCTACAATTCTGACCCCTCTTGCTCGGCTCCTTGGCCTCGCTGGGTCCCCCTAAAGGTTGGCCTTTAGGGTGTTTATATAGGCTTTAGGAATGTGTTTCTTTGCCTCTAAGTATCCTAATTCGAGTGAAATTCCTCTTTCTTACGTCAAGGACACGCCCTTGGCACACGCCCGTGTGAATCGTGGCCAGGCCGTGTTTGAGTCTATTAATGAGGCACGGTCGTGTGGTCTTGGGCCCAGGCCATGTCGATTTCTTTCTCTAGCCCATTTGGCCCCTTTTAAGCCCGTTTTCCGTTCTTTTCATCCTCATATGCTCTCCTGAGTATAAAACATGAAATTAAAGGATTAAGAGCACCAAATTACATAATTCAAGGGATAAATCATCCTAAAAGTATGCTAAATGTGGGCTTAAAATATGTTACTATTACGGTTTATCACCAGGCTTTCAACAACAACCCTACCAACAGGAGAAGAAGCCGAACCTTGAAGAGATACTAACAAAATTCATCTTGGTGTCAGAAACCCATTTTCAAAACACCGAAACTGCACTCAAAAATCAACAAGCGTCGATTCAAGGGCTCGAGAACAAAATAGGACAGCTTGCTAAGCTGATCTCAGAATGACCACAAGGTAGCTTGCCGAGTAATACCGAACCTAACCCAAAGGAGCAACTCCATGCCATCACCGTGTGCGAAAAAGAAGGGCTAGTAGAATCTGAATCTGAACCGAGGCAAGAAACTGTGGTAAGTAAAGGTAAGGTTGAGGTAAGCCACAGTGCACAAAAACCGGTAAGTAAAGAGTATATACCTCGTGTGCCATATCCTAACGCGACGAAAAAAGATCGCACAAATGAACAATTCGGTAAATTTCTTAAACTCTTGAAAAAGTTACATATTAACTTACCGTTTATTGAAGCTCTTTCGCAGATGCCCAATTCAGTTAAATTTTTAAAAGAGCTTTTAGCAAACAAACGGAAGTTAGATGATGCGTCACACGTGGAGCTAAATGTAGTCTGCTCAGCCATTCTACAGAATAAACTACCTAACAAATTGAAAGACCCAGGGAGTTTTACTATTCCTTGTTTAATTGGTAGTTTAAATGTTAATAATGCCTTGGCTGATTTAGGGGCGAGTATTAATGTCATGCCCTATAAAATGTTTAATCAACTAGGTCTTGGGAAACCTAAACAAACTAGGATGAGCATTCAACTGGCAGATAAAACTATTAGATTTCCTAAGGGTATTGTTGAGGATGTGCTTGTAAAAATCGATAAATTTATATTCCCAGTTGACTTTGTTGTTCTAGACATGGATGAGGACAGTGACGCACCTTTAATCTTAGGACGACCCTTTTTAGTAATTGCTAATACTATTATTGATGTTGGTACAGGTGAACTCACACTTCGTGCAGGTGACGAAACGATCACTCTTCAGGCTCGTGATTCGGTTAAGACATCGAGTAATGAAGGTGGGTGTATAAATCCTATGAGTAACCATGTGGTCCAACCTTCTTTGTAGGAAGCACCTCGAAAAAGCAAAAACAAGCAACGTCCTAGTTCTCGTGACAATAATAAAACAATCCATAAAGAACGAATGCTACGGATAGATGAACTAGATGAATGGTGGACGCATGTTAAGGAGAAACCAAGGATACACGATGTAGAACTTAAACAACATCATAATGAGCTTCAAGATGAAACAAATCAAATTAAGGTTGGAGACCAGGTACTATTGGACAAAGCGGACCCTCGAATTGCCACTTCAAAGCCCAATGCAAACGGAGTAACTCCTTTTACGGTACTGAATGTCTTTCCACACGGTACGGTCGAGGTAAATCATTCTAAATTAGGCACGTTTAAGGTAAATAACACTCGACTTAAACCTTATTTTGATATTAGAACTGATAGCAGGAGAGAGGAGTGCCAACTCCTCGAACCACCATGATCATGCAAATGAGAGGTAAGTCAAGCTTAGACTCTAAATAAGCGCTTCTCGGGAGGCAACCCGAGCACTAACCCTACTAATTACTTTATTTTTACTTCTTTTCATGTTTAAATGCATGTTTTTTACCCACACGGCCTGGACACACGGGCGTGTCCTTGGCCGTGTGGATCCTGGAGCTTAAAATCCACAAAAATCGACAGAGACACGGCCTCAATATAGGACACACGGGCGTGCGAAAGGCCGTGTGAAAACTGGAGCCTAATTTTTCAAATTTTAAAATTTAAAACAAGTCAGGGGGCTCCACGGGCAACACACACGGCCATGTGTGAGGTCACACGGGCGTGTGGAATTCCACACGGGCGTGGGAGAAGCGAAGGACTTCGCACACGACCAAGCGACACAGCCGTGTGGACCACACGGCCTGGACACACGGCCGTGACCAAGGCCGTGTGAAGGATAGACTCAAAAAAATCGCGACGAACACGGGCTGGGGATAGACCACACGGGCGCGTGACACGGCCGTGTGGCCCAACACGGGCCTTTACACGACCGTGTCACCTATTTAAACCTCTTTTTCTTTTTATTTTCTTCTCATTTCTTTTTCCCAAACCCCCCAAACCCTAGCCGCTGCCTCCCACCCCAGCTCCGCCGCACTTTCGGCAACCTCCCCCCTCTCTTCTTCTTTTCCCTTTTCGCTTCCCTTGCGCAACCACCTTCTCCTCTCTTCTCCCTTCCCCCTTTTCCCTTCCCTTTTGCGCAGCACCCCATACCCACCCCCTTCGCCGGCCATTCCACGCCCACACCCACCACTACCGACCTCCTCACCGTTCATCCCCTCTTCTCTCACTCGACCCACACAGACACGCCAAACCCAACCCCGCCCCCTAGCCCCTCACCCTCCCACGACACCACCACGCCCACAACCACCGTTCGTCGCCGGCCGCTCTTCCCTCCGACCGGTTCTTCTTTCTCCTCTTACATTATAATTACTTTTATTTATTTGATTATTTATTTGTTTATTGGTTATTCTTTTTATTATTATTTTCTTTGTTTATTTCTTTTTGTTATTATTTCATTATTTAGTTGTTATTCTTGGCTATCTTTATTGTTATTATTAGTATTATTACTACATCCATAATGTTACTATTTTGATAGTTTAGATTTCTAATATGGCTTGATTATTCATTAGTTATATTAGGATTTTCGTTATTTACTTCTTTTCTATTTTTTGTGCATTGGTGTGTCCCTAATCGTTTAGTCTATTATTTCTTTTGTTTTTGGTTGATTAGTTTAGTAGGCTGTCAAGTTTAAATTAATAAACTGTTAATTCTTGCATGTTTAGGTAATAGTGCATATAGGAACAGATATTAGTGATATTTTTGTTCTTATTTTACTGAATTTTGGAATATGCTATTGTTTCTTAGGTACACCATGACAAACACTCGCGACAAGATTAAGGTCGCCGTCCCCGCTTCGAAAAAGTGAAAGGGTCCTGGCGCGACTTCCTCCAACGCCTCCGCTGAAGTTTGCCATCCTTATCTCAGATTTTTCGCGGACCCACCGGAGGACTTATTTCAGCTCCTTCGCGTACGACCCCTAGGTTTGGGCCGATGCATTGACTGGGTCGCGTTGGAGCAGGTCCACCTCGCTGATGAGGTTCGCGCCTTCATCATCACAGCCCCATGGGACTGTTTCTTCAGTATCGTCGAGCCCACGTATATGGAGCTTACTTTGGAGTTTTGCTCGACGTTTTACCTTCAGAGCGTCATGTCAGTCCATGACGAGCCAGGCACCATCATCTTTTGCCTTGGCGGTTTGGTGCACCACATGAGCATCCCAGAATTCGGTGCTGCTTTGGGACTTTATACAGAGGAGTTCATGAGCGCCGAGGACTTTCTTCAGCTCCATCGCTATATTCATTACTCGCCCTCGCGTTGTTGGACTGACCTCACGGGCGGCCTGACAAACTATGACGCTAGTCACTCGAAGGCGACTTCTCTCTCTCCAGCTCTAAGGTATATTCACGCCCTTTTAGCTCATACTTTGACAGGACGGAGAGAGAGCACCGGAGTCGTCACCACTCATGACACATATTTTTTATGGAGCATGGCACATGGCCATATATTCGATCTGGCGTACTTCATCGATTTATCCTTCCGCAATTAGACTGACCGCCATAGGAAGGGCCCCATCTGCCTAGGCCTTTACATGACTCGCCTCGCTCGACACTTCGGTCTCCTCGACACACCGGATAGTCCTCCACACTCACGCTTGTTGGCCAGATGTCCCCTCAGAGTATCTCGAGCATGCTACACATGAGGATGATCGAGCGGCGTCATGGATTCGATCCTCCCCAGTACCAATTGTCTCATCCTGATGATCAGGATGATCCTGATAACATCACTAAGAATGTTCCTCTCCCTCACGAGGATCCACCGCACCCTCCACCTCCGAGTCACCGACCTCCTTCTTCTGTTCCTACTTTGACAGACATATCCGAGCGTCTCACTCGCTTCAAGTAGCAGTGCTTTCAGCGGTTCGACAGTCTCGATGCCACATTGCAGCAGATCTGCAACCATCTCTATATTTCATCTTCGGCACCGCCGACTCGCGACGTATCTGACGATAAGGACCTTTGAGTCCATTTATTTTCTTTTTGTCTTTATCTTTAATTTTAGTTTCTTTTTATTTTTATTTTTTTAGTCTATTTTCCTTTATGTTTTTTTTATTATATTTTCAAAAACTTATCTTTTATATTTTGAACTATATTTTAGTTTTTATGATTGTTCCTAATCGAGTAATCCCTTAATTTTCTTCCACAGTTGTGTTTATTTTCTTAATAGTTGATCAGAATCATGCACTTCACTTTGCCATATCCACAATTCCGCATTCACTATTCCACGGATTTCATCCAAAATTCAGGAAGTTTCACTTCTCTCCCTCTCTTATGATATTCCCATTATATTGTTATTATCTATTTTGGTACATTAAGGACAATGTACATCTTAAGTGTGGGGAG
This sequence comes from Gossypium sturtianum, assembly GCA_025698515.1. Lineage (NCBI taxonomy): Eukaryota > Viridiplantae > Streptophyta > Magnoliopsida > Malvales > Malvaceae > Gossypium > Gossypium sturtianum. Next base: position 96,319,694 of record CM046951.1, on the reverse strand, counting down.
GTTAATTATATCATTATTAGAAAATCCCTGAATTATGTCTTGTTCTTAAGTAATTTTCTCATATTACTATTAGAATGAAACTTCTATTGACTTATGATTTTTATTGATATGTTTTGGATTAAGTCATAGGTAATTGTGCATTAATTGTTTAAACTTTAAGACATTAGAGAATCAAGCATGATAAGTCTATTTTCAGAATTAAAATTGCTAGGTTGTTTCCCTAAATTTGAATATTACCATGAAGTTTGAGATTTACAAGATTAACATCAAAAACCATAATTTTGTGAGATTTTGAGCCTTTTAGAGCATACACTTTTCTTGCTCACTTTATTATTGGTTATGAGTGTGTCAATATTGATTTGTTATTCTAGAATATGCTTCGATTATGCATATCGAGACCACACCTTTGATTTGATATACTGAGATGATAAAGGCACCTAGATTTTAACCCACTTATTCCATTAAAAGCCTACCTTCATAATTAACCCCTAGTAAACCCCTTTGAGCCTAATAAACCGTTTCTTGACTCACCCATTAATATTAACCCAAAACTCATTTTTTGCTTCATTGTTCCCATTCTATTGGCTCCCTTTTTGTCGAGATTTGAATTGGTTAGTTACCTAACTATGTTCTTTATTTCAGTTGTTTGTTCTTGTTCTTAAAAAAAAGAAAAAAAAAGTGAAAATATATATTCATTTATGTTGATTATTACTAGTCCTTTAAGTTTGAGCTTAAGTAATTAATTTTATTCTCTGAGAAGAAGCTCATGATTTTCTTTAATTTCGATTGATGTAATTTGTCAGTGTTAGTTCATTTTTCTAGTAGATAATTTATCAATTTGATCTCGATTCTAACCCTCTAATTCAACCTTTATCCACACCTTTAACCCAAGCCCCGTTACAACCCTTTTTAAAGACATTTTGATTTGTGTATCATCTCATTTTATAGTGGTGGAGATTTGATTTTCATGCAAGCTTATGGTAATAACTTTTCATGTTTGACTTTTGAGTGCTTAATTTTTGAACCTTAAACACTTTGAGTGATTTGAGCGAATCTTTAGTGAGGATGTCAAATCTTGTCGGTTTTGAATCAAAGGTAATTATTTAGGTAAGGGGAACACCTATGTTTTCATGCTATAAAAATGTGTGACTTGGATTGTTTGAATCTTTAAGACTATTTTAGTTAAATTATCAATGTGTGATTATTTGTGAATTATGAAAAGACATTATTGATGAGAATCATGAATTGAGGAAATTTAATTTTAATGGTGAGTTGAGGATTTTGCTTGAGGATAAGCAAACGTTTAAGTGTGGGGATATTTGATAAACCATAAAAGTAATACATTTTAATCCCATGCTTAGCGTGTTTTTGGATGTTTTATTATACAATTTTGTGAATTCGATGCTCCTAATCCTTTAAATTCATGTTTCTATACTTAAGAGAGCATAGGGAAGCAAAAGGAACGGAAAACGGGCCAAAATCGGACAAAACTGGCCATCTTAAGGATCCACACGACCAAGCCAGTACCACACGGGCTGGGCACATGGCCGTGTGAACCACACGGGCTGGACACACACCCCTGCGCCAGCCCGTGTCTATCGCGAGTCACCCAAATTTGCACACGGCCTAGGCACTTTCACACGGGCTGATCACACGCCCGTATCCCTGTTGCACCCTGCTTCGTTTTCACGCGGAAAAAGCCAATTTTTAGGGTTTCTGGACATTCTAAAGTCTATAAATACACACCAGAAGAAGACCTAGAGAAGCACGCAGAGTAGAACAAAGAAATTACTCGAAGGAAGCCGTCGGAATCATCTCAGAAGCAGATCCACTCCAAGATTGAAGATCTCCAGTCGAATTTCCTTTGAAGTTTTATTGGGTTTTCCATGTCTTGTTATTCTTATTTTGAGATGTTTTCCTCTATAAGTATAAACTAAACTCCCTAAATACCTAGGGAGGATGAAACCTAGATGAATCTTATTATTTAATTATCTGAATTACATGATAAATACTTGTTCTTGTTCTTAATTATGTGTTCTTAACCCTTGCGTTAATATTTTCAGGATATTAATTCAAGTTTGATGTGCTTATTCAAAGGGAGCAAAAGTCCCTGCTTTAAGAGTAGATCTAGCATAATTAAGCGGAGTTGATTGCAACCCTAGAAATAGGATGACATAAATCACTTGGATTAGAGTCAAATCTAATAAGGGAATCCATAGATCGAGTTAATGCGACGATAGGGGTTTTAATTAGAAAGAGATTTCAATTAATCAACCTAGAGTCAGTTGTTCTTAGTCTCGAAAGAGATATTAACATAATTTAGGGATTTCTACGGATCAAGGCAAGTGAATAAATCGTTTAATTTAGAGTCAGAATAATAAGTGAAGTCTAGGTGGATTCTTCATTGGGTATTGTCTTAATTCATTGGTTTATTCGATTACTTTCTTCACTCTCTGTCGCGTTCATAGTTAATTAGTTAGTTTTAAATAAAGAAACAAAACACCCATTTAATTATTAGGCTAAATAATAGAAAGATAGTTATTACTAGTACTTTTAGTCCTTGTGAATACGATATTCCGGACTCACCATAGCTATACTACTGTTCGATAGGTGCACTTGCCTTTGTCGAATTATTAGTTAGTTTCGAGCTCATCAACTACCACAACTCATCTTCCTTTGACTTTTATAAACTCACTATTACCGATTCTAACTTTGGAACAAGAAGTTTTGTTCATCTCCTTGAATAAATTGATATCTAATGCAATATGATGAGTGTATCCAACTCTCAATGAGCCATGCACTTATGGAAATTTTTGTTGCATAACATAAAGCAACACAAACTTATTCATCTTACAGTTGTGGGATATCTGCTACTCTATTGTTTGTTGATCTTCTTGTTTTTGGATTTTATTAATGCAAACTTTCTCTATGACCAAGTTTGCAAGATTTGCACTATATATCTTGTTTGTACCAGCAATATTTCTATAAATGTGTAGTCTTTTATCTCATAATTTGTTGCTCTTGCCCTCAAGTTGCATTTTGCCTTTCCCTTTTACTATAAATACACCCTCTGTCAAATCATCTTGCCTAATATCCCTGATTTGCTCTTGAGCCTTGAAAGCATTTATTAGTTCTACCTCTTAAGTGAATTAACAAGATTTTTTTTTCTACTTCTTTATAGTATGTCATCTCCTCTCCAAGTAATCTGAACTTATTCACTATCTTCATGAGTCTATCTTTGTACTCCTTCAAAGTTTCAAACTCTTTCATCTTCTAGACTTCAAATTTTCTTTTAAGGTTGAGCACTTGCATTTGTTTGGTCCTATCATTGTTTTAAAACTCCTCCTTGATCATATCTCAAGCTTGCTTTACAATCTCACATGCCATGATTCTAATGAAAATTCCGTTAGAATTGGATGAGACAATACAACTTTTGGCTTTGTATCTCTTTGCCTTTCTTCACTATAATTCTTTAATTGAGTCACAGTTGGATTGGCTGGAAGTTGAGGTGATTCCTTCTCATTTTCAACCACATATCAAAGATCAAAAGCACTAAGATATGTCTTCATCTTGACATCTCGTGTCTAATAGTTTCCACTCTAAAATACAAGTAGTGGAGGTAAAAAACTACTTGAAGCCATCTAACACAGCTCATCAAAAAATCTTAAAAGGAAGAGAGAAATGTTAAAACAAGCTTTGTTGTTTCTTACCTGAAGGCCTTAACCAATAGATCTTACATATATTTATAGTAATAAACCTTGTCTAAACCATATTCAAATTATATCATAATTATGATTCTTAAACAATCATTTTTTCCCACATCATCATTATTCAAAGCATAATCTTCATCAAACTCTTAGTCATCATCGTCATCCTAAAATTTATCTAAAATCTACATTATGATTGGTTTCCAAACGATAATAAATTTAGTTAAACAAAACTATTAACAATTACTGTAAAATTTTAATTAGTGAAGCTTTATATTCAACATGTATTTTACTCTTATGCTACCCTTAACTTAATACTTAAAATGAGATAAAATGTCCAAAATGAGAATACAACCCATATATATTTAAAGATCATATTTGCTCATGTTTAAAAATGTATTCAACACTGATTTTTTTTATGAGTCTGTTTATTTTCATGCTAAAAATTGAAGAAATCACGAGATTGGTGTCAATGCTTTACTTACTGAGATAGTCACCAACGGTAGTTTTAGTGATGGACCATGAGTGAATGTGTACTGAATTCATGTTTCAAGCTTAATTTTGAATGTCTGAACTAATACATTCAGATAAAAGCGATCGAGATCATGTAAAAGAAGAGTTGTCCTTTATTGTATGTTCATCGAGTTGTAGTTCTTATCGGATTCGATTTCTTATGTGACTAAACTAGTAATCCTTTTTTTTTGTGTGTGTGTGTGTATCAACCTTAACTTCTGTTGTAGTCTCTTTCCAGATTTCATCAACTTCCCGAATTCGACCACAGTTGCCAGATGTGGCTTGCAGGCCACTATGACCGACATAAGAAACCACCACTAGGATCGTTGTTATCCTCTGGTCATGCCTATCTGGCTCTCTTCTTCAATTATTGGTTAGATTCTATGGATGAAAAATATTTTAAAATTTTCGTAATTCCAAGAAGGGAATGGTAGAGAAAGCAACAGTAGAGATGGTGGGAGCTTTATCATGGATTTCAAAGCTTATCCGAGGCGTTCAGGGTGGCCAACACCAAGATCATTAGAGCACATCATTAAAACATCACTAGCAAGTTTCACTTGGAATCGTCATTGACTCAAGCTCTCTCTCTCTCCCCAATCAAATCAACCAAAAATGGAGGTTCGAGTCTTGGGGTATATGAAATGGTAACGACCCAAAGGATGTTCAGTGGCTCATCCAACAATGCCTCTATGGTGCATTTGTGAATCCTTATTCAAGGCCAACAATGACTCTGGTAGCAGCTCTCAGGAGATGGCCCCTACCCTGGGTTTGGGTCAAATCTGGGATCCTATTAACACTCAATTCTTTGAGGGGCTTGAGTTGTCTCAGCAAAGCAGGAGGCAATATATGGAATTTGAGCAGTCCAATGCCTATGACACTTGCACGCAGCATATTCACTGGTCGCCTTAGTTTCTATTTCCAGTGGATGTCATTGGCCAGTTCTCGTCCCCATTCTTATATCATCATGTATGACTTACCGTATCTTAGGCATCTGCTTTTATGTTCAAGTGGGACTCGAGTTGAATAAACCCAAACTCTGAATCCTTTGGTTTTCCCTTTTGCCTAAAACAAATTATGCTCTTATATCCTCTTATTGCCCTTTTCTGCTGCCTGATTTACTCTGGCATTGTAGTAAACAATCTGGCTATTTTATCCATCTTACTCAAAAAAAAAAAAAAAAATTATATTTACAAAAATAATCCTAAATTCAGCCAAATTATTTAAAATAAACAGTAAAATTTGATTATGGAAATTAAAATGCCGGTACCACTATTTTTTCTATTAAAAAATAATTTTTAGGCTTTTGAACACTTGGTCGACATTTATGTATTTTGTTTTCAAAAAAAAATGAGTGTTAGCACACTGATCATTTTTAAGTAAATATTTTTGAATCAGGATATTTTTGTAAATATTAATTATTTTTTCTGTCAGATCGGTAAAATAGCCAAACAATGTATTTGTATTTTGTTGTGATGGGTCGTAATTATGGTTTCGCCATTAATGCATCTCTGGAAGTTCAGCTTTTTTTCATTTATCTTAAAAATAAATTTGTTAGCGTTGAATCAGATCATTTTTCTAATGGAGATTTTAGTGCTGATTTTAATTTATTTTCTGGCAAGGAATTACATCACCTGCCGCAGATGCTGGATGCTATTCAGTGGTTCTGAAAAATAATTTTCATCTTAATCTGAAAATTGCAACTCACCTTACATAATAAGGAAGAAAACAAATCTGTTAATTAATTTCCCAGTGATACGGCTCTTGAATTCTTACAACTCATGGTGTGGTGGAAAGCCATAGATTTCTTCATGTCTTCTACAATTCCATTCCTAGTCTCTATTCATTAAAGAAAATGAAGATTATCACCTAGTGCTGCAAATATATAAATATATGTGTATATGTGTGTGTGTATACATACATACATATATATATATTATCCTCTCTTTGTAGTCCCTGTTCAACTGATCCATCAGCACCCCAGCTCTTTGCTCATGTTGACTTTAAAAAGTGATTAGCAAAGCGCTGAAAATTACCTGCTTCCACAAAACCCTCAAACATCTGGGTGAAAGTGGAATGCCTTCACCAGACTCGGTTCAAACACAAATTTTTTGGACATCCTATAAACAAACTCCACCCTAGTGGTCATCTTCATTTGTTCCAGGGCAGCTGGACAAAAGTGCTTCCATCGATTCATACTGAAACAAATGGAAGTTTAAAACATAAAACAATAAAAAATTCACAGTTTTCGAATATGGTTTTAACTTAAATTTCTAGTGCAATGCAAAGGTTTAAAGCGGTAAAAACGTTGAGAGGAATCCAACTAACTTGAAATCCACAGAAGGGGCAGTACTGATATTCATCTCTCAATTTCATCACTATATCTTGCAAATCCTGCAGATAAGATCCTCTTCCAGTTAAACAATCAGAAAAAAGACCATAAATTTCACAATAAAGAACATCTAAGGCTCTTAGTCAGATTCAGATGCAAAAGAACCATATGAGAGAATAAGTTAATGCCAAAAGTATTGTTAGCACAACTTTGCACTAGCATGCCTTCAACTAGTTATAAGCTAAATGTACCACTAGCACAAGTTTGTGCTAGCCTACCTTCAACCTTCTGGCCAATCAACTGAATGAGAACAGATGTCATAAGACTAGCTAGGTTTGTTGATCTTTTGTTCGCAAACATCAACTTCTAGTCAGAGCTCACCCACCCCATGGATATAAGTTCAATACCACCAAGAAAGCTAAGTTGACAAACTCAAACTTTTTGAACAGTTTCTTAGCTATTGATATCTCAAATAGGAACACAGCTAAAGTTCTGGTAGCAACTGCTGTCCTTTCAGGAGGATAACAGTGCAAGAAGACTACAGTCCTACTGAAGACTTTGACCTCATTCCATTAGAACATACCTTTTCCTTGGAGCACATATTAAGGAAATGATGTAATATCATTCCTTAGCAAGAGCATGCATGCAGCTTACCATACAACCATCCTCTCTATATTTTTGCTCAACAATACTTTATCTAACACCAAAACCCCAAGGACTACTAGCTCAGCTACTTTTAGGATTACAACATGCACCCTAAAATGTTGAAACTTAAATGTAGTTATATGATCATAACTAATGAGGGATAAGGAATCAGATTCCCACAACTTAAATGCTTGATGTCCTTAGTGAAATCACACACTTATAACCACAACTGAATGCAACAATGACCAAGACCAAAGCAGGCATGTGAGCCCATGTTGACTGGGGATATTCTAATGCTGCAAGCTGATACTACCAGTGCAGCTACTCTTCAGACCTAAACCTTAGGCCTTCAAAAGCTTAAATTCAAGTTACTAGTTGTGACTTGAACACATAAATCGGTTTCACAGTCACACTTCTATCTACAACGTATCAGATTGTAGTAGTTTAGGTCTAAAATGTAGTTCAGCCACTTGTTTTTTGGTTGAAAGAGATTATGAGGCATTATTAGACATGTATATCAGAGATGCATGTCTGTTTGAATTCATAAATAGTGTTTAAACTACTAAAAGAGAAAATCATTTCATGCATAAAAGCACTAGCTATAAATGCCGACTTAGTTTGCATGTTAACTAGCACAAAGCAGTCAAATAATTAAACCGACATAAAATCATCAACAAGATACTCAAACCAAATTATTCTTCAATCAGAACATTTTAATCTTTGTTATTCACAATCCACTTCAGTTGATGTATTCTGTTGGTAAAGTATGAAATATGTGGACAGGGCAACTGGAAAATCTGCTAAAACTAGATAAATGCAACACAAGGAAATGAGGCAAATCTATACCAGTGTAGAACTGTATGTAACATAGGCATTAACAAAATATGCTAAGTTAGTCTAAAATAAGTTTGTACAAGAATATACTGTATTTATATGTGCGGATACTTATATATGATATATATGTAACTTTACATACCTCTTCTGTTACCTCTTCTTCTTCTTCCTCTTCATCCTGTCCCCCCTCCTCTTCCTCTTCATTCTTCTTTGGCACAACAACTTCTTTATTCTCTAGTTGATCAAGGGCTGCCTTTGCCTTCTTGTAGTTTACAACAACTCTCCTACTACGCCATTGTGACTTTTGCCATGAACCAAATTCTGCCATCAAAGCCTCCTCATTCTTCTTTTTTCTCTCGAACTCAATCTCCTCTCTCTTCCTCTTCTCCTTAAGTGGGTCTTCCAGTCCAATTCCAGCACGTGACCTCCGAATGTCAAGCCCCACTGGCTCAACCCGACCAGAGCCCTCCTTTCCCAGTGCTGAGCCTGGGGTGTAACCCATTTGCTTTAACAACTTGAACCCAATGTTAGATTGTGGTATTGGAGCATCTATTTTTGCTAAGGTTTGCTGGTCCTCTTCTAACTGCTTTCTCTCTCTTTCAATTTTACGCTGTTCTTGCCAGTCCAACGTTTTGGACTTTTTCTTCGATGGTTGGGAACTCAAAGGATTGGAATTAGGAATCTGCAAGGAATTCCTATACTTTCAGTAAACCTATAGACTGTAGTAGTCGCCACAAATAGCAAGGGAAGAAAGGTATTTCAGATTGAATTTCTAAAAATACACAACGTGTGATTAGTTAGTGTTACATTAGCAAATATCAATACGATGCGAGTAAAACTAAATACCCTTCTCCAAAATGCTAAAACCCTAACCTGTCAAACCCACAATTTATCAAAAATTTCCTAATACCCAGAAGAGAATAGGGTTTGTTTCAGTTCTTCCTTAACCCTGATAAGACTCCTTTTACTTAGGCCAAAAAAGAAAAGAAAGCCATACTTACATAAAATCTCATAAGAAGCAAGAACTAAAAGAAAAAACTGAATTCAGAGGCTTCATTTGCAAATTCTAAAAAGAGAAACAAATTGGGCATTTGAACGGGAAAAAAAAAAGCAACCTTTTTGAGAAAAAATTTAGAAGTGTTGGAAGGCTCAGGAGGAAGAAACTGAGACAAATCTCCCATATAATCTTCTTCGCCTTCGCCATTGCTTGGTTGAATTCTGGTTGATTCTTCTTCCGCCATTTTCACCTTTCAGAAAACAGAGAAGAAAGTTCGGTCTAAAAGAGTTGACAGTTCCTGTCTGGCTTCTCGACCCAAAAGTATGGGCTTTTTTGTTTTTAAGCCATTTTGAACTCGGGCCGGGTAAAAGAATCGGTTATTTTCGGATCCGAAACGAACATGCTTCCTGACTGAAACAACCTTAACGGCTTTTGCTAACGTGGATTCTCTTTGTATAAGCCCCGCCACTCCGCCTTGCCTCTCTGCGCTTTTCTTCAACTATGCCTCTTCCATCAATTTCAAGTCAAAAACACTCCTCAAAGTACAACTTTTCTCTCTTTTTTTGTTAATAATTTTATCTTTAAATTCTCTGCGTTTCTTTTTCACGAAAACCGTAACCGAAAACTGGTATTACTCTGTTTGTTTTCCGAGAAAACCAAGGAAATTTCAAGAAACTTGCTTAACTTTCCGCCAAATCCAAAATCTCACAAGTCACAACCTTAGTCTGATTTGATCATCATTAAAGTTTCTTTCCTTTTATATCGGTTTGTTTTTTTTTCTCGGAATCTGTTTTTTCTTTGTGATCAGTACCTATCCTCTTCGTTTCCAGGAAAAGCTAAGATTCTTGACGAAAATGTATAAGGAGCTGCTGTGTTTTTATTTCATTGTGCTTGTTTCCTTGGCGACTTTGTTTTCAGAATCTAATGCTACTACGGATAAACTTGATGGTAATTTCGTTTCGATCTTTTTATTCCCTCTAAACTTTCTTAATGACTTCTTTTATATATTTTCTGTATGGTTTTATATAACTGTTTATCATCTTCTTACTGTCAAGTACTTCATTAGTTACTTAATTACCTTACTGGAAAAGAAAGATAAAAACTGGATCGAGATTTTGTTTTGCATTGGATTCTATTTTTAAATTTTACCTGAGGCCTAATTCTGGCGGGAAAATGTGGTTATCTGATGACTAAAATATCATGGAAAAATCCATTCAAAACCGATTGGTTAAAGTGATCATAACTTCTGCGCTGCATCATCGTCTTAATACTGTCGGGAGATAAAAAAATACAACCAAAAAGGGAAAAAAAAAAAAAAAAAGGTTTGCGCGTTTTCTTTCTCCTCAATACATTGAGAAAATAATTTGTTCATAATCGGATTAATCCATTTTGCCCCTTTCTTTTGCTAAGGATGTGATTGATTTACCGTGATTTTATGTACCACAAATTTTGTTGCTCATAAACCTTATGCCATTTGAGCTCAAATTGTACGCGCTCTTTGCTTTAGTTATCGTTTTAGTGATAATCTTATACCGATAACATTGCTAATCTGCATTTCTTTTTATATATATTACCATTTTTCAGTCATAGCTTTGAATGGTTTGTTCAAGGCCCTAAACAACGCGTCCCAGCTAAAAGGGTGGAAACTTGACGGCGGGGATCCGTGTGGGGATGTCTGGACCGGAGTAGCATGTTCTGGGTCTTCCGTGACACATCTGTAATGCCGTTTAGCTTAAATAAATCATGCACTCTAATAATGTTGCTTTGTTTTTACTACCTAAATTCCACACCCTTTTGCAGGAGAGTTCCACAACTAAATCTTAGTGGGTATCTAGGCCAACTTGATAATCTCAATAACCTGAGGCATCTGTGAGTAACTTTTCTTTGTACTTCAGAAAATGTAAGGGAGCTCTACTCTGCATTAAACTCTTTGAGTTGGTTTTACTCTGTTAGGGATTTGAGCTCCAATTACATTGGAGGTGAAATTCCTTATGGCTTACCACCTAATGTCACTCATATGTAAGATGCCTGATCTCTATAAGTTAAATGAATTTTTTTATCCCATTTTGGACTTTATCCACCAAAATATTTTAATTCTTTTCTTCCCCTCTCCGCTGTTTCTTTTCATTAATGCAGAAATTTAGCGTGTAACAGCTTGATAAAAAATATACCCCACTCATTATCTTTCTTGACAAATCTAACGCATCTGTAAGCTGCTTTTACCCTAACTACCTAGTTAGCTGGCTTATTTTTGGTTCATTGACGTACTTATATACATACACACACACTTATATTCGTTTCAGGAATCTAAGCCACAACTTTCTGTCTGGACCTATTGGCGATGTGTTTACTAGCTTACAAAGTCTGAAAACAATGTATGCTTTTCCACCTGATGTTTTTTGTTTTGAAATGAATTTTGGAAGCGAATGGTAATTGCCCACTAATAAATTGTATTTTGGAAAAAGGCAAACAACGAAGAATTCTGAATATTATTCAGGCTTCATGTTAGGTTTGTTGACAGAAACTGATTTGCATCTTTTTTCCATGTTTCCCTTAAAAAATTGGAGACTTCACGTTTGAGTGAAACGAATATCTGAATTGACAATTGTCCAAGATGAAGTGAATCGTGACAGAAGAATCTGATGTTTTGTAACACTCTGATCCTGAATTGAAATATGCTTGCACCTGTCTAACGTCTTCTTATGTATTCCAACTTGTTACTAGTTTCGACACCTACGTGGACTAAAATAGTCTTAACCTGTCATGTTAGGGATCTATCGAACAATAAGTTCACCGGAGACCTACCAAAATCTTTTGGATCACTGACTAATCTTACCGAACTGTGAGTTATATGCAGCTTAATCTAATTTTTTTACACGTCCCATGTTCTTTCAGCCATTGTACAGGCATGTTAATTTCATATGTTGCTTTGGTCTCCGCATAGGTTCTTGGAAAATAACAACTTCACTGGATCGGTGATATATTTGGCTGAGCTTCCATTAAATTACCTGTACGTTTATGAGGACAGGTTCCCCTACATTTTGCGTCTAATTATGATATTTTACTATTTACTCCTGCATGTATTTCTCAGGAACCTTGAAGGTAATCATTTTAGTGGCAGAATTCCACGGCAGTTTCAGTCGATTCCAAATTTATGGTGAGTGATGCAATATCGGTGGTGTTAGCTTGGACAAGCTAACAAATTAAACTATGAATATTTTCCTCTTTTACTTCATAACAGGTTTTGGGGTAATAGATTTGACACAGCGGCCATGTACCCACCGTGGAATTTCCCTTTGGACAATGTTCCACCTGAGCAAAATATTAGTAGTCCACCATCATCTCAGCAGAGTGCTATGGTGGACTACCCCTCCTCTGAAGCAAGTGAAACAAAGAAGAAAAAGCTAAGCCCCCTTAGAATATCTTATGTGGTTGTTGGTGTGGCTCTGGTGGCAGTCTGTGTAGCAGTAGTCTTTGCAATCCACATTAAGCGATCTAATGCAAAAAGACTTAGAAGCTTGGACAGCAGCAATAGCACGCTGCATTCTCATCCAATTAGTCCAAGTATAGGTGAGAGCTCTACTTTTTGACATTGTTAAGATGTGGGGAAATCAGTTGCACCTATCTCAATAGTTATAACTAAGCCTTCTTTCTTTCGTCCCGTATGCGAATAGACTTGTCTACCGCTGCACAAACCGCAAGCCCACCATTCTTGGAAATCAGCAGTCCATTCAATCTGGTCCCAAGGCGAAATCCCCCTGTTCTTCTGACCAATACTGAGAAAACATCAAGAAGAAAAAGTTTCGCAGGAGAAAACAAATTTGCTATGAATTCAAAAATGTATACAGTGGCGGAGCTTCAATTAGCTACGAACAGCTTTAGTGAAGAAAACCATCTTGGAGAGGGATCACTTGGTCCTGTTTACAAAGCTGAGTTTCCTAATGGCCAAGTAAGTCTAAAACTTGCTAAGGTTTTTCCATAATGTTCAAGTGACAATAAAATTCTATACAAGGTATTTACCCAAAAAAAAATTCTATACAAGGTTTTATCATTGTTTGTCTATAATGTTCATTTTTTTTTCCAGTTTTTTGCTGTGAAAGTCATCAACATGGTTTCTTTGTCTTTCGATGAAGAAGAGAAATTTATGGATGTTATTCAGATGGCCTCACAACTAAGGCACCCCAATATCGTAAGACTTATTGGGTATTGTGTAGAACATGGCCAACATCTTGTAGTATATGAATATGTGAGAAACTTGTCTCTTGACGATGCTTTGCACAGTGAAGTCTTCAAGCCACTGTCCTGGGGATTACGTCTTCGTATTGCTCTTGGTATTGCTCAGGCTTTGGAGTAAGTATTTCATATGGTTCTAGTAACAAGCATTTCTTTTCTTCAACCTCATTGGCTGCAAGATTTTTATTTATAGTACATGTATATTCACCGAGTACTCTATGAGGTGAATTAATATCATTTAGTGCCTCTAAAAGTATTATCTACACAACAGAAATTGAGAGCCATAGGAGAATATTTACACGCTATACAGATAGGGTTATATGTGATCTGCTTATTTAAGGCTGCTTTGTCTAATCCTACTATGATTTTTCCTTTCTGCTTTTTGATGGTTTCTATGATCTTATGACGCTTGCAGCTATTTGCATTCTACATTCTCGCCGCCAGCTTCTCATAGCAACATAAAAGCCGCCAACATCTTGCTAGACGACGAACTAATGCCTCACGTGTGTGACTGTGGCTTATCAATTCTAAGACCACTTACGAGCAATTCTGTGAAAACCAAGGTAAGAACTTCCAAGGAATAATTGGATGGGGTTCATGGAAACTGTCACTTGATAGTAAGAGCAATCAGTCCATATCTTTTCACTGAATTTGGAATAATATCTACTCTTACATTTGTTGATAAAGAACTTCACTCAATATGCTGAATGAATAATCGGAAGGAAGATGGTATCCAACTGTCCATAGGTGGTAAATGGTACCAATAGTAACATCAAACCATGCAATTGTCAGAAAATTTTTACCATATTCTGTCCACTGAACATTTAGGTATTTAAGCATTTCCAATAATAAGGGTAATTTTTTTTAGATAAGTAAGTTATTTTATCAACCAAAGCAAGAAATTAGAACAGCTATATAGTTTTTTTTTTCCAATTCGTGTCTTTGATTTGTAATACAACTGAAGTTCGTAGCATTTCAAACAGAAATTATATGCATACATGGCATTTACTTTTTCCTCAAGTCCCTTGGAGAGTGCGAAAACTTACATTCGGTCACAAATCTCATTTAACACTGATGCAAAAACAGGCTTCTGAAATTGCCATCCGGAACACCGGTTACATTGCACCTGAACACGGGCAACCAGGGAGTGATAACACAAAAAGTGATGTATACGCCTTTGGAGTGCTGCTTTTGGAGTTACTAACAGCAAGAAGACCCTGTGATAGGTGCTTTGTCTGATACCCTTGTTTTTACTTTCGTAGGCAACTCTTTGACACTTTCTTTTTTGGATGTTTCAACACAGTTCAAGACCTCGAGATGAACAATCTTTGGTGGAGTGGGCTTCGATCCGTCTTCATGATAATGAGTCTTTGCAACAGATGGTTGATCCTGGCATTAGAAGAACATTTCCTCCCAGGTTTCTCTCCGGTTATGCAGACATTGTGTCCTTATGCATTCAGGTATTGCAGAGAGATCATTTACATTCAAATTTAGCAGTGAAGACTTAGGTTGTCCATCTCTATAACATAGAATCTGATATGATCTGTAGTAATATATTGATATGTCTGGTTAGGGTAGGCTCAAATACATTTACACCTGTATGTATGTGTGCCATTTGTTCGCTCAATTACATTTATATGTATGGTTAAGTAGCTTTGAACTGAAAATGCAGCCTGAGAAAGAATTCCGACCACCCATGTCGGAAATCGTGGAATCTCTGACACGTCTATCACAAAAGATGGGCATGACAAAGAGCAATGCGTCAATAGATGGAGCTGAAGTTGAACCACTCTTCGACAGATCTTTCAGGTCAACCCAAACATGCTTCGGTAGCTCTCCAGCCGCTAGCTTGTCTATTGATGGTACATAGCCAAGGTTGGTTCTTCATCACATCTTTGTTCATTGGCAAACAATATAATAAATCTTAGATAATATTTTAGGTGCTCATCCGGCATTTGTGCACCCCCTCCCCCTTTTTTTTCTTTTTGGGGACGGGGTGCTCATACATACCAGTGTTAATTTGATGGCTGGTAATGCATAGAATGACAACATTAAGCTCTGCTTTGCTCATTTATTTTATCTTTCCATATTCTTATTTACATTCTAAAATAGGAATCCGTTAATCCGATTGTAAAATTTAAGAAAATGAGGCTTGATATTCTCAATGACTTAATTTATCTCGTTTGGTGAAGTTATAGAATAGATTTTACAAACGAGATTATAAAAAGTAAATAAAATAAAAATGACAATTAGACCAGTCGATCATTATGAATACGCTCTTCCGGAATTAAAAGGATCAGTCAATGAGTACGAGTTTTTCCTAAATCAAACAAGCAAAGTAAACTGGTCTTCAAACTTCACTTCTCTAACTAAGTCAAATCATGCGCTAATACCGGTATTCAACAAGGCATTGATCTCTCCAATTATATGAACGGGTCTTCCATCAAATACCGATGAAAGGGTACTTTCACATAGTTTTTTCAGTTCCCTGGTTTTTGCAAGTGCAGCTTCCTGCAGTTTAATTATTCCCAAATTTGATTTATTACCTATCAATTTTAAAGCTTAATAGCACCATAAATCAACTACTATTCAACTTGACAATATGGTAGACAACTTACTTGCTTTGGCCATGAAGAAGATAGAGAATTCTGAAGCTCCATACGTTTGGCAGCCACATCCTTCAACCCTTCTTTTAACTTTGCTTCGTGATATTTCTTTTCCTCCAATGTACTAACCAGTCTGTCTAGGAATCTGAAACTTAAAACAACAAAGTTGGTGTGTTGTATATAATTATAGCTCACTATCAATATTTATCCCCAAAAAAGAAAAAGAAAACTTTCTAAAGCTGGAAATACGAAGCGATACATAAAAAGGTTGGCTAATGAGGGCAGACATGTAGTTAAAGCAAAGACCTGAAGAGGGCAACCCAAATCTACATAACGCTTTTGAGATGGAGACTAATAATAGGACAAAATGCTAAGGCATTTAAGAGAAACCTGAAAAGCATGATCATATCTCCAATAACTATCATTCTGCAAACTATTCTGTAATCTGATAATGTATCCTTGTGATGCTCGTACAAAACATAGCTGCCATTTTATGGCTTGATTGAAACCATTAGTGGAATTGACATTAATCTGTACCAATCTATCAATTTACTACAACATTTTGCGATTTCCCAATCGCGAGATTGAAGATTAGTAATCTAAAACTTCTTCAAAGCAGAAAGGAATATCACTATTCACTAGCAACATTACTATTAACGCGTAATTGTTTCATAGGGACTAATCATTAATTTTCTGCAGAGGAATTCCAGTCAGTTCAGCTCATCAGCTCCAGTGATATTGCTTGTGAAACATACAAAGTCTGGATGCATATTTCTTTTAAAAGAGAATTTAAGGAAACAAAAGAGTAAAAATAAGAAAATAATCAACATATAAATGTAAACTTAGTTATCAAGTTGCACCTTTTAGAGTTGAGAATCATGATTAAATCCCGTGTTTTCCTATTTGTCAGCAGTGAAATCGCTAATGAAACATCAGATATAATTGTCTCAATGGCATCAGGTGTATGCTGCTGTAGCACCAAGGGAGCAACTGCTTGGACTTGATTTTGCAAGGACAGAGTATCTTCATTCCTAAACTCCACCAATCGCTGATTCAAAAATGCCTTCATCTGATAAAACAACATTAAACCAAACATAAAACTTCGAATGAGAAATAAGCTTTGATCTAAGGACACAAACAATTACACCATAATGACAAGTATGCACTAGATGAGTTTTCAATGTTGTTTTACTTCTCTTATTTTATTCATACAGAAGGTAAAATGGCATTCCTAAACCAAAACTCATTACGCATCAATCCAAATTACATAGACTCGGCCATTAATGAACCCTTCTCTCCGAATGAGATATTAGCAAAAAAATAAAGGAATATTACAGCAATATGAGCCAATCAGGTAATCCTATAAGATTAATCAGCATATACCTCATATAAATCATCCAGAATCTTATTTCTGTATTCTGTCTCCAAAAGTTGGCTCCTTTCCTCCCTGGTTCCTCGGGTAAGAGGTAAGGAATCAGGAGCATATGTCTGATTTTCCAATTGTATATTTGGTAAGCTTACTTCATCAATCACATCAACTTGTGGTGTTTCAACACTTATGTCCCAGGATATATCTGACACAGAAATTTCAGGAGGGTTTTCTGTTTTATCTAATCGGGTTTTATCGGATTCAGCAACTTCATTTGGTGAAGAATTCTGCAAGATGTCACTGGCATTAACTATTTCATATGGGCCTAAACCACCACCACCATCATCTGTTTCTTCCAAAGTACCAATATCCCAATCTATTTGAGCATTGTCAACAGAGATATCCCAATCAATAGCATCTGCACTGACATCTATATCTCCCCTCCCAAGGTTTATGTCATTATGAGTATTTTCTAAATCAAGGGTCTCAGAAGCTGCAGAAACACTCAAAGATGGAGGATTTTCACGAAGATCTTTCAAGCTCAGCAAGACAGCAAGTGAAGATTTCTGCAAACATTTTAGTGAGCAGCAAAATTATATAACTCACAAAAGTCGACATACAAAGCAGACCAAAAGGAAAAGCTAAAAACAGCAACAAAGACAGGCATTCTCTGATTTTGATTATTGTCTTACATCGTTTTCTGTATGAGCATCTCTGACAAAATTAGAATAATACTCGATCCCCCGTGAAACAGAATCACCATTGATGACTTCTAGAATCCTGCTAAATGTACTTGGGAGCGAATTAGCAGTCGCTAAGAGTTCAAGCCTGACATTTTTCCCCTGTAATGTCAAATGACTGCCACTTTAACACATTGATAGCAAAAAAGAATATAAACCGGAGCAAGTTGCTACCATCAATATAAATATAAAAACCTGCAACCCAAGCTCTTGGCAAGCCTCAGCATATTTAGCAGCTGATAGAGCTGCACTTCTTTTTATATCAGCTTCCTTGCGTTCAAGTTCAGCCAGTTGTTGCTGAATCTTTTGCACCTGTTTTTTCTGATATGGGCTTTACATTTTAAAGAAAACTTATCAACAAAGTGCATCAATCAATGGCAAAGCAATACCTGTGTGTTATTCATTCCAAAGAAGATTAAAACCAAACAAAACATGCACTCACATTTCATAGTTTACATTCTGAATAATTATTTGAGCAGCCTCGCCAAGGTATAGATGATCTTTCTCAAAAGAACACACAATTGCTTCCCAAGATCCCTGCCAAAGGATTAATACAGATATTGCATTTATTACAAAGATCCAGTGGTTCACTCCATTGGTGTGCAAGCAAATGTTTGAGTCTTTTAAGTAAATGCATGTGCACTGAGAGAGAGAGAAAGAAAGAGAGAGAGTTCTTGTCTTACAGCAGCACCTGATAGCCGACCAAATATGTTCCGGCTTTCTGGAGTCAACTTAAGAAGAATATCATATATTTTCTTGGCCTCTAAGTAACCAATCCCTGAAAGCAGTACGGTAATTATCATATAACCAGGAAAACCGTAACCAATTCTGAAAACTCTAATAAAAAAGAAAAGCTCGTTAAAACAAATACAAGAAAATGCAATCAAAGCAATAAAATCCAAACGATCTTTTAAGATACTTCATACCACACACTACATAATTATCTCAAGCAGAGAGAGAAACATAGAGAGATAACATGTGCCCAAAAAAAGGAATTTTATTTTATTAAAAAATAAATTCACTTATCAACTTATGATCAAAGGTTGTAACCAACAACACACTTCCTGCCACACATGATATATTGCACAGTAACATAAGAAAACGTATTTGCCCATTTCATGTGCTGATCACTTTTCTCTGATTTGCTAATGGCCAGTATCCTCTTCTATCATCTACACAGTCTTCATTTGTCAGTTTCAAGTCCTTTAAAAAAATCTAGTCCGATCACCGGTGTTGAAGACTGGGATTTCCAGAAAACAAAAATAAAGCGCAAATATGGTAGGTGACAATTCAGTGTTTGAAAGAGAGCAGCATGAATGGGGGTAATGGGTTTATTTAAAGTTGTAAGAGAGTTTATCTTTCAAAAGGAAATGAGGCAGTTCCTGATGTAACTAGACTCCTGAAATCCCACTTGATAAATCCCCTTGGGTTGTGTTTGGGAACTTGGATTTCAATAATACTGAAAATTGTGGTAAAAATACATATGAATACAGTATTCATGATTATTTGTCAAATTAATGAACATTTATATGCCTACTTAACGGTGAATTTGACATTCATGTTCCTATAGATTTTTGCGAATGAAATTCATGTTTCTATACCTTTCAAATATATAATCATATTGAATCTTAACTAATTTATGCATAATGTAAGCATTTCTTTCTCTCAATTTATATAGCAAGTAAAACCCAGATCCGAAATTTCAAAATCATATACCAAACATAACATTAAATCATGAAGGTTGAGATTAGGGTAGTTCACATCAATGATTTGGTCCTTTTTTACCCCCCCCCCCCCTCCTCCTCTTAATTGAAATCAAGCCACAAAGGTTATACTAATAATAGCTAGCCTATGTACTTTCCAATTCATCCATCTCCCGAATTCACTCCCAACAAAAGTAGGAAAGAGTTTTTGACTCCACTCTCCTCAATTCTACCCCCATTTAATCAAATTGTTTCACCTACAAACTTCCAACACATGTTAGAGTGTGGTGGCACCAATGGCTAACTATAATGTTTGTGAAAGACTAATTCAAACAAAAATTTTCTATGTAGAAGTACAATTGAAGGAGATTAAACCATATAAGTACTTGCAGAGTATTTAGCTCAACAGTAGTAGGTAAACATATTCCCTCCACTTAAGAGCGACTCTAAAACCCCCTTCCCTCCAAAATAGAGAACAAAAAACAATTAAAAGAATTACAACTATTTCTCAAAGTTGCAAAGCCAATCTTAGTTTCCTATCCACATAAATTTTAAAGTTTCATTTCTAAAGCAAAAAAGAACAGAACCCAAACAAAAAGCTGCAAAGCTATCGGAAACTTCCTCTCCTTATTCACAAACAACCAAAGAATTCATCAATTTTAATGTCAATCGCATAAATGAAATTTGAATGAAACATAAATTGTAAGTACACGCAACCGTTTAGCGAAATATGTCAATTTAATTGATTGGCTAGAATAAAACTATTAAAAGAAATAACGAACATTCAGGGTCAAGGGTTTGAAAATAGGGATCAATATCCTTAGGCAACGCCGAGAACTCCTTCGATATCTTGGATCGTATCGCCGCCAATCTCTTTCTCCAATCAGACGGTATTCTCTTGCGATCTACCAACCATTCTTCAGTAAACGAAAACAGAAAAATCGTTAAATCAATTGTAGAGTGTAGTTTTCATCAAAGTTCTGAAAATAGAGAAAACCGAATATTTTTCGGGATTAACTGAGGTGATAATTTAGCGCGTTACCTCCAAGACGAGAAAATGTGATGTCGATTGGGAGATTACGGATGTCCTCCGCTGTTTGCATTGGTTTTTTTTCTCGAGAAAGTGTTTCTCGGGAAAAATCTGCAATAGGAAAGTCGAAATTAACGGTTGAGTAAATGGGGTCTATGGGTTTTGAGGTGCCCTTTGATGTTGGTAATGAAATGACGACTGAAACTGAAAATAGTTGAGTTACAACTTTAAGCAAAATTGTTTAGGGTAAATTTCACAAGTAATCACCTAACTATTAGCCTGATTTTATTTTCATCACTTAGGTTCAAAAAATTCTATTTTAGTCACTAATATTATTGAAATTTAAATTTTAACTACTCCTCCGTTAACTCATCAAGGGATTGTTGACATGGAATTGAAACAGAATGATATGAGATTGATGCTCAAATGGATAAATGTTAAATTGAGCATGAGCATAATATTGAAATATTGATTTGAAAATGAATTGGTTTGACATATGATTGAGATATCGTATGGTTTGATTATATGCTAAACTCAAATTATGGTAGCATATTGTATTTGATATTAAAATAAGGTAAGTTTTGTTTAATGCCTATGAACTTACTAAGCATTTTATATGCTTACCTTGTTTGTTTTCCTTTTTCCTTGTAAATCATCACCTTACGGAACACGTCAAGTCGGATCTTACTGAAGCTCACACTATCCTATCACCAAATTGGTAGCTTTTTAGTCATTTTGAACTTAAGGTTGTGACATGTACATATAGGATGTTTAGATGTGTTTCTAATGTACAGGGGTTGTGGTGAATTGAAAAGCTTGGTATGTTATGTTACTTATGGTAATTAAGTATATTATGGATAATTTGGCAATTGTGATGCCTAGTTGAAATGGATTACCTTGATTTACATGTTTGAAATGTGTATGGCATATGAATTGGTATGAAATGAGGTAATGATGGTAACATGCTTGAAAATGTGGCCAAATCTTTATAGTTGTTGATTATATTTAATGCTTATAAGCTTTAGATGTGCATATGTGTATATAAGTGTTTGAAATGGAAGTGAATTGGTATGTTTTAAAGATCTTTAGCATAGGTAAACTTTGGTAATTGAATAGTTTGGTTTGTGTTTTGATTCATGGCATGAAATGTTAAGTTTACTTGATGCATAGATAGTAATTGTCTTGAGAAGATGTTAAATATGGATGTTGAGCTTGTTTAGTATCTTCTTAGCCTATTTTTGATTCAAATGATTTTGGTATTTGATGCATAAATTGATAGTTGGTTGGAAAGTATGAAATAGGTACCAAATGGTTCATTTTTATCAAAAATAGGGGCCACATTGCGACCTCGAATTTTAGACGTTGCAACATTACCATTAAAGTACGTGACATCGTGATGAGCTAAGACTTGTCGTCGCGAAATGACATACTGAGATGGCCATGTTGTGACGAGCACTAGATGAAGTGGTGATATCGATCCATACATTTTAAAAACTTTGCAATTTAGTTATATTTCATACTCGAGTTGGTAAAAGAGCTTTTGTAAGCTTGATTAAGGCTTGGATTTGTTTATTTAACCTGAAATGAATGTGATTGTCAATGAATTGCATGTGTAAAAGATTAATTACTATGAATTTGACGGTAAATTGCTCCAGCAACGAATATAGCATTTTGTAGCTCAAACTGAACGATCGAGTCAGGCGAGGGGTGTTATACCACCACTCTTACTTGTCCCCATTGTTACTTGTCTCGATCAAGATCCTCTTGGTCGACACGAAAAGACTTTGGCACACTCACATTGAACATCAGGTTAACCTTGAGTATTATCTCTAACTCTGATTTGTAAACCTCTTGACTTACCCGCTTCAAAACTCTGAAAGGACCCCTATGTTTTTGCCAAGCCAACGGTAAATCAAAATGTAAAACACTAGATAAGTATTTGAGATGTACCTCACTCATAGCATTTACTCTGTCCGACTGTCCAGTTTGCGCCATTACTTTTCCCATAAAAGTTTGATGCATTGGAAAATTAGGTTTAGAAAACGCAGCGTAAAATATGTTTTAGGGGAAACTAGAATTTTAATTTTTTTTCCAAAAACAAGAACTTGATTTTGATAACTAAAATAATAAACATTTAATCAAAATTATACATTTTCGATTCGTCTAGGATCAATGCTTCGACCAAGTAGTCTTTTTCACTATCCTCAAGTTCATGTCTACTAAGTGTGGGTTCGCTTCTAATCAGAAAATTTTTCAGAAAAATTATCAGTGGGGCAATTTTGTAATTTCTCTAAACTCTGTGGTTAAGTTGTAAATATGAAAAATATCTCTAAAAATTTTCTAAAATAATTTCTTCAAAGAATTTTCTCTCTATAAATTTCTCTTGAATTCAAGTATATGAAAAATAATGACATAAGGCTCTCTTTATATAGAGAAAGTTTAGAGAGTTTAATTATAATTAAACTTAATCACTTTAATATTAAATTAATATAATACTTATTAAGATAAATATTAAATTAAATTTAATATTAAATCTATTAAATTAATAAAATACTATCAAAATAAGTATTAAATTTAAAATATATTATTTTTGAAATAGTTAATTTGAAATTGAATTATCCGGTAGAGTCTCAGTAGGAGTGTAATTTTTCCACAACTCAATCACCAAAGAACCACCGCCGTCGACCATCTGTCGGCCACCAGAATGTCGTCGTCATAGTCACTGGCACCACCATACCTGGTGGTGTCATCGCAGGCTTGACACCCTCACGACACCTCGAGCTGGTTCAGTTCGGTCAGTGACGGCCCAACTGGTCCGGTCCAGCCACCGGTTGGACAATCGACCCGGTTTCACATATCAAGCCCGGTACAACCAACTTTGGGTCTCAGTTTAGGTTTTTGGTTCTCAGTTCCAATTTTCGATCTCAAGTCTAACTTTCAAGTTCAATTACCCCATTGGGACAATTGTCTGACTTGAAAATTAATTTTTTAAAATATCATATTTATTTTAATTAATTTGATTAATTTAATTTTACTTGATCAAAATTAATTTTCCCAAAAATCACTAGAATTTGATTAAAGAATTTTATTGAAAAATTAATTTTGAAAAATCACTAAGATTTTTCAAAATTAATTTTTCAATGAAATTCTTTAATCTAATTCTCTAGTTGAACAATTCACACGACTGTCCAATTTAATTTCATATCGAATAAATCGACTCAATTAAATTATTTCAAAGTCGTAGAATTTCCCTCTGATTCAAATACAGTCCGATTAAGCTTCTGTTGAGTTAGTGGAAGGACCAATCGGACATATACAATTAGGCTTTAGTAATTGCAATTATGTCTAGAAGTATCGTTCCGATAATTCGCAATTTACTTAACCATGGAGTCAGTCTACAAGAAGTACCATGATTGAAAACTCCTTATTGTATACTATTTACGAAAACAATTTATCCAACTGTTTTGTCCAATAACCTCGTCATGTGTATGTTACCTTAATATGATATCATTGATTCCTTTGAGTTAAATCTGTTCACTTAATACAATCTTAATTTATCTTATTGTCATCATTGTGTCTTCTTAATGATTAATATGACCACTGCCAACAAATAACTGTGATAAATTGCTCGTTCGAGAACGAGTAACCAGTAGTCACGTTCCATATTTATCAATTCACACAATGCCAATGAAAGAATATCATTAGCTCTTTAATTGAGTTATGAATTCCATTGTTGCTAGTAAAGTCATGTCATACACAAGTCATGCACCCAATATACTGGTTATGTGCTTGATCATCTTTAGAGCATAAGCCTCCACTTATATCAAAGCATATGAGTTACATACGCATGGTTAGTGACTAAATCAGGATTTAAGTAAATCACACCATGAATGTCACAAGTGAATTAATTTACAAACAAATTCAGAATTAATTCATTTTGAGTCTAGTCCAATGTATCATTCTTCCATTGAATACATTTATATCTCTATTCATTGAGTCAATTGCTCTGATAGCCAAGACTAGCCATCTCCTCAATTGGAATTGTAGACGACATAATAATCTTTCTAAGTATTTGAATAGAACGCTCACTTTGATTCTTTTACGGGACTACAGATTTGTTTAGATTATCTACTAAAGTAAGTTATCTTTCTCGTAATGTAAACATTCTTACAGTGCCACTTATCGTCAGTTTGAACTTAGATAATCAATAAGCTAATATTTTCTTGTCACAATTTTGCTATGCATGCAACACATAAAAGACAGAAACACAAAAGACATAATAGTGAAATGTGAAATTAACTTTATTTATTCATTCATCGTTTAAATACATAGAAAATAATTACATGTTTACTACAATTTGGGCATATTTTCCAACATGATGCACAACCCACCTCTCTCATAGGTGGTAACCCCACTAATGACTCAACAGTATTCATATTGTTTTTTTGTACCTCTAACATTTCCAATGGGGTCTACTTAGCACTCTGATCTACCAAGTCAATATTCTCACCACATAGAACATCCTCGGCTAGTTGGATTGACGACAGTACCTTGGTTCCATCTTTCTTATCATGACTCATTGGCACCACGCATTGTTGTTGACGAGTATCCAAGATACATAAATAATCAGTAAAAGGAACCAAAAGAGTATTAATCAAGTCAAGGAAGTTCAAGCCAAAAACAAAATTGTAATCATCTAAGTGAATTACCTCGAAGTCTTCATTGTCTTTCCACTTGCCGATTTGTAGTTCAACTCCTTGTGCTACTCCCACAATTGGGACCTCATTGGAATTTACTGTCTTGATCCTCTTGGTCAATTTGCTAACTGAGAGACCAAGTTTACCCACGGATTTCTCTGATATGAACAAATCAAATACCCTTGTATCAACAAGGGCACTCTTCCTTCGGTCTACAATGTTGATGTCCACAAAGATCAACTTTTTTTGCTTGCAATCCCTCTTCGTCTTAGTAGAATTGAATATAATTATCCAAGCTTCAATACCTTATTCTCAACAGACTCCATTTCTTCTTTATTGGTTGCGAATATCTTGGATCGCACTAAACAGTCTCACATTCTACCATTATGAGCTTCGTGCAAAATTTTCTGTATAAGTTATGGATTCTTTGGTACACAAACTCTGCCTCTGAATAACAAATAATCATCGGGTCCTATCTGAAATTCTGAATCAGAAGTCGACTCACATTGTACCCGTTTAGTTTGCAACTCATTATCACTTTTCTGAGCTTCACAAATCTGCTGTAGAAATGTTGGTTTAGCTTTTAACTCAGCTAAAATTGAGCCATCATCAGATAATGACAATCGGGTATTCATTGCTCGCAAGGCAAACATATATTTTTTACTCAGAGCATCCGCAACTACATTTGCTTTTCCCGGATGATAATCAATAACCAAGTCATAATCCTTCAACAGTTCAAGCCATTTACACTGTCTCAGATTCAAATCTTTTTGCAACATCGGATACTTTAAACTCTTATGATCGGTAAATATATGACATTTTTCACCGAACAAATAGTGTCACCAAATTTTCAGCGCAAAAACAATAGTTGTTAACTCTAAGTCATTGATAACATGTTAATTTGCATGACATTTTGTGTTTAATTCAGTTTATTTCTGAATTAATCCCTGCTAAATTAGTGCTTTTATGTTTTAATCTTGTCAAGGATGCAATTGGGACACTAAGAGACAAAAACAAGCAGAAAAAGACCAAATTGAAACACAATCAAAATGGGGCCGAATCAAAAATATGGAGAAAGCCAATGACTCATTAGATTTTTTGACTTTATAAAAGCCAAAAATAGAAAAAAGAATCTTATTTTATTTTTATTTATTTTTTTATTTAATTTTATGCTAAAGTGGTTAAGGCCAAAATTAATAAATCCCATGTATATAAATAGGGCCTTAATGCACTTAGCAAAGACACACTTAATTCTACATTCTGACTTCAATTTGGAATTGAATAGAATTATTTTCTTTTTCTTTCAATTTGGCGTGAGCATACTGCGACTTTCATTTACATTTCCTTGTTTTTACAAAATTGGTCTAATTGCTTTCCAAGTACCTTTCTTTCCCATTCTTCACTATCATCATCAAATCACCTTTCAAAGTCTACAAAGCATGAATAATCTCATGCTTCACTAAATTCCATCTTAGCTTTAGGCCGGTGTTCTTTCCGGAGGGAATCGTGAGATACGGATTAGTGCTAAAAATTCTTCCAATCGATATTCACATTTTTCCTAAGTATCGGGATTGACAACTCATCCCTTAAAGCTGACTCGATTTCAAGTCAAAAAGTACACGTTGGGCTGGAGTCATGTTTGCTGACAGTTGGAGAAACGAGTCAGCCGTGCTGTATTCAGATCTCCGAGAACAAATCAAGAAGGAAGTAATCGAGTTTAAACGACCTACGCGGTTGAGGCCGTTAATTCGAGTTAGGTTCTTCAGAGCGCAAGGCTACCGAAATCTTGAATCAAGAACACGTGTATCTCGATTAGATAATCGGTAAGGGTTGGTTTGCAGGTCGTATCGGGACCAGCTATGAAAGGAAGAATTGGTGGTTAGAACGTTCTTAACTGCTATAACCAGCTTATCGTTTGAAGGAGAAAATTAATTTTCGAGGATCGAATCGAAAATCTAGAATCACACCGAGTCTAGGGCTAAGGCTTAATTATCTCTGTTTAAAAAAAATCTGAACTTATTTCCTTATTTAAATTTATTTTTAATATTAATTAATTGTTTATTTACGCTAATTCGACTATTTACTTTCTAAACATTTTTAAAACCCCTTGATTTATTTGTTTATCTTTTTTGTAGGTCCGTTTGGAGTCGTGGGCACGCCTTTTGCCACGACTTTCGACACGACAAAAGTTCTGATCACAAGTTAAACGCGGAAGTTGATTATAACATCCAATCCCTGTGGACTCGACCCTATTACCACTCTTTACTACTATTTAGAGTTATTTTTATAGGAATTATTTTTGGTGGTTTCGACGCCCATCAAATTTTGGTGCCGTTGCCGAGGATTTGAGATATTTTTTCTAATTTTTGTTTGTTTACCTTATGACCAGATCAAAACCGGGAACTCTATAGTTTGAACCAGAAATTGAGAAATTGGCCCGACAACTGCGGAAAGAAGCCATTCGATGCGGTAAATGACCAAATCCCGGATTCGAAACCATATCATACACCGAGGAAATTTTCTCGTTCAACGAACCAAACAAGATGGCTGAACAGACGATTCGCCAACTCGCAGCGGCACCGGATGAACAACAACCCTTATGTATAACCTATTCGGCAGGAGGAACGCCGTTTGAGTTAAAGTCAGGTTTGATCCATTTACTACCCACTTTCCGTGGATTACAGAATGAAAATCCACACACCCACCTTAAAGAGTTCTATATGGTGTGCACAAGCATGAAGCCTCAAGGAGTAACCGAAGACTAAATCAAACTTCGTGTTTTTCCTTTCTCATTAGCCGACTCTGCTAGAGAGTGGCTATTTTATTTACTTCTGGGATCTATCAACACATGGTCTGACATGTCACGTTTGTTTCTTGACAGGTTCTTCCCTGCAGCTCGAGCGACCGAACTAATGAGGGACATCACAGGAATCTGTCAAAATGACACTGAATTGCTCTACGATTTCTGGGAATGGTATAAAAAGTTGTGTGCAAGTTGCCCATAACATGGACTGACTGAACAGTCACTCTTGTAGTATTTCTATGAGGGGTTGCTCCCGATGGAAATGAAAATTATAGATGCTGCAAGTGGAGGGGCAATAGTCAATATGACTTTTCAGAGAGCACGAGAGTTGATTTCAACAATGGCTGCTAATTCTCAACAATTCCGACCGGCCACAGAACCCACGAGACGGGTTCATGGGTTAAGTTCTCTATCTCTAGAAGATAAAATTGATAAGCTAACTAACCTTGTTCAAACTTTGCTTACAGATAAAACGGGCCTAGCACGGTTGTGCGGAATTTGCGCTATGCCAGACCATCCAACAGACTCATGTCTGATTTTACATGAGGATTCGACAGAACACAAATGTTTTTGGGAACTTTCTAGGACCACCCCAAAGGCGATATAACCCCTACTCGAACTCATATAATGTGGGGTGGAAGGATCACCCAAATCTAAGTTATGGGTTAAATCATCAGTTCAATCAATCTTACCAACAAAGACCACCTCCGAATAAAAAATTGCCACCCCCAATGATAAGTTACAAATCGTGCCTTGTAGGAATGTAGATCTCAATATTAAGCAAGAGGAATTATTAATGATTAAAAAACCAATACGTGAAGCTGTCATGAAAGCCTCGAAATTAGAGCTGAAACCGTTTCCAGAACGTACAAGGATTCCAACAGAGAAAAATGCAAATTTGAATGAAGAAGCTCAAAGACACCTCAATCCACTAATGATAGGGGAATTCAAGAAGGGCTTCAAGGACAGTGGGCAAAGGTCGAAACTTTTTTGCAAGAACATCCAAGTGCACGAGATGAAAAAATTAATTCTCAATGAGCCAAACGGATAACATTTAAGGTCGTCGAGCTAACGACGTTAAACAAAAGTGCTTTTTGGGAGGCAACCCAAATTTATTTTTAATTTATTAATTTTTTTTTTGGAATTTCAGTTTAATTTGGATTAAAAATAAAATGAATAATAAACAAATTATTATTTAATTAGGTTAATATGCTATTTTCAGGTACGTAATGGAGGTTGTCAATTTTCCCAAAATCAAATACTGATGGTGGCGTGGGCACGCCATGCTAAATGCTGGCAATTATTTCCCAACGCCGACAACATCGTTAGAAACACATGGGAAGTATTCTTAACCTTTCTCTTTGCTTGTTGTTTGAGTTACTGAACTTTATTGCATATAAAACATGCTTGAGGACAAGCATAGATTAAGTGGGGGGATGAAAATGGTAAGTATGCATGGATGATTGATTGATTTTTGCTGCATGTTTATCTTTTGCATATGTTTAATCTTATACTAGATTTATTCGATAGTCTATTTGACATTGAGCCTCTCATCTCATTACTTAGTCAATTTGGACAATTGGGTAATTTTTGAATTAAAGTGCTCAAGTATCTAGATTAGTCGACATTTTGTGTTTTAAGGTTGATATATGTAACTAGATTTTTCATATAAATTGACTGTTTGGAAAAAAAATATTTGCTTGTACATAAATGAATAAATAAAGGCTCAAGTTATGAGTGCAAGTTTCGAAAATGTGACCGAATTTAGTAACCGGGGTGAGGTGCTTGGGTTGTCATTTCATCTTGCGTAAAAAAGGTTCGAGTGACAAATCGAGAACTTACAAACATTCCGCTGACCGAGCCTAAAAAAAGACTGTTTGAACTGAGTAACCGGGATAGGGTGCTTGGGTTGTCATCCTAGTTCGCATAAAAAGGTTTGACCGTGTCTAAATTTTTATTACTGCGTGATTAACTAATAATACCTTGCAAATTTTGGATTCAAACTCAATTTAGTGAAATAATTTAGTTAACATATTTCAGTTTTATGACTTGTTGATCAAACTATATATTCTGAGCATTTATTTATTTTTGCCTATGTTGTTTGCATTGATTATGGATGCGAAAAAGAGGCTCGATTTTTAATAAATTGTAGAATAATTTCTAATGTTTGAAAGGACAATATGCTTGAGGACAAGCATGAGCTAAGTAGGGGGATTTGATAACATGTTAATTTGCATGACATTTTGTGTTTAATTTGGTTTATTTCTGAATTGATCCCTACTAAATTAGTGCTTTTATGTTTTAATCTTGTCAGGGATGCAATTGGGACGCTAAGAGACAAAAATGAGCAAAAAATGACCAAATTGAAACACAATCAATAAAATGGGGCCGAATAAAAAATGTGGAGAAAGCCAAGGACTCATAAAATTTTTTGAATTTGTAAAAGCCAAAAAAAAAAGAATCTTATTCAATTATTTATTTATTTATTTATTTAATTTTATGTTAAAGTGGTTAAGGCCAAAATTAGTAAATTCCATGTATATAAATTAGGCCAGACACACTTAATTCTACGTTCTGACTTCAATTTGGAATTGAATAGAATTATTTTCTTTTTCTTTCAATTTGGCGTGAGCATACTGCTACTTTCCTTTACATTACCTTGTTTTTACAAAAATTGGTCTAATTGCCTTCTAAGTACCTTTCTTTCCCATTCTTCACCATCATCATCAAATCACCTTTCAAAGTCTACAAAGCATGAATAATTTTATGCTTCACTAAATTCCATATTAGCTTTAGGCCGGTGTTCTTTATGGTGGGGAATCGTGAGATATGGACTAGTGCTAAAAATCCTTCCAATCGGTATTCACATTTTTTTTGGGATTGACAACTCATCCCTTAAAGCTGACTCGAATTCAAGTCAAAAAGTGCACGTTAGGTTGGAGTCATGTTTGCTGACAGTTGGAGAAACGAGTCGACTGTGCTGTATTCGGATCTTCAACTGTCAACAAACACGAATCCAACCCAACGTGCACTTTTGACTTGAAATCGAGTCGGCTTTAAGGGATGAGTTGTCAACCCCGATACTTAGGAAAAATGTGAATA
This sequence comes from Gossypium sturtianum, assembly GCA_025698515.1. Lineage (NCBI taxonomy): Eukaryota > Viridiplantae > Streptophyta > Magnoliopsida > Malvales > Malvaceae > Gossypium > Gossypium sturtianum. Next base: position 96,288,386 of record CM046951.1, on the reverse strand, counting down.
CCTATTGGAAGGATTTTTAGCACTAATCCGTATCTCACGATTCCCCACCGGAAAGAATACCGGCCTAAAGCTAAGATGGAATTTAGTGAAGCATGAAATTATTCATACTTTGTAGACTTTGAAAGGTGATTTGATGATGATGGTGAAAAATGGGAAAGAAAGGTACTTGGAAAGCAATTAGACAAATTTTGTAAAAACAAGGAAATGTAAAGGAAAGTAGCAGTATGCTCACGCCAAATTGAAAGAAAAAGAAAATAATTATATTCAATTCCAAATTGAAGTTAGAATGTAGAATTAAGTGTGTCTTTCCTAAGTGCATTAAGGCCCTATTTATATACATGAAATTTACTAATTTTGGCCTTAACCACTTTAACATAAAATTAAATAAAAAAATAAATATAAAATAAAATTAGATTCTTTTTTTAATTTTTGGCTTTTACAAAGTCAAAAAATCTTATGAGTCCTTGGCTTTCTCCACATTTTTTGTTCAGCCCATTTTATTGATTGTGTTTCAATTTGGTCCTTTTCTGTTCATTTTTGTCTCTTAGCGTCCCAATTGCATCCCTGACAAGATTAAAACATAAAAGCACTAATTTAACAGGGATCAATTCAGAAATAAACCGAATTAAACACAAAATATCATGCAAATTAACATGTTATCAAATTCCCCTACTTAGCTCATGCTTGTCCTCAAGCATATTGTCCTTTCAAACATTAGAAATTATTCTACAATTTATTAAAAATTGAGCCTCTTTTTCGCATCTATAATCAATGCAAACAACATAGGCAAAAATAAATAAATGCTCAGAGTATATAGTTTGATCAACAAGTGTCATAAAACTGAAATATGTTAACTAAATCATTTCACTAAATTGAGTTTGAATCCAAAATTTGCAAGGTATTATTAATTAATCACGCAGTAATAAAAATTTAGACACGGTCAAACCTTTTTACGCGAACTAGGATGACAACCCAAGCACCCTGTCCCGGTTACTCAGTTCCAACAGTCTTTTTTTTCTTGAGGCTCGGTTAGCGAAATGTTTGTAAGTTCTCGATTTGTCACTCAAACCTTTTTACGCGAGATGAAATGACAACTCAAACACCTCACCCCGGTTACTAAATTCAGTCATGTTTTGGAAACTTGCACTCATAACTTGAGCCTTTATTTATTTATTTATTTTTCATTTTATTTATTTATGTACAAGCAAATATTTTTTTCTCCAAACAATCAATTTATATGAAAAATCTAGTTACATATATCAACCTTAAAACACAAAATGTCGACTAATCTAGATACTTGAGCACTTTAATTCAAAAATTACCCAATTGTCCAAATTGACTAAGTAATGAGATGGGAGGCTCAATGTCAAATAAACTATCGAATAAATCTAGTATAAGATTAAACATATGCAAAAGAGAAACATGCAGCAGAAATCAATCAATCATCCATGCATACTTACTAGTCATGTATCGGATAGTTCTTTTCATGTGACTTTAACTGTCTAGAAGTATAGGCTATTTCTTTACCTTCCTGCATCAAAACACAGCCTAAACCATTCAATGACGCATCACTGAAAATCACAAATTCTTTACCCGATTCAGGCTGAACCAGAACCGGTGCTTTAGTCAACAGGGCTTTCAACTGGTCAAAACTTTGCTGACATTTATCAGACCATTCAAATTTCACATCTTTCTGTAATAGTCGTGTCATCAATGAAGCTATCATCGAAAACCCTTTTAGAAATCTCCGATAATAACCAGCTAATCCCAGAAAATCTCGGATTTCAAATACATTTCTCGGTGGTTTCCAATTAACAATTGCTGAAATTTTATTCGGATCAACTCTGATGCCTTCAACCGATATTATATGTCCCAGAAAACCAACTTCCTGAAGCTCAAATTAACATTTGTTAAATTTAGCATACAATTGTTTATCTCGCAAAGTTTGCAAAACAATTCTCAAATGCTCAGCATGTTCAGTCTCGTCTCGGGAATACACCAGAATATCATCAATAAATACCACAACAAATCTATCCAAATACGGTCTGAAAATTCTATTCATCAAATCCATAAACACTGCAGGTGCATTAGTTAAACCAAACGACATCACAAGAAATTCATAATGTTCGTACCTGGTTCTAAATGTTATTTTTGGCACATCCGAATCTTTCACCCATAACTGATAATAACCAGAACGAAGATCAACCTTTGAGAACACTGTGGCACCTTTCAACTGATCAAACAAATCATCAATACGAGGCAGTAGGGGTGTGGTAAATTTTGGGTAAAACCGAATTAATTCGGTTAACCGACCGAATTTGGTTAATCGGTCGGTTAACTGAATTAATTCGGTCGGGGTCGGTTAATAATTTTTTGAAAGTTCGGTTAACAGTTAATTCAGTTCGAAATCAGTCGGTTAACCGAATTAACCAAATTTAATAAATAATATTATAATATATAAGTATTCGGTCGGTTCGGTTAATTTTTTGGAAATATAAATTAATCGGTCGGTTAAGTCGGTTAATTTTTTATATGTTTTATACTTGTTTTAATCAAAAATAAAAAAATATATAAATTTCGGTTAATTCGGTTAACCAACCGAATTAACCGAAAAAATTTGGTTCGGTTAATTTTTTTTGAAACAATTTTGGTTCGGTTAACGGTTAAGGGTTTAGAAATGTCGGTTAATAGTAGTTCGGTTTGGTTAACCGATTGAACACCCCTACGAGATAGTGGATATTTATTATTAATTGTGACTTTGTTAAGCTGACGGTAGTCAATGCATAATCTCAATGGTCCATCTTTTTTCTTAACAAACAGAACCGGTGCACCCCAAGGTGAAAAACTAGGTCGAGCAAAACCCCTATCAGTCAATTCTTGCAACTGTGCTTTCAATTCTTTTAACTATGTAGGAGTCATTCTGTATGGTGCTATCGATATCAGTATTGTTCCCGGTACAAGATCTATGGCAAATTCGACTTCTCTGACCGGCGGTAATCCATGTAACTTATTTGAAAACAAATCAGGATATTCACAAACCACTGGCACTGATTTAATCTTCGACTCAGGCACTTTAGTATCCAACACATAAGCAACGTAAACATCATAACTTTTTCTCACATATTTCTGTGCTGACATAGCTGATATCACATTAGACAACTCATCCGATTTATCTGATTCAATACAAAGCATTTCACCATTCTGACATTTCAATACTATATGCTTTTGTTTACAATTTACCACAGCATAATGCAAAGTTAGCCAATCCATACCCAATATCACATCAAATTCATCGAATGGTAATAGCATCAAATTAGCCGGGAAACAGTAACCCCGTATTATTAATAAATAGTTCTTGCAAATCTTGTCAACTATTACATACTAGCTTAGAGGGTTTGATACTTTAACCACGAATTCAGTGGAATCAACGGGTAATTTTTTACTAGACACTAAATTCGTGCAAATATATGAATGATTCGAACCAGAATCAATTAAAGTAGTTACATCAGTATCAATAAGACAAAAAGTACCAGTAATAACATCTGGCGCAGAAGTATCTTCACGTGCACAAATAGCATAAGTCCTAGCTGGTGCTCGTGCTTCAGATCTTACAGTGGAGTTTTTTGTCTCACCACGACTACCACTCGTATTTCTAGGATTACGAGGTGGTCTACCTCTCGTAGCTGTGTTGCTCGGCCTCGAAGTTTGAATATTATCTTTTTCAGGTTTGTCCGTGCAATCTCTAAGATAGTGGTCAAAAGAACCACATCTAAAACAAGCTCCACTCTTCATTCTACATTCACCAAAATGTAGCTTATTACAGTACTTGCACTTGGGTTTGGTGTTTCTAACATTACCCACACTTGCTACAGATGTAGCCTGAGATTTAGGACTATAGCGTTGGGTACCTATGTCTCTACTGGAGTCTCCCGCAGAGGTAGTAGAACGGTCATGATATTTCTTTGATTTCTTCGATGCTGACTAATATGACTTTTCCGTAAATCTTTTACTTGAAGTTATGGATCCAATCTTAGCTTGTCTTTTCTCTTTACTCAGCTCTTCAGTTTTATAAGCTCGATCAACCAATACAACAAATTCTTTCAACTCAAGAATCTCGATTAATAATTTTACATTTTCGTTTAAGCCATCTTCAAACTGCTTATACATTGTAGTTTCAATCAGAATACATTCTATCTCCAATAAATGTAACACCTCTAACCCGTATCTATCGCCGAAATAGGGTTACGGAGCATTACCAAAATTTACATAACGAATAAACAGATATTTCATATCATATAGCATTCATATCAGAAACCAATTGAAATAAAGCATAATGTCCCTTATGTGAGCCCTCGAGGCCCAAAATACATATTAGAAACAAGTCGAGACTAAATTGGGTGCTTATAGAATTTTTCGAAAAACATTAAAATTTTTCAAATGTGCAAGGGACACACGCCCATGTGGCCAGGCGGTGTGTCTCACACGGTCAAGAGACATGCCCGTGTCTCAAGCCGTGTGGGCATTCGAAATAGGGACACACGGTCGTGTCTCAGCCCGTGTCCAAACTTATGAGCTCTCTGACTTGGGTCACACGGCCAAGCTACACGCTCGTGTGCTAGGCCGTGTGAGCATTCTGTTTTATGCTAATTTAAGATACAGGTGACACATGACTATGTCACCTGGCCGTGTGTCACACACAGCTGAGATGTACGCTCGTGTATCTACCCGTGTGGATAAAAATAGGCCATTTTCCTAGCCATATTTCTCGCCCAATTTTTCATGCACCTAAATAAACATTTTTGGACATCATGAAGCCATAACAAATCAATCAAAACAAGCCAAAATCATGTCTTAATCATGACATATTACCACATACAACTAATGTGCTCTTAGGCACCTCAAATGACAATTTAAAGGTACGTCAAACAAAATATTCATATACTAACACAAGCCATTCAAATGGCTAGATTCATCAAAACATTTATATGTCGTCAATGGCCAAGTTAACCTATACATGTCATTATAACCAAAATTGATTTACTATATATACCGAAATAGGCTGATGGATAGTTTGAAGTAACTCCGACCAGCCTCCAACCAAATCGAGCTTTCGAATTACTATAAAACAGGGAAAATAAAACAGAGTAAGCATTTAAGCTTAGTAAGTTCGTATAACATGGAATTTTACTTACCATTCAATTACATTTAAGGTAAGTATACAAAATATATTCCAATCAACTTGGCCAAAAGCCTAAACACATATCTTCAACACGTTAGCCATGTAAGCACATATAATAGCCCATCATCATGGATGAACAAATTCATCAAGCAAGTTCCACATATATGTAACAATCATTTCATGCTTCAGTATATCAAGTAGTATCATTTCCATGTACTTCATGTATATACGGGTAATAGTTCGTTTCGAACTTATATTATCTCATATCAGAGATTAGCTCGTTGAACCATTTAAAATATCGTTGGATACACGGGTAGTACACACGAGGTGTACAAATCTGTAATCCGTCAATTCATATATAGGTATGCCCATACGAGCATGTAAACGGGAAGCTCTTCCGAGCCATATAACGGGAAGCTCATATGAGCTGTATATCGGGAAGCTCATGTGATCTGTATATCAAAAAGTTCATGCGAGCCAATTATCGGGAAGCTCATGAGAGCCATTAATCGGGAAGCTCATGAGAGCCAAATATCGGGATGCTCATAAGAGCTGTGGTGTGTCCGCAACACATACAGGACCACAATCAATCCGAGAACCCTAATGACATGTTATTTGTATCCTTCGAATTTTTAATGTTCAAACGGGACTCGGTACTTGTTGGATATGTGATCAATAATATACATGGCATTTTATACAAATCACCCACACAACAATATTCAATTCAAATCATACAAATATACAATTTAGTTACACGAATTTACCTAGACAAGTGGTTGTAGATACAAAGGCTACTAATCCAATACTTTTTCTTTTCCTCGATCTAACTTCGTATTAGGTCTATCCGGATCTATACGAATGAATTTAACTCAATTTAATATAATTCATATTCAATTCAATCCAACACACATCTTTGGAAAATTTACTATTTTACCCCTATACTTTTAATTAATTACGATTTTATCCCTAGGCTCGGAAAATGAAATTCATTTAATTTAATCCTTATTCCAAGCCTATCTGGTTTTCATACATATTAATAGCAGCCCACGTATTTCAAAAAATTCAGAATTTTTCCATAATTTTTTATCTTTTCAATTTAGTCCCTAAATCATAATTTCATCAAAATTCTCTTTACAAAAGTTGTTTATCTAACAACAACCTTTCATTTTCTACCATAAAACTTCAAAATTCAACTATACTCATCTATGGAAAAACCCTAATACTTTAATAAATTTGTAAATTAATCCCCGAGATAGCTAGATTAAGCTATTACGATCTCGGAAACATAAAAATCATTAAAAATGGGACAAGAATACTCACCTAATTAAGCAAAATAAGCTTGCTTGAACTCAACTTCCATGGCTAGGGTTTCCATGTTTTTGTTTTAGGAAAGATGATGAAAATGATGAAAATGATGATAATTTGTTTTATTTTATTTATTTATCATCATTTTATCATTTACTTTCCAAAATTAACCTTAATAATTTACTAAATTCCAATGATGAATAATCATCCTTATCTACTAACTCCTATAAATGGTTTATTTGCCATATAAGGACCTTCAATTTTAAATTCCATATCAATTTGATACCTTTAGCTACTAAAATTAAACTTTTGCATTTTATGCAATTTGGTCCTTTTTATCAAGCTAGACATGTAAACGGTAAAATTTCTTAACGAAATTTTCATACGATATTTCTATCATAATGTAGACCATAAAATAATATTAAAATAAATTTTCATCTGACTTCGGATTTGTGGTCCCGAAACCACTGTTCTGATTTCACTAAAAACAAGCTGTTATAGAAATCATACTTGTCGTTCCCGGCTTTCAACCAAACGATCTTCTCTGCTATTCTCGTATCACGAATTGCTTCGAGTGTGGGCTCAAACAAAATGAATCAAACACAGAAATTAGAAATATTTTTCTTTTCTTTTAGGGTGAAAACAAAAATTCTCTCTTCAAAATAGAAACCGATAGAATCGTTATTTCGAAAAATATATTCAATATTTAGAGAATAAAAGTCTCTTTGTTTTCGGGCAGAATAATTATATTTGAAAGTTGTATAAATAATTATATTGGCAGAATAAAAGTCTCTATGTGTATAAATAGCCTTATATGTGCCATCTATTTATAGGGAGAGAAGTTAGAATCCTTGTTGAATTAAAGAAGTTTATTTCAACTAAAAAAAAATGAAATCCTTGTTCTACTAGGATGTAGGGGGCGGCAACCCTAGTTAAATATACTAGGGTTTGTCGTCCCCCTTTATTACATAAGAGGCTTTTGGGCCTCTTTCGTATCGGGTCCAATTACAAGTACTTCCTAGTCTTTTAACCCAATACTTTATAATTTGATCCGACCCAATATTTATTTTTTCTATTTCCCAAAAATAAACTTCACCCCTGATAAAATTATGACAATTTTACCCCTGATAAAATTTCTGAGAAAATATATTTAATATTTCACCATTTAATTTGTACACTATGACCGTATGGTTTATTTTAATTTTAGGCTTTAAAATAGCTCAAAAATATAAACTCAATCTTCCGATCATTTTTGAGAAATTCTTGTTCATTTCTAAATGAATTCATTTCACATTTTGGAGAAAACCACAATTATTTCCAAATGATTTCATTTCTCCATTTTCATTTTCATTTTAGAGAAAACCTTCATAATTTCCAAATGTTTCCTATTTCTCCATTTTTATGTAATTTTGTTCATTTGATTCAACATGAAATTCATTTCTGGTTTCAACAAGCTAGCGGAAGGACCGATTTGACATATGCAATTGAGGTTTAAATAATTTTTAATTAAGTTTCAGCTTTTCGCCTATTAATTATAAACTCATTTAGTCACGAAGTCATTCCACTATATTATCGTGACTAAGCTCTTCCCAATGACATACCATTACAAAAGCAACTTGATTAGTGCTTGTTCAATGAATTTGTCATAAGTGTGTTACTCTCATAGGATATCCTTAATCTCTTTGGGATAATATCCGTTCTCCAATATGATCCTATTTTATCTCATGGTAACCATTACATCTTCCTTCATGAAAGGTCAATCACTATCAAATAGTGATCAAGTCATCCATCACAAAAACGAACAGTCCATGACCACGTTTACTTTCCATCAACCATGTAATGCTAATGAGAGGATATCATTTACTCATGCCTCGAGCTATAAATTTCACTGTTGTGAATGACGTTACATACTGTAGAAGTCGTACACCCAACACACCAGCTTTCGACTCCTTATCTATTCGAACTTAGGCTTTCACTTATATCAAAGTGTACGAGTCACGCATACATAGTTCGTCATCCACTCGAGATTTAGGTATGTCATATTATGAACATCACAAGTGAATAAATTCATAAAAGAATTCAAGATCTATTCTTTTTGGGTCCAGTTCAATGTATTGTTAGTTCAATCAGTCATATCTATGTCTCTATCTTCTAGGAGTCACCCGCTCCAATACCGAAGACAAATCATCTCCCCAATTGGACTTGATAGATGGTTTATTAGTCTTTTAATCGATTTTCTCATTCTTGATTAGACTAAGGACATGGTTAGGTTCATCTACTAATATAAGTTGTTTTTCTGTATTATGATCCGACCACGTAATACCCTTTAGTATTAGTTTAAGCATTAGATAATCAATGAGCAATATTTGCTTCCATTTTGCTTTGCGTGCAAAAAACATGTGAGGATAATATACAAAGTATTGATGTAATTCATGAATAAATTTATTAACCAATATGTTTGAAAAATTATAAGTGTACTTAGATGAAAATACTACACTTAGAGCACCAGATCCAACATTTGTTCCTTCGAGACCAACATCATAGCCTCGAGAGCATCATTCTTCTCAATCAGCTTACCCACAGCAGTATTGAGGACCTCTTGCATCGAATCTATATAATCACTGATGGCCTCTGCCGTTTGTTCCTTGAGCTAATCTTGCCTTGATTCCAGCTTTGCGGTACGCCCATCAACTTCCTCGAGGGTCTCCTTCATATCACCTATGGAACTCTCAAGTTTGGTCACCCTATCATCTAAAGCTAGTAGCATAACCCTCAATTAGCTAACTTATCCAATATGTCATGTTTTATCGAATTGCTTCTACGTACCGTTTTCATTAAACTGAACGTCACCGTTTTGATTAATTCTAGTTCTGTCCCATAACAGTTATGCTTCATAAAGACATTGAGTCAAACAATTCCTTAGCACGCACTTTGTTCATTGGAACCTTATCTTAATTTTGGAAGACCCGTATCTTTTAATTCTTCTATGTAATTCCGCAAACCCTTAATTAAAAGAAGAATAATTTAAACATAGAGAGCTCGTTGTTATTGCAATAACAATTGTGGGGAGCTAATGTACAAAAGGTTAAAAAAAAAAAAAAAAACCAAACGGAAAGAATGAGGGTAAAATGGAGATCACAAATTACAGGCAAATGGAAAATATTAGTAGCGCATCGTCACTGAGCGAATGAGTTCCTCGGAAACATTTCTCAGCTGAAACCACACACGACACACGCACTCTTTCTCACTTTGTCTTCTCTGATTTCATAAGAAAGGTAGTATTCTCTCCTTATTTCCTCAATTAACGACAGTTGTTCATTTAAATAATCTTTTCTTAGTATATTGTAATATATATTTTAATCAGATGCATATACTCTAGGGTTTGCTTTTCACAAATCTGTTACAATCCTTTTGGATTCTCAATTTGATCTACTTCCTATTTTCTTTCTTTTTCTTATCTTTTTTATATAATTTATTCGTTCTGTGATTTTGGCTTTAATTAGGCTAACATTTTAAAATTTCTTCTCATTTGGGATCAGGATAAAAATATTTTTATTTTGTTGCATGGGCATTGTTTGGTTAGCAGTTAGGCAGTAGCTTTGATTACTCCTGAAGATTAAAATCTTCACATTAAACTGAAAAAAATGTTTGTCCATTACTCAATTTCCCTTTTTCCCTGTACTCTAGAACATGAAAACCTCTTTGAATTCTTGTGCTTTGCCCGAGTTGTAAGGGCTTTGCTATATTCTTATGAAGGGATGACATTATGGTAATGTTCATTTTATGCATTGAGTTCACAATTTTCTTTTGGGGTGTAATTTATTTGAAGGCCTATTTTTATAATCTGCTTTAGATGATACGAATGTTGTTGTTTCCCCAAAGGGATACCCAACAGTGAGAATTTGACATTCAAACTTCAAAGACTGAAGACTCTCTACCTTAAACCTTAGGAAGTAGGATGGGGAATCTGGGATGGAGAGAACTACCTTCGTTTATGTGGCCCGAACCTAAGTCCTAGGTGGTCTCTAGATGTATTTACTTTGGTCATTTACTTTTTCAATAAAAGATAGGCTAGATACAATTATTGAGGCTGAACCAGTTTCTGATTATTTTTTTTTGGGGGGGGGGGGGTTTATTTTTGGTGATATTGGTTGTTATGCAGTAAGAAGATATCCATGGACCCTTCAGAGCTTAGGTATTATGAGGATGATGACACTCCAACGATGAAAACAATCAAGGGTGCAACTACAGGTTTTGTTGCTGGAACTATCTGGGGAACTGTTGTTGCTACATGGTATGATGTGCCTCGTGTTGAGAGAAGTGTTGCCCTACCAGGGCTTGTAAGGACACTGAAGATGATGGGCAATTATGGAATGACATTTGCTGCCATTGGCGGAGTCTATATTGGTGTTGAGCAGCTGTTGCAGAATTATAGGATGAAAAGATCCTTTGTCAACGGTGCTGTTGGTGGTTTTGTGGCTGGGGCTTCCATTCTTGGTTTCAAAGGTAAATATTTATTTAGGCAGTTAGAATATTTAGTGCATTTTAAAACCTGCTATCTGATTTTATTAATTTGTAGAGAAACCAATTATGAAAATATGACGTAGCTTGGATGTTTCTTATGCAATATTAATGTACACAAAACTTTGTGAGATACTCAAAAGACCCCTCTTTTGGGCTGGCAAATGAAAACTATACCGTGTATATATTCTACATCCAAACCAGATCATGTTAATTTTTGTGTTTCAGTGATATGGATGATGGCTTTCTTAGAAAACTTTACCTCTTCAAAATTGAAGCTTGTGATGGTTCTTTGGATCTCCACCACCATCCGTACAATGGTGCTAAAGTTATACTCGCATTCTTCGTTGTTGCTTAGAATCATTTTTGTTTCTCATTGGTTTTTCTTAAACCGTTTACCTAGTTGTTATTTATAAAGTGGTAGGAGTTATGTGGCATGTAAATGTAAAAAATCTATTCTTCTGATTATCCTATAGTTTCCTTTTAGTTTAAGATTTTTAAATTATTCTTTCTGAAATGCATGAATTGTACATTGCTGCTGTTGCTTGTTTGTCTGGGGAGTCTATAATGACTTGACAATAAGAATTGAGTAAGATGTGATAAAATCCTTGAGTGGAGAGCAGGGGAAGGAGGGGACTGAATTTATCTTTTGTGGTAAAGGGTCATGTAAAAGCATTGTTTTGGACAGGGTTTCCATAACTTGTGGTTTAAAGGAGAATAAAGGGGACTCTCGTTGTCATTTGTGGATTATTGAATTCCAGCTTGGTTTCTCTATCCATGTTAATGTCGGTCAGTTTGATTGTCTACTTGTTAATGTTCAATAAATGCATTAAGGTGCTGTCCATTTCGCAGGCAGGAGCATCTCAACAGCTATTTCTGCTGGAACAGCACTGGCTGTCACCTCTGCTGTGATTGATGCTGGAGGTCAGACAACAAGAATAGACACAGGCAAAGAGTATTACCCATACACCACCAAGAAAAGACCTGCCGATTCATAACTCTTGCATATCATTATCGAGGATGCACTTCCAACTTAATTCGGGAGAATTAATCCTTTTTAGGATGCCTTTGTTTTCTAAGATTTAATCATACACAGTTCCCAGTTTGCTGTGTGCATTTAAAGGGAGAATGTTGATTTGCATGATTTGTCGTGTATCAAAATAATAGTGTAGATGACGGTCTCTGAACCTATTGAATTTGGGGTACTTAGGTCGAGTTTTTTAGAGGATTTCATACTTGTATTCAATGGTTTTCGGAAGAACAATTCCTTGCAGGACATCCACGATTCAAAGTTCAAACATGAGTTTAATGATATTATGGCTATTAAAGGTTCCCTTGAGTCTGATATTCTTAATTTTGACCCTTTACCCCACCCATTAAAGACATTAAAATTAGCAAAAGAAGATAATCTACTTCAAAGCAAAAGGTGTGCTTTATAAGGAGGACTGGAATGAAGTACTCATCAGTCTTTTGCATGAAGAAATTTCATTAAGGGAAACAAGGAATGAAGTAAGAAACAACTCACCATTTGGCATTATTTTAGATGCGTAAGTTATGTTGAGCTGGAATATTTTGACTTTGTATTTGCTTCAAATAATTTTGAATTTATCCAAAATTAGGACCAATTGGATATATATAGTTAGGGCTCAAATTAGTAATTAAGTTTCAACTCTTCGTCTATTAATTACTATATTATTTAGTCATTAAGTCATTCCAAAGTATCATGACTAAGCTCTCTCTATTATATACCATTACAAAAGCTATTTATCAAGTGCTCGTCCAATGATTCTATCATCTGTGCGTTACCCTCATAAATATTCTTTTTATCTCTTTGGGTTAAATCAATTTACCCAATATAATACTACTTTATTTCTTGGTAATCATTACATTTTTTTTATGAAAAAGCCAATTACTAACACATAAGAATTAAATCATTCGTCATCAACAAATGACCTGTGGCCACATTATATTTTTATCTATTATGTAATGTCAATCATTTACCCTTTACCAGGCTATGAATTACAGTATTGTAAACGAAGCTGTCATGTTGATGCCATATACCCAACATACTATTTTTCGACTCAATTACTATTTTGAACCCAAGCTTTCAATACATCAAAGTATATAAGTCATGCACTCATAATTCCTCACTTACTCAAGATTGAGATAAGTTACACTATAAACGTCACAAGTGAATAAATCCATAACGGACCTTAGATTTATTCTACTTGGACATTGTCTAATGTATTGTCAGTCTAGACAATCACATCTATGTTTTTATCTTTTGGGAGTCGTCCATTCCAATACCCAAGACAATGTATCTCCTATTCGAATTTGACAACATAATAGTTTTTTAATCGCTTTGCTCAATTTCGATTAAATTACGGGCCATTTAGATTGCCTACTAATATATGTTGTTTTTTCGCATTATGATCCAACCACATAATACAACTTAATACTAATTAAACATTAGGTAATCAATAAGCCAATATTTGCTTGATCATTTCGCTTTGCGTGCAAAAACCGTCGATAACAAAAATAAATGATATTAATGTGAATAGTGAAATTTTAAAAATTACTCTAAGGCACTAGATCCCAACAACCTAAACAAATGATTTTTTGAATAATTATAAAAAAAAATTTAAGAATTATAAGAAATTATAAATAATGATTATTATTTTTTAATTATTAAAAATTATAACAACTATATATACACATATAGCATGTATAAATAATCCAAATATGCACAAATATATATAAACACATGTATATTTCTAATCGAATTGATATATTTAGTTAATCAAATTGATGAATCCTATTTTATTAATTTCTTATAAGTAAATTTTATATAATTATTGAATAATTATTTTAGAAACCACACCAAAATGAACATAGTTGTTCAAGCTCATTTGAACCTAAAAAATCATTTGTCTAAGTTCATTATCAACATTATTTTTAATATTCTTTTACTATAATTTTTTTTGTCCAAGTTCATCATAGAGATGGTTTTTATATTTGAGATTTTTAATTTTTTTTAAATTTTAATTGACATGCCAAAATGCCACATCAGCGTGAGGTACATAAGACATGTTTGGTTACTCCATCATCTACGTAACCACTGAACAATAGACATTAATGAAAATTTAAATAAATTGACCAATTTGCTCTTTGATCTAACGTATAGGGAATAATTTTTCCGTTTTTTTTAGTAGATAGGGCAAAATATAATCCAGCTCTCAATACAAGGACTTTGATAATTCTTTTACCTAATCCTACTTGTCCTTTAATTCTACATCACTTACATAAAGAAAATTGAAAAAAGCAAAATCATTACTTAACAACATGTATGAATGGTTTTTTAATGGAAGGGCTAATTTGCACTTTTTTCTAACATACAGAGTCAATTACCTATTTTTTGAGTATAAGAGACAAAATATAATCTAACTCTGAATATAATAATCTCTACAGCATTTTTATTTATAAGTAGCTCAAAGACAATTATGAAAACGTACCTCGCTGAACAACGTTTGAGCATGAGTCGTCACCTCATCTGCTATATAAATTTATTTATAAGCATGCTTCGCAAAATTAAACAATAATCATGCTTCGCCAAATTAAACAATAATGCTTTCTAACAAATTGTAACTTGGCCTTGAATGATGAATTTGGCCGAATGAGGAGTGAATAAATTGATTTTTCTTCGCATGCTATGTTCATGATTTTGGGGATAATAGGACATAATTCACGTTGACAACTTTCAGTGGAAATTTGTAAGATCTGAACTTCAATTAACCTTATCTAAATGGACAACAGAACTGAGAGAGAACAAACCTTGGATAAAGGGGACGAACAAACGTTGGAATAAAGAGTGAGTATTTAAATTCATAACACTGCTGTAAAGACCTAGGTTAACAAAGGTCACAGTAGGATTATATTTATTATTATTGTTTTCTTCCGTCCAAAAATATTACAAAGAGATTAGCAAATGAATAATATCTGATTGCTTTTTTTTTTCTTTTTGGGTGTGCGGGGGCGCACGCGCAAAGAGCAGAGCCAATCCTGCATAAAAAATTATGTGACGTTCCAAATTGGAAGGGTGTCTCATTTGTCAGCTGCCTGTTGAGTGTTGGGTGTTGAAGGGGACCCACAACAAAAAGAGATGAGCTGAGCCTGGGGAACTGGCAAAAGGGTTGAAGAAACTGAAACAAAACCATAAACCGCATCCACTCATCTAAATCATGTACCATTGCGTAATATAGTCCTGCGGATGCCGGTATCAGTCACTTTGTAGGCAGTACAGCTGCCGAATATTTCCCGAGGCTGCCATTTTAAGTTTTCACATAAATTAACAACACCCCTTTGTTTACTAAGCTAAGATCATACAAGTATCAACCTCTAAAACACCCGCTAAGATTAGACTGTAAACTCAGAGGCATACATAAATGACGTCACAAAATTAGTTTTAAGAAAGAACAAAACAAACCCAACTATTTATTACAAAAATCATTAATGAATTGCCAGAACGTTTTAGGTACAATAAATCTCAACAAAATGATTTACATGACATAATTTGAATGAATTATGCAATCCTTTATCTAGGAATTGACCGCCTAATTAACCAAATATTAAAAGGGAAAAAGAACGGATCGCACATATTGTAACACATGGGAACATTCTCACAAATCAACAGGAATACGCAATTTGTTCAACGAGAGGCTATTTAAATATTTAAATTCTCAGGAAAGGATCATCCTATATCATCAAATGAACTCTGGACGAGGAAAGTAGAAACAACTAATACCAAGAATAAAACCTAAAACGCCAAACAAAACCACCACATATGAACTTAACAAAACAGAAATATGATTGATTTACCGTATAACCAATCTCTGAAGTATACATGAAGAGCACATGATAATTCTCTTTTTAGATTTTCTTCAAGGGGAGCTTCTCTCAATATTTGCTTTATCTCACCTAAATTATGTTGCTGTAGATAACGTTAGCAAGGAAACAAAAATTCCGTTAATACTATACTAGAAAGATCAATAAAACCAACCACTAATTCCACAACAACAGACAAAAACATTGCTTCTATCATGCAAATAAAATTAAACTCAAACCATTAAGTCAAACTTCCTCTTCATCAGTTGGGCTTAGTGCATTTACATTTTTCTGTTGAGAAGTCAAGTATGGATCAGTTAAGGGGAACGGGTTATCCTTTGTTGACCCAGTGGATTCACCTTCCAACCAGTTTGGAATCTGCATATATAGATATGTTTGTCATGTACAAACACAATGCAACCATTAAAAGGTTAAAAGGAAGATACAAAAATAACCCCAAGCTAAGCTATAAAATACACAAGTTACCAGAAACTTTGTGAAGTGATCAGGATCTAGTCGTGTAGCTGACTCAGCTTGAGCATCAGAAACACCTGCAGGATGAGATAATGAATTGTGCGGATCAATCATCCCAAGTTCCAAAGTATCATCCCATCTATTGATAGTTGCCTCGATGCCAACTTCAGTCATGTGCTCTTCCAACCGAGAATAATATGTGTTATACGGTGCCACCTGATGAAATTTTAAAAAAAAAAAATTCCAAAATTTGTCAGTCCCCTAAGTGTCAAAGTTCATACTGATGCCAAACATGGCTTCAAAAAGTGAAAATTGTCCGTTATAATATAATATAGCCAAAGATCTGCGAGGGCCGATATCTACCAGCCAGAGAAAGAAACAAGAAATTCCTCTCGGGGTGTTCTTATTCTATTTTGCAGGACATTTGATATTAAATATGCTAAAATCAAACCATTGAGGAATTAAATATCCCTTGAAAACCTAAATCTTCTAAATGGCCAGATAATGAAATCTCCCGAACTCTCCATCATTGCAGACTAACAGACAGAATGGATTAGACAGCAACAAATTGCCAACAGATGATGATACTACAAAGTAATTAAATTCTTAATACAAAACAATGAGCTCAAAAAGTATTAATAGACTACAGAAGTTTAGCTGTAAAAATAATTTCCTTTAATCACTTCTCTTTGTAACAACAGACCAAGAATGATCAAATAGTTATAATAGTTCCAAAAATATTCTCACGAAGAGATAAGGTACAATATGCACGCCTGATGCATCCTTTATGCCCTCCATCACACAGTGCTATTGACCATATCACCAAAAGATTTTACAATAGAATTTATGCCCAATGTTTAACTTGATCAATCTTTATTTATTTGGTTCATAGTTGGTTCGGCTAACCCCTGAACTGCTATTTTAACCCCATCTTCTTCAAAGATTAACAGGATATTCTGGTAATAATTCTTTTCAAGCTGCTACAATTAAAACCTTGGCTAACATCACCCACAAGAGAAGGCCAAAACAGCTTTAAAAAAACTAAAAAAAAACAAAGAAAATGAGATAAATTCTCACTTGCACCCATAAAGCCACAACAACAAGAAGCAGTCACCTTCAGGCATCGTTCACCTCTCACTCTCAACAGCAATCTATCCAACCATCCCACTACATCAAAACCCTTCCTCTTCTCTTCTCTTCTCATCTTATAAATACTTCAAAGAAATGTTGCCATCAAGTCTCACGTGATTTTATCAGCCTGGCTCTAGTTCACCATGGAGAATTAACATCACATTTGAGGCAGACCTATTTTAATAGAAATTTATGTTAAAAAGAAAAGCTTTCACATTTGAATTATAATATGCTATTTGAATTATTTTTTTATCTGAGCTTACTTAGGGTTTTGTATGCTTAGATAAAACCTAGAATGTGGATCGGCCTAGTACAAGGAACAAAAACTAGAACGCAATTTGCTACTTGTACAAATTTCTGATTCATTAGGGATAGTCTTCTCCGGTTCATTTAGTAGGAACAAAATATGATTTATTGGAATGTAAAACAGTTTTTTGAACTTATATATATTGTTTTATGTTTATACAAATACATTTTCTTTTTTGAAGTTTGTGAATTTGTGAATTATTTGGATGCTAACTTTTGTGGCGTGGCAACTTAGCATCCAATATCATATTTAGCTTTTCACTGGAGATCTTTCTATATTTAACTTCTCTGGTATTCTATTTAGAGATTGTTGGTTTTGCATATCTTGCATTGACATTTATCCAAATAGCAAAAAGCACAAGAAAGGTGAAGACTCAAGTTATCATACATGGATAGAGACCTCTCTAAACCTGCCAGTAGGCCAACTTTCTTCACCTGTAGTAGAGAAACCTACCAAGATAAAACCCTTCTAATTTCAATCAAATTATGCCATGCTTTCAGCAGAATATTAACCCACCTACATGAATAAAAGCTAGTTCAATGAAACATGTTTAGTTTTCAGACATGAAACTAAGACCAGCCAAAAATCAATTTTTAACATAAATATAACTGTATTTCCAAGTTGTCAAAACCTGCTACATGAATAAAAACTTAGTATAAACAATTTTTTATTGGGTGTAATGAACCATAAATGTGACAGACCATGGAGAAGTTAAAGGAAAACAAAAAGGGTGGTGCGCACTTCAGGGCCAAACAGCACCAACCACCAGTTAGGGTGCTGAGTTTGGCTGACTTGGCTGAAGTTGAAAGGACCAAAGGTCCCCAGGAGTGGCAAAGAGAGTGAGACAGCCAATTCTATGGGGAAAAGAAAACAGAAGCTAATATTAACTAATTGGATTTCTTTCCCCTGTAAATTTATCTATTTTTCAAAACTAAGACTAGTCAGCATTTACTTAGAAATAAGTTCATTAATCTCTTCTCAAAACTCAAGCGTGATCACATAACCAGCAAAAGGGGATTGTTGTTTACTCACCTGTAGCTTGTGGTTATCGCCAACAATAAGGGGACGGTGATTCACTCCCAAAAAGAATACACACTCACGACAATTGGCAATGCAGACCCGTTTTGCAGCTATAATCACATGAACTCTTTCACAGTGTTCGACTCGTACTGCCTACAATTAGAAAATCATATAATATTCATCCATGAATCAAAATTATAATGACTGGAACAGGAAATGGATTGATATTTAAGGGGTCTAAACATCAGGTTGATTATCTATCAAGAAATTACTATAAAATCTGGAAAGACAGGAGGTGGGTGGAGCAAGAAAGAGTATTCCCGTAAGAGAAAAATAATTGAAAACAAGAATATCAGAGGGAAAACCATAACTGGAACCAGCATCGACATTTAATAACTTCATACAAAGATCAAATGAGCTTATACCAGGTAAGGCAAGAAAATATCTTTTATTGATCTAACAATCTTAGCAATAGAAAGTAATTGCATGCATCTGCATGGCCATATTTTATTTTGTGCAAATTCCCTTTAGTTCAAATAGCAATGAAATTCAGCAGGGATGAAGAGAGACTATTATTCTACAAGTTCTGGTACATTTGGTGCATAAGCATTTAAAATAAATTGGACCAAGCAACATTAACAAGAAAGATTTTCAAAGGGAGAACATCGATGTCTTTACATTACACCATAGACATTCCAGCCATGAACAGTAAATATGTACACCAATGAAGAGACATCAAAACAAATCTATTTCAGAGTCTCAGCTCAAAAACCAGAGAAATGGTTGCAGCAATTCCAAAAATCAATACAGAATAAAGAAGAGAACAAATTTGTATCCAAATTGAACATTACAATAGCAGAACAAGTTTCCTCTGATTATGAAATTAGTACAACACAAATAGCAACAGCACAAAGGTGATTGATACCTTGCCAACAGCTCCAAGAACTATAGTAGCATCAGAGCATCCATAAATGGTGGCATATCACAAAGGCGCTAGAATGTAAATAACTGAATCATGGCAATTGATAACCTGGAATTATAAAATCATGCAGAGTTTGAGGTGTATTAGACCACAAAGTACATAATATCAAACAAGAATCAAGAATTACATAATCGCTGGCATTATCCAATTAGAATACACCTTCCTGAAAAGTTCCAGAGTCAAATCTCCATACTTTCAGTTATCAAAATATTTTTTCTTTATTTTAATGTAATGAAGGTGAGTATTCATCAATAATTGGGTGGATGGCAATCGCTACTGAAAAGACAGCAAATGAATTTTGCTTCTTTAAGCTTTTAATCGGTAATATGACAATTACAAAGACATTGATGGCATTGATTGCAAGGAGGCACAGAAGCAAAAGCACCATATGGGAAGAAAACAAATACTCCTGCTCAGAAAAGGGAGGTACCTAAAGGAAAAAAGCTTTTAGCCTCAAGCAAATGAAGGTTCTTATTCTAGTTAATTGGTTACAAGAAATCACAAACTTTTTTGACCAAAGACAGTGCCAATATTCAACTGATTGCAGCTGGTGCCTGGCATTCAGAAATGCTGCAGTTAATATCTGAAACAAGGTTTAACAGCAAAGTGATAGATACAGAAACCCCAATCAACCTAGGAAGAATTTATAATAACAACTTTAAAAGTTTAGCAAATGTGTAAAAAGTCCCGAGGTCCAGGACAATAAAAAGATAGGAGTAATTGCACCAAACATAAAACCATTCTTTATTCTCATCTTTCTTGTTTCACATAACTGTGTCATATCGTATAGGAATGTTACCCCTCAAAGCCTAGTAATATATCATTAATCACCCTTTCTCTCCGCATCATCGTCATTGCACAAATATACAATTAGTGAAAACATAACCAAGTTCAGTTATATTTAAGAACTCCAGCATCTTTGTTCATTCCTCTCAGCCATTCCTATTATTTGATGATAAGCAAGCAACAAAACAGCAAACAACCCCACCTAAACTGCAGTCTCCATATCAGTTCATCCATAAAATATGCACCCACTATCCAATAGACATCCACCCAATATCCATAAGATGTTTACCTAATATGAGTTCTCTTTTTTTTTCTTTACAAGAAGTTCCATATGTTGCTCAAATTACACTAGAGTTGGAGATAAAGATAAGAACCCAGACCACAAAGTACTTTCAGTCTTTCAGAGACGTAGAGTGCATTTAAAAGAAAATTGCAAAACAAACACCACACAGAAAATATACCCCATGAAAAAATTCACTACAAATATAAGCTAACCTTCAGAGAAGAATTTTTAAGATTAGATGCCTGCTTTACATAAGATGATTTAGAGACCCCCTCAATGAAACATGGACTCCTTACACTTGGTGAGGCTTTGACTGAACTTGGACTAGTGTCAGCCATAGCAACATCCTGGTCAGAGCCACTTGGAGGACCATTTTCTTTTGCAGGATTCTTTTCAGTAACATGTTCCAAAGAGGAAGCTATGTTCTGCAGAAGCCAATCAAGAACTTGTGATGCTGGAACAGGAACAGCAGGCATGTCTGGATCTGAATTAGCAAAAATGGGAGCTGCTTGGCTTAAGAAAACTCCATCAGATCCCTTATCTTCAAATTGAATCAGAAACCCAAGGTGCTCAAACCCTTCCATGGATATAACCTGAAGAAACAGTGCTTATGTGAATAAACCAAGACAAAATAAAAGCTAATAACAAGCAAAAAAATGGAAACAGAGTAAGATATGTAAATACGAGAAAGACTTATCAAGAATACATGGTAATAGAGTTACAGCAGACAGGCTGATAACAAGGAGGAAGTAAAATAAAGAATACAACCAATCAAAACATAATAGAAAATGGGGCACAAAGCCATACATGTTAAGAAAGGAACAGAGAATAGGAACGTAAAGAATAAAAAAAGCACCAAATTTATATTCCGAAATGTTACAAGGAAAAATTCAGCTCAAATCTGTGATTGATTGCTTAAAAGCTGGCAATGTCTTTTGTCCTGTTTTGGTTGAAACTGTCTACATTCTTATTTTGGCCATGCGAATAAGGCTCCCAACTTTCCCTTGCAACATAGAATCAGGTTTAACACCAAAACAAACCAATTTTAGGTTGCAAACCAGCCCTAAAGCAAGGCAACTAATGCATAAAGAGAAAAAAGAGCACAATAATGATTGCATTGTTTCATAACAAATAAAAATGTTGTTCTGCCACTTGCCGAGCTATATCATAACACAAACCAGGATATGCCTTCAAAGACTAGAACATAAACCGCACAGAGACACTTTACAAAGAAAAAGATTTACATCTGGGCTCATTAGTATTCTACATAAATATTTGATCTACTCAGTCCCAGGCTTTCACATTTTATCCTTTGAAACTATAATTACAACATTTTGAAATTAAAAAATGCCATATCATAACTGCATATTATAGATGAAATACAAAGAAAATGACTAGTCACAATGCAAAAAGAAAAAAATCACCATGAAACAAAAAACAAAAAGAATTCTGTACCTGACTTATATTCATAATATCCCAGTTTTTCTTGTATTGAGAAAACAAAACGGAACAAAAACTATAAAAAAAACCCCCATCAAACGACAAATAGAAAGAAGCCGTATTACAAACCAGAGACTCTTCACCTTCCCCCTCCACAGGCTCTGAAAAAAGAGACAGAATACTAGCCAAGTGCTTTTGTAGATAGGACAGCTGATGGGCCTCTTCATCAGCCTGTGATGGCATAAACCGACGGGTGTTGCAGCGAACAAGCTACAATGAGAAGAACCATCAAGGTTAAGTCGTGAGTGTTTTAACTTGCTAAAAAGTAAAGACTATAGCCTACAGCTATAACTTCGAACAGCGAATAGATCTATAATTATTGCAAAAGTTTGCAGACATGGTGAAATCCGTATTAATGAGATGCTCTTTTTTTTCTGATAAGACATAATGAGATACTTAGGTGGATAGAAAATGGGACAAACAAAAATTATAGCAAATCCTACTGTCTTAGGTACTAAATTCAAATGAAGCCATAAAATTTAACATCGCAAGTCATATAGTGCCAGCTGCATTAATCATATTTTACAGCAATCCTAAAACAGCAGGCAGATGGAAGCAATAAAACATGAACAATCAAACCAAGCAATTTAAGACATTGGCTCTCAATTAATTTCATTACACTTGCTAGCAGCACCCATCAAAATTTCTTACTTAAATGCAGCAATGCATTGGATATAGAATTAAAAAGAAAAGGACAACAAATATTACAAACAACTCATAATGAAGACCAACTTCAAATCCATCAAAATGCAGCAATGAATTGGATATCGTTTTTTAAACATGTTAAAATTCATACATTGGAATTCAACTCACTTTCCGTTTTCTAATGGTTTGCTAAATTTGTGGTTTATTTGGTTTTTTCTTTATTCTTGCAACTTATTTTCTTCTATTTTATTTAAATGAAAAATAGTAAAAAGTAAATTTTATTTCAAACATAATTGTTCCACATAAACCTATAATCATGCATTTTTTGGTATTGACAAGTTAAACAATTCTTCGAAAAGATTGTTAACTTTTGCATCTGAAAAGTCCTAATGCTCCCTATTTCCAAAAACAAAAAGCAAGTAACAAGTGTAACGAAATACACAGCCGCGCAATTATCAAAAAGTTAAATATAATCCTAAAAGAAATCTTTCAATTTGCTAGACATTAAACGGAATAGGTTCTTTCCAAATGCCAATCAATAGTCAATTTTCCGTGAATATTATCAGCCCTCGGCGTCCAAGACGTTCATTCTCCTAAAAGTAGCCATGAATCCAACACGATAGTATAATATAACAGCATAATTTTCAACAACAAATCCAATTAAAAAAAATCAACCACATATCACCAAAACAGATAGCAAAATGGTCAACCGCAAAACCTGCAAAGGCGAAAGGGCCGACAAGTAACCGTCAAATGCTGAGGTGGAAGGCCAAACATCAGCAACCGCAGCTGCATCCTTATGCGAGCGCGGCAAAAGCCTTTTATACGATTGAATGTACAAAAACAGGATCAGATCAAGCAAATCAGCACCAACGGAGTCAACATCGTCGAAGCGCGAGGTGACGAGAGGGTCGGATTCGGAGTGGAGCACCGAGGCGAGAGTGTCGAGGACGAGACGTGCATGGTCCAAAGAGATCTCGAGGGCGTCAGCGAGGGCCGCCGAGTCGACTCGTTGAGTGGAGGAAGATACGAGCTTTTGCTTCAGAGAGGTTAGGGCCTGGAGTGGGTCAGTGAACATGAGCTTCTGGATTGGTAGGAGGCCGTGCTCGAAAGGCTCGCGTCGCGGGTGGAGAAGAGTGGTCGGACTTGGATTCGGAATCGTTGACGTTGATGGTCCGATGGGGTCGGTCATCGCTTTGTTCAGGGAGGAAAAAAAGCAATTTTTGTTGTGCAGATCTTCGAGAAATTAATGATTTTGTTAGAGGGAAGGGAAGGTGAGGGGATGGGTGCGATGCGGACGTGTATAGCGCAACTAATTACGTTGCAGGATTTTGTTGGGTGTAGCACTCGCAAGCGATAAAAATAAATTAATGTCACATTTTGAGTGTATTTATTTATAATTTTATATGTATGATATTTTTGTTTAATTATTGTAATTAGTGAATTTTAGGAAGTCTGGTAAGAGTATTAAGTTGCATTTGATTTTAAAAAATAAAGGTTGTCTTTGTTTTCCTTTTTTAAAAAATTAGAAAAACATTGAAAAAAATAGGTTTAACGGCGTCAAAATTCTTCAAACTTCTTAAAAAAAAGTAATTAAGTCTCTACTTCCTTTTTACTTAATTGGATACTTGAATTTTTAAAATACATCAAAAAAACTCTCAAAATTTTTTAAAAAAGTAATTAAACCCCTGCTCCTATAAAAATTATAAATAATAATAAATAATAGATTTTAGAAAAATTATTAAATTTTAATAAAAATTTAAAATTTATTAAAAATTATAATTTTTTTATAAAAACCGTAAAAAATAAAAAAATTATAAAATTTTATAAGAATCATAAAAAGTTAACGACCCATAGTTTTTTTCAATTAAAGTCATCACGTGTCGCAACACAACGTGAGATGTGGCGAAAAATGATAAAAATAAAAATCAATAAAAGCTGTTGAACAATTATAAAATGTTTTTTTTGGTAAGATAATTTTTTATAAAAAAATTACAGAATTTATATTTATTTACATTTTGTATAATTTTCTTACAACTTTATAAAATTTTATATTTTTTGTATTTCTATTTTTATAATTTTTTTACAATTTCTATAAAATTTTACAATTTTTATATTCTTTTACGATTTTTATATTTTTTTCTAATATTTAATAAATTTTTAATATTTGAATTTTTTATTAAAATTTAATAATGTTTATAGCTTTTATTGATTTTAATTTTTTATAAAAAAATTCTAATTTTTAATTAAAGCAATGGCTTAGTTACCTTTTTTTTTTTAAGTGTGAGGACCTTTTTTATGCATTTTGAAAGTTCAAGTACCCAATTGAGTGAAAAAAAAATTAGTGACTTAATTGCTTTTTAAAAAAAGTTTGAGGGCCTTTTTAATGCATTTTAAATGATTTGACCCTCATTCAAAATGTAACACCCTGCACTCAATTTAGAAGTTAATTGATATAAAAGTCACCACAATCGTTGCCGAAACAACTCAAACAAACATTAAAATCGATTCATCGAAACTAAAAAAATAAAGCATGGCCATTTCAATTAATAGATGTTATGAATATCAAATGCACTCAAATAAACTCAAACGGGCTCACATGATAATCCAAGGTCAAAGATGATTAAACACAAATTCGGGCTACGGATTTTTGGTCAAACTAATCAAATGTAAGGCAATGTCTCGAGACAGTGAAGCCATGTTGCAAGACATGCCTCCTCTATTTTCAAATTTTGAATTCTCGAGACATGGTTCCATGTCTCAAAGATCTTGAACTAAATATTCACTAATTTAGTTTCGATGTTTTATAACTCAAAACAATGTTACTATGTCTTGAGACTTTTACCAAGAAATGTATGAAACACTTAAATTTGTTCTTGAGGTCTCGAGACATGTTCTTGATGTCTCGAGACTAATACCCAATAATGTAAAAATTAAGCAATATAAATCATACAACCGTGCCTCTAAAAACACCTAAACATGTTCAACATGCAACTAAACCAATGCAAGCACATTTTATATACTGAAACAAGTTTAAAACATATAAATACTTGATCAATGACACAACATATAAAAAATCCACTAATCAAATAAAATATAAACCAAAAATCACATAATCAACATTGAAATTTGTATTCCAAATCCCTTAAGTAACCAAAACTACTAAAATATTAAAAAAATATCCATATATACTAATTATATCAAAACCACATAAATATACTCTCAAGACATGAAAATTCACCTAATGAACAAGGTACATGCCCAAAACTAATACAAAAATAATAAATTATAAAATTTTAGCAAGTGTAGTTGAGACTTGAGAGCCCAAATGTTTGCAAACCCTAATTTAAACTCCTACATGCTTTCAATACTTGTGCACGGAACAAACAATCCAAGCACTGAGTTTTTAAAGCTCAATGATGTTAACAAAAACCAATTTCATAATATAAAACCATTAAGCAATAGAGCATGTTGTTAACACATTAAGGAATCAACAATTAAAATTTTCCATGTAGTCATTATGGCATCAATTAGTTTCTCTTTCACAATTCTATTATCATAACTCGAATCACTTTGTATTTAAGTCACATTTGACACTAACTCAATATTGCATGTATTATTTTCATATACCACAATCATCATCAATTTCATTTCATATTCATCATTGTTATATAGAATTATTATTGAATTATATGTCCCTATTAATCAATTGTGGATCAAGAACAGATACACAAATTTAACCCCTAACACTCCACATAGATGCACACAAGTGCCAAATGAACAAAAATGCACCAATGCATGTCAAAACATGTCTTACCCTAACACTCCGTTTATGCACACAAGAGTTGAATGTAAACACGCACAAGTGCTAATAGGATGCACACTAGTGACAAAGTTTCCTCCATCACAAACAAACTTTATGACATGCCAAGAACCATTCATTCATCTAAAATACAAATGTGATCCATACATTTAACATAACATAATCCAAACATTAACCAACAAGTAATCAACAACATATCATTATCAACAAGTTCTAAGCTAGATTACTCGTTGAATCTATATTATAATGTTGAATTTAAGCTAGTACAAATTAACCGTCACGCATTCGTCACTTTTTCCTACCCCTTAGCCTTTGATGGTTTGATCACTTCCTTTGCTACAAATCATAACCAAAACAATGAAACAAAATTAGAAGAAAAAAGAGAGAGAACATATTAGGCATTAAACTCTCCTAAAATTATTATTAATGAGATGCAATTCGATGTAGCAAGACACTTTCTTACTTTTCTTGATAACTCAAGAGAACTCTAATCTAACCCATCCGAAACAAAAATCGAACCTCACAACTAAGTCTATGAACTCCAAAACAATTAAAAATACACCAATAATTCGAGCTCACACACTTTCTCCCTCCAAAACTCTTCAAACTCTCAACAATGTCATTTTAAGATAAAAAGCTCCCAACTCAAATCTAACTTAAAATTTAACCTTCCCACATAATTCTAAACTTAAATCTAATATGAATCCAGGTAAAAAGCCTTTCTCACTCTACTTTGAAAAAAAAATAAAAAATTATTTAAAAAAATGCTCAAAATGGTAGAAAAACCAAAAAAAAGTAATTTTCAATATATAGAAATCATAAATAAAGGCTAGAAAAACTCATTCTCTTGTTAAAAAAAAAAACTTCAAAGATTAAATAAAGAAATAAAAAAAAATCAATTTCCTCCTCTTGTATCTAAGCTAACGTGAGCTAAAAAGAAAAGAAGAGAAAATGTTGGAAATCTTGATCTACAAACTTTATTCTATAAAAGGATTTATTGAAAATGTGCTTACAAATTGATTTGGATAAATGAAAATCGAATATTTAGGTTGAAATGCAAGAGAATTTTGAGAGGATTTTTGGTGATTTTTTAAGAAATGGGTAACCATCCCCTCCTAATAAAATTTCAAAAAGGGAATTTTGCTATTAAGGGCTTGGGTAACATACCAATTAAGGACAACTCTTCCATCTAATATTACTTTTTAGTTTTCTCACATTAATCTCATTAATTTTGTTAACTTTACAATTTAATCCACAAGCCTTAAATTCTATTTTCACAGTTCTAACTAATCAATGCCTCTAATTAATGAACATAAACCAGTTAATAAACCACTAAATCAACATTTCGATCATTCTCGAAACTCTCTTGTTTTGACTTCTTAGAATGACTTGATTTAATAAATTCGGCTCAAAATCGAACTTCAAAAAATCAACGTATTACACAAACCCATAATATATATATATAAAAGCGTGAGTTTAGAGAAACTTATGAATCCGCGAGCATACCCTTTTTTCTATCATATTACTAGATTGATATATAAAAATAAATATAATTTAATTAAAAATATTTACTTGTCATTTAAATATTGTGATAAATACAGATTATATTGACATCTAAATATTAGTATAATGTTAACCTAAAGTAGTATGTGTGATAAGTAGACGTGAGAATTACAAAATCTATTGATATCTAAATATAATTATAATTTAATTTAAAATTATTAATTCAAATGTAAAGTAGTAGTGATACTGACAAATTGTAGTCGCATCAAAATAATTTGAATATAATTTTAAGTATAAAATAGAAAAAAATATTTTATCTATTAATTATCACTTAATTAATATTAGAGTTATATATCAATTAAAATTTAAGTTTGACTCAATAAATAACATCCAGTAATCATGCACATTCAATTAAGTAGCATCTAAGAAAATTTATCAATAAAAAAAAATGAAGATTGTTAGCAATAATTAGTCAGAATTATCTCCAAAAGAATATAGCATTAAACCGTTAGTTCTTCAAAAAGGCAAAATATTGTGTCATATTCGAATAACAAAGGCACCTGAGAGATATGAAGAATTATTTTAATTAATCATGTAAAATATAGAAAAATGCACTTGATGGTATTCAAGCCTACAACACCAAAATTATCAATGTTTTTACCATTTAAACTAAAACTTCATTTGATATATAAATCAAAATTTCACCTATATCATAAGTGTGTCTTAATCTAATATAATTTTAAGATTTAAAATTGTGACACGAATAATATCTTAATGGTTAAAAATAGTCATGCCACTTAATCTATACTATATCTACAAATGGTTAACTAAGTTGGTGTCGTTAGTCAACTTGACGTTAAATTAATTGTAAAGTTATTAAGATACCCTTTATTTAAAGGATAATTAGTATTTTTATAATGATATTTTTATCTTTTAATACTTTCATATTACATTTCAAATAAAACAAGTGAAAAACACTATTTGAGAAGACCAACAAATTCAGAACGGAATTTTTTACCACTCCAATAATAATTTGTTGAAATAAATTTATTAATATAAAATATTTTCTTTCATACATATCATGGATGTGATAAAATATAGTTTTATAATATCGTTAATTGAGTTGGTGTCACAAATCAACTCGATACTAACTCAAGAAAAATGAAAATTCATGATAAACAATTGGAGTGCATTTAATATTATCAATCCGATGTAATTGCCTATTTAAATTTCATATTACTCACAATTTAAACTATTTTTATTTTAATATTGTACATATTATATATGTATTATTATTAGTTTCAAACATCACGTTTAATATTTTTAATCTGATATATCTATTTAAATTTTATTTTACTCACAATTTTTTTATTTTAATTTCGTATATATTATATATGCGTTATTATTATTAGTTTTAAACCTTACGTTCTATTATTTATTATATGTATTTTAAACACACACATATCCGAAAGATGTGGTTTCCACATGCATATGCGTATGATAGAATTCCTAGTAACTTATATTAAGCCTTTCACTGAGTTGATGTCACGAATTAACTGGAATATTACTAAAATGCCCTTTTAAATACAAGTAATAAAAATTAATAATAATGTGGGTCTTTTTCATTTTTTAATAAAATAATACTATAATGAAATTTGAATTTGAGTCACATCTATATCAAACTTTTAATTTTATCATTTCAATCAAAACATCATTTCATTTTTTATATGAATTTTTTATGAATATATTTGTTACATAATTATTTTCACTCACATCATGCATATTATTATAAATATAAAAAAAAAAAAAAACCTCAGACTACTACACAATATTTAAATAAGCCCTTATACTCATTTGTCATCAAATAATTCCTTAACGCATGATTGACAAAATTGCAAACTTCACCTTTAATGTTTGTGGGCTTTTTCGCTTTGGTCTTTAATGTTTTCTCTCATTCTCACTTAAGTTAAACGTTACAAAAGATTTTAAATATGGCCAAAATTAATGAAACCCTTCAATTAAATAATTGTCAATATTTTTTTCCAACATGGCATAATAGCTCAGGACTCTGCTATTGTGGCATAACATGCCATCTTAAATCTATAAGAAATTAAAATTTTAAAAATGAAAATTTAAAAAGTAAAAAAAAAGTTGAAATTTAATATTTTTAATAATTTTTAAAATTAATTTAACCCAAAATTACACCCCACCAATGACGTGTCATGCGATGTCAATAAAGTTATCACTTCAAGTGCCATGTCACGTTGGACAAAAATATTAACTATTAATTGACTGACAACTTCCGTTAATTTTAATCATATTTGAAATTTTTACAACGTTTGTGAATGAGAATAATAATAAGTTAAGAGCCATGGTAAAAAAAACCCACAAATGTTAAGGTGAATTTTGCAATTCTACGTATATGATTTTCACACCTGTTAAAGCTTATATGCTTGTGTAGAGGATGACATGTCAATTCTTTTTTATAATTTTTTTACTTTTACACAGGTCATAATTTTATTAATTATAAAAAATTATCTTCAATCCCTTATTAAAGAGATTATAACTCATCTAATCTACCAAAACTAAAAAAAAGACAATAATAATAAGTAGCATCCACAGTTCCGTATGCTTCTCCAAATTTAAGCATTTAGCCTCGACAAATTTTGGAAAAAAACACAATACCAAAGCAAATGAGACGGGGGATAGTTGAGAATTGTGTTTTTCTACAGTGCCACTGCCAGCATCTCCATTATCAGTACCTGCAGGGCTGCCACAAATATGTGGATATGTAACCATAAATCTTGCAAATGCCATTTATTTTCTCATTCACGATTACTGGTGCCAGCCAACAACTACCACTCCAGCAATGTTACCAAATTAGGGAAAATCTACTTCTCAAAATATCAATCACCACTATTCAGGGAGAATCCACATAACAAAGCATTGCATTACCTCTTAAATCTTCCTAGCTCGTGCCCTCGTTATTGGTCTTGTTGGAACATGCAAGTCCTCATTGGATCCACCTTTATCCTCGAAGCTAGAATACATAGTCCACATACCGATTCATATCACTTTTTATGTTATTCTACACTAATCAATAATAACTTCTTCATTCTAGGCAACAATACATACCAACGATTTGTCAATGAAGACTTACAAAAGTACATGCCTAACTTGATTAATCTGAATGTCCAATTGCATCTTTATATGAGTTTGATAATTGAAGTAGACCTATTAATGTATCAAGTCAAGTCAAGTTCAAGTTGAAGTTAAGTAAGATATTAAAAATTTTTGTTAGTATTCAAGTTTGACTTGAAATGAAATATGGACTTATTTTCATATCCAAGTCTAAATCATATTTAACGATGTAAGACTAAGGCCCGCTTGACTCATATTTTATTAGTAACATTGAATTTCTTGAAGAATATAAACAAAATTCATTTTAAAAATTATAAATTAAAAAAGAGCAAAATTTGCATCAATGTAAAAAGGAAAAAGAAAAATAAGCATGATGATGATGATGGTAAAAAAAAAAAAACATTAAAAATAAGTGATTATTCTCTAGACATAAGATTAAAGTGCATAAAAAAGAAATAATAATAAAGAAAAGAAGATGGATTTTATAAATCGCAAATGACTTGGTTATTTTATTTTATTTTATTAAAGATTCAATGTGTGGAGAACAATGTTTTGATGCTGATTTAGCGTTTAAGTAAAGTAAAGTAACATGTATTTTGGGTTGGGTTGGGTTGTCTGGTTAGATTGGGTTATAGTTTTATAGCTTTTAGTTTAGGATTTAAGGTTATATTTGAGTAAAGTATAGAAATGGACATTAGAGTATTGTTAGTGCTATTTTGATTACTAAATATTTAATTTTTCCTATTTTAATTATTAAATTATATAAATTTAAATATTTCCTATCACTAAATATTAATAGCTGTTTGAATATTAATGAAAGTGTTGATGTAAATTTTTTATTGATTTAATTACAAATGTAGTTGTTTAATGTTTACACGTTCTATTAATTTAATCATAAATATAAAAAAATTAACAAATTTTATCTTTAATATTCGCAAAATTTATTATTTTAATTAAAATTTTATAAAATTCAATTAATCTAGTTATCACTATTGACAAAAGGACAAATTTTAATTTTTAAAAATTTTGTAAATTTAAAAAACATTTAATTTTTTAATTTCCTTTTAGTTCTTATTAATTAAAAATAAAACTTTTAAATAATTAATTTTTGCACCTTCTTCTAGAAAATTAAAAAGCTTTCTTTCTTTCTCTTTCGAACCCCAGCAGCTTCTCAGCCTCTCCACTGCCACACCGCCACACTCCGGCTTCGGACTACCGATCAAAAGAAAGCTCCAAGCCTCCTCTATCTCTTCTCCAGTTTAGATTTCACAAACATAACCTCGAACTTCATGAAACCAACACCCAAGTCTCAAACTACCTTAAACTCGATTTATGCCATTGGCTGTTAAATAGGCTTGGAAATTCAGTTATGGCTTTCCCTCGGTCCTCCCTGCCTTCCCACTGTTGGGGTTCTCGAACGAAGACTCAAAAGATTTAAGAACGTGATACCCCAAATTCTGTTCCTGCTATTCTTTGGTTGTTGCTTCTGTTGCATCTCGTCTCTTTTCTCTGTTGTGCCAAATTTTGTTTTTTTGTTTTTCCCTAGTCTTGAGTGTTTCTCTGTGTATTGCTGATATGTATGTTGTTGCCGTGTGCTTGCTTGACTGAGGTTGTTTCGACTAGGCTTAAGTGTTTATTTGTTGACTATTGCTTTTATTTTTTCTGATAAAATTAGCACCTTTGAGATACAAATAAAGAAAAGAAATTCTTGAGTTCTTGAATGGGTTGACTGATTATGGTGGTGGTGCAGTGTGAAGAAGATGGTGGTGGTGCGGAGTGGAGAAAAACCATAAACTCACCCGACTCTAATAAATGTTATTAAATTATAATTAAATGTATTTAATTATCACAAATTTTATTTTATATTAATAATTTCAATTAGTAATTATAAAATTAAATATTATAATAATTTTTAAATATCAATTTAATAATACGATGAAAATAAAAAAATATTATTGTTAATTTAAAAGAATTTCCAAGTTCATGCTTTCAGAGCGTGTTTGCATAGAGAATTTTAAAATCTTTAAGATTTTCAAAATATTAACATTTTAGAATCCACTAATAGAAAATATAATCATTTGTAATTACTTTGTTTAAATAAATAAATAATTTTAAAAAAGTTAGATTGTTAAAAATTTACAATTTAAATGGATCATAAAATAAAATAATTAATATAAAAAATTCAATATAGATGTCATTATATTTATAAAAAATACTAAGTAGTTTTAATAAAACAAAATTTTAAAATATACAAAAATAATTTTTGAAATTTAAGTTTTTATCTTAAAATTAGGAAGAATTTTAAAAAATCAACTCTTAACTGAAATTTAAAAAAGAAAATTGTGTTGTTAAAACCCTTTTGTGAAATTACTTACGAATTGTGAAATTCTTCAATATATTTATCTGAATAAATAAATTTATTTTTAAAATATTAAAAACTTTATATAAATAATTTTTTTTTAAAATCCCTCACCGTTAAAGATTATTGATAAATTATAGATTAGATAGAAGTTTAAAAAGGAAAGAGAAAGAAAAATATACGGTAGGCGCACTAAACCAACACTCCCTGCCTATAGATATTTTATAATTCAAAACATTCACATGAAGTCGCATAATGAGGGGATTATATTATAGGTTAAACAAAAAAACATATATTATTATAGCTTAAACAACCACCTTCAAAGTTCAAACATTCCATCCTCGAGGAAAAACACGTCAAAAGAGTATAAAAGTAGCGAACTCCCAACATTACCCCTAAACCAAACAAAGTATCCGAGGAGATCCAATATTATATGAGGAGAAGAAAACAAAAATGGTTTGAGATGACATCACTTTTATCCATGTCCCACTCCCACTCTCCACAGGGGGGTTGATTCTGACAATTCACCTTAAACAAAAGGCGTAAACTAATGTGGCCCCACTTTTATTGTACCCAAACAGATACAGAGATAAAAGAAAATAGAGAGGGAGTGAAATTCTCTAGCAGATTCATTAGATCCCAACCAACCTAGACAACCAAAAGCAAAAGCAAATACTCTCTCTCTCTCTCTTGCTTTCTTGTTCTTATCCCTTTTGTTTCTTTCTTTCTTTGTTTTTTTTTTTTTTTTTAGCTTTAAAATGTTTTGAAAGAAGAGAAGTTTTTTTTTTTTTTTTTTTTTTTTAAATTTCAATCATCTGCTGATGAGACTATCGTCGATGTAATTGAGCTCGATTTGCTTCTTCTTTTTTTCCCGAATAGTTTAAACGCTTCCATTTAGATTCATTACGAAAGCGATCTTCAAAGATAAATCAGATGAATTATTTGTTGTATTGGTGGTTTTGGAATATGCCATGGTGATAGCGATTTGTTCTTCTCTGGTATATTTCACATTTGCTAATGAGATTGTAGATGTGGATGTGTTCGGGGAGCGAGTGACAAGGACATGCACGTATATTCCTTGTGCTCTACTCTTGTCTCTTTTATTTTTATTCATAAAAATCAATATATTATTTATTTATATTTATAAATATTCAGATATTTATATTTATATTGACAAAAATAAAATAAAATGAGATAGAAGAAGTGGGGGATGGGCAGGGCAGGCAAAGAAGAAATGAATGGGTTAAAAAAGTGCCTTCTAAGCCGGAGCCTGTCTGATATTTAACAGCCAAAATTGACCGCTAGGACACTATGTGAGTAGAAAAATGGGTCATTGGCATAGCTTCTTGGAATTCTCTGGATATGGTGCCCTTACCCTTTTGCCCCATTACTGTAATCTAGGGGCAGTGGGGACCTTTTCTTTTTCTTTTCTGTGTCTCTTTATATTATTTTTTCTTGCTTTACAGCCTGTAAACTTGCTTTCTTCTTCTCACTCTTTTGTTTTTGTTGCCTTCTCTCTCGTCAATTGTGCAGCAGTTGGAGTCGTAGTGGTGGTCGCAACTTCATTGCCAATGCTGCTGCCTGTGGGAGCCCTTTCCATTTATTTGTTTTTTTAAATTGAATTTTAAAGAAAAATAAATTTCTTTCCTTCGTATCAAAATTTTATTTAAAACCCACCAAAATTTTTACCGCTCATTCACGTCTTTAGAAGAGCAGAATTTTGACGTTTGTTTTTTTTTCCCATGTAACCCTTTTTCTTTTCGCTACCTTCCCTGTCTCTTCTCTCTTTCTTGCTGTTACATATGGACCCGGGTCTCGGGTCGTTTTTCCTCGGGTTCGCCATCAAGTTTGCTGCTTTTTTTTTTTTTTAACCTAACTATAAAATCAAAAAATATTTTTTGTTGTCCTGTATTTTCATTTTTCTCTTTCTAACTCTCTTTTTTTCTCTATACCCTTCTAACTAAAAAAATCAGTAGCTCAGAACTCTCCAAATTCCAGCGCTGTTATTTACCACCGTCAGCCACCGCGCTTATCGTCGGTCGCCGCCCAATCTTTTTCTCTTATCACTAGCCCTTGTTTTGGACATCCTCTTTACAGTTTTGGTCTCCATTTCTCCAAAAAAAGAAAAAAAAAACTAGATATTTCTAAATTTACAACTTAAGCCCGAAACTTGAAGGCCGGCCGTCGTCTACCGTTGGATCATCCCTAAATTCCAGTATGTTTTTCTTCTCCGATTAAACTTTGTTTTCATCGTAGGTATCTTTTTAAAAAATAAAATCCTCAAGCCGAATATGCGAATCTTTTCTTTTTTGGTGTTTGTTTTTTCTTGTTTTGATTTTGTTGGTGAGTGTGGTATATTCTTAAGGGGAGTGTTTTTGTAGTTGTGCAAGGGTCGATGTAAGAAGTAAATGATGATTGCTTTGTTGTTATAGACACAAATATGGAACAAGGTTTGGTTATGGAAGTGGAGATCAGATCCATGACTTAGGATGGTTGTTTTAACCTGTTAGTTTAGAGTAAAAAACAAGTTAGACATCTACATATTTTCCATGCATTTTTTCAGTAACCAAACAGGGATTAGTTGTAGTTGCTCTGTTTTTAACATCTCTTGGTAGTTGGATCTAAAAGCTTAATTTTTCATACATTTTCATGCTTTTTCACGAATCTTAGTTGGCAGATCTGAAAGCTTAAAGGGAGTCTGTTTACGCTTCTCACTTAAAAAAACTGGTGTAAGTTTCGTGAATGTCTGTCTTCCATGCTTACCTTCTATGACTGGTTTTTGCGTTTTATTTATAATCTATTGTCGTTTTGAGTTCATATAATTAAATGGATGTAACTTCATTTATAATATTTGGTGTCGCTTTAAATGTTGAATCTTTGGATATTCTCTTTCTTTTTTACTTCTTTTTTTAGTTTCCATGGCATTTAGGGAAACTCAGGGTTTTTTCCCCCCATTTTTTAATGACGATTTTGTTCCGATCTTTTAGGTTCTTTCAAAACATTTGAATTTTTGAACTGATTTTTCCTTCTTTCGTTATTTAACGGGTGATATTGAACTTTTTATTGGGGGCGATATGTAGTTAACCATCGGACTTTATTTCCAGGTTTTTCTTGGGTCTCTTTGTTTGTTTCCAAAGATGATGCCCCGTCCTCCACCTGAAGATTTCGCCCTCAAAGAGACCAATCCCCACCTTGGTGGTGGAAAGGTCAGTGGCGACAAGCTTACTAGTACTTATGACTTGGTAGAGCAGATGCAATACTTGTATGTACGGGTTGTAAAGGCGAAGGATTTGCCAGGGAAAGATGTTACAGGTAGTTGCGATCCTTATGTTGAGGTTAAGCTTGGAAACTACTTGGGTAAAACTCGATTTTTTGAGAAAAAGTCGAATCCTGAGTGGAATCAGGTGTTCGCATTTTCGAAAGATAGGCTTCAGGCTTCATTGCTTGAGGTTACAGTTAAAGACAAGGATTTTGTGAAGGATGACTTCATTGGGAAGGTTTTCTTTGATCTCAATGAGGTTCCCAAAAGGGTTCCACCAGATAGTCCACTGGCACCGCAGTGGTATAGGTTGGAGGATAGGCAGGGAAATAAGGTTAAGGGGGAGTTGATGTTGGCTGTTTGGATGGGAACTCAAGCTGATGAAGCATTTCCTGAAGCGTGGCATTCTGATGCTGCTTTTGTTAGCGGAGCTGATGGTCTGGCCAATATTCGATCTAAAGTATATCTCTCTCCAAAGCTTTGGTATTTGAGGGTCAATGTGATTGAGGCTCAGGATTTGCAGCCAGGTGACAAGGGTCGGTATCCTGAAGTTTTTGTGAAGGCTATTTTGGGAAATCAGGCTTTAAGGACTAGGATTTCTCAGGCCAGGGGTATTAATCCAATGTGGAATGAGGATCTAATGTTCGTGGCAGCAGAACCTTTTGAGGAGCCTCTAATTTTGAGTGTAGAAGACAGGGTTGCTCCTAATAAGGATGAAGTTTTGGGTAAGTGTGCAATTCCTTTACAATATGTAGACAGGAGGCTTGATCATAAAGCTGTGAATAGTAGGTGGTTTAATCTTGAGAAGCATGTTATTATAGAAGGAGAGAAGAAGAAAGAGACCAAGTTTGCTAGCAGAATTCATATGAGGATTTGTTTGGAAGGTGGCTATCATGTTCTGGATGAGTCTACCCATTACAGTAGTGATCTTAGGCCAACTGCAAAACAGTTGTGGAAGTCTAGCATCGGGGTTCTGGAATTGGGGGTTCTTAATGCACATGGCCTAATGCCAATGAAGAATAAAGATGGAAGAGGGACGACTGATGCTTATTGTGTTGCAAAATATGGTCAAAAATGGGTACGAACAAGGACAATCATTGATAGCTTTGCACCCAAGTGGAATGAGCAGTATACATGGGAGGTTTTCGATCCTTGTACTGTCATAACTATTGGGGTGTTTGATAATTGCCATTTACATGGAGGAGATAAGGCTGCAGGAGCAAAGGATACTAAGATCGGGAAGGTGAGAATTCGACTCTCCACTCTTGAAACTGATCGGGTTTATACTCACTCATATCCACTTCTGGTGCTACATCCAAATGGGGTAAAAAAGATGGGTGAAATTCACTTGGCTGTGAGGTTCTCTTGCTCTTCCTTGCTTAATATGATGCATATGTACTCGCATCCTCTCTTGCCAAAAATGCATTACCTTCATCCATTGACTGTTAGCCAGCTCGATAGCTTGAGGCACCAGGCCACACAGATTGTGTCAATGAGGCTAGGACGAGCAGAGCCGCCATTGAGAAAAGAGGTGGTGGAGTATATGCTAGATGTTGGTTCTCACATGTGGAGCATGAGGAGAAGCAAAGCCAACTTTTTCAGAATTATGAATGTTTTGGGTGGGTTAATTGCTGTTGGAAAATGGTTTGATCAGATCTGTAATTGGAAAAACCCAATTACAACAGTACTGATTCACATCTTGTTTATCATACTGGTCCTCTATCCAGAGCTTATTTTGCCTACAATTTTCCTCTACCTGTTCTTGATTGGGGTTTGGTATTATAGATGGCGACCAAGACATCCTCCTCACATGGACACACGCCTTTCTCACGCAGATTCGGCACATCCTGATGAACTGGATGAAGAGTTTGACACATTTCCTACTTCCCGCCCATCAGATATTGTCAGGATGAGATATGATCGACTGAGAAGTATTGCTGGGAGAATTCAGACGGTGGTTGGTGATTTAGCCACACAGGGTGAGAGGCTGCAATCTCTTTTAAGCTGGAGAGACCCAAGAGCCACTGCTTTATTCGTAATTTTCTGTCTGGTTGCTGCTATAGTTTTGTATGTCACACCTTTCCAGGTTGTGGCTCTTCTAGCAGGATTTTACATTTTGAGGCATCCAAGGTTCCGCCATAAGCTTCCTTCAGTGCCTCTCAATTTCTTCAGGAGGTTGCCTGCAAGAACTGATTCCATGCTATGAACAAGAATGATATCATGTGCAGTTTCCCGGAGGTGGTATGGAGTTGGGATTTTCCCCATGTTGATTCAGAAAAGAAGATTGAGAAACAAAAGGAGCTTGTTTCTCCTCTAATGTTCAGCAACAGGTGTTGTGTTCTGGAATGATGTGTAACCTTCCCCTGAAGGTAGTAGATTTTGTGGATTTGTGTTCATTTATGTTATCTATATGATTTCTGTTTTAAAACTGAGTTTATCGTGATTAATCAATGTTCATTGTAATTTTTTAGGTTGTGATTGGAATTTAGGCAATGCTAAAATGAATCTTCACTATTTTGCATCTAGAAGATACTAAAAATGATGGGATTTTCTAACTCCAAGCCTTGGTACATCTTTCATGCATGCTATTTGTTTTGTTTAGTGGTGCTTAGAGCTTACCACGTCGACACCAAGCATGTGAATCTTAATTTACAGATGTTCAAAGCTATTAATGTATTGTATATTAAGCATCTCTTTACCGGTTTGGAAAAGTAGATTAACTGCATTACTGGTTTGGTACTGTGGAATTCGGTGCCAGCGATTTATTTAATCATTTTTGTATGGTGTATCTACCATTATGGATGTGGATGGGGGGCGGGTGAAACAGACATCTCATCGCTTGCCTTTTTTATTTTATTTCAACTTGATGATAGAAAATTCAGTGGATAGATAATGTTCTAATTTATTGTATGAAAGCTCGTTTCCGTCTGAGACAAGGAGATCGAGCATTGGCATATTTTTCCTCTCATTTCATTATTTCATGTTAAATCAATTTTTATGATCATTGAACACTTTTAAAAGGGTTAATGTAAAAGAGGTAAGTGGTGAATTGTTGGAAATAAAATGGGGTGGAGATGAAGAAAGAAGAAAAAGTGACAGACCAAAGTAGAAGTGGGTGGGCTAAACTGCCCCTCTAAACCACAGCATCTCTGATTTTCAATGGAAGGATTGTTTTGTTGATAAATGGCTAATTGCTTCTTGCAATATTTTGGATATACCCTGCCGCGCTCCTTTTCTGTGTTGTACGGGCAGGGGAGTCGGGTCCTATATATATATATATATATCCCTGTACAGCCTGTAAACCTGCTTTTCTGTTTTCAACTCAACTTAAATAGAGTAGAAAGAAAATTGAAGAGATAATATATATATATATATATATATATATATATATAATTTTATGGTGTTTGATTGTAAAGATGAAAAATGAAAAATTTCTTTTTATCAATTGTAAGATAGAGTTGAAAAACGAAATGAAAGAAAATAAATAATGTGAAAAATGCAAAATTTTGAATTAACATATACATTTCTTTCATTTTCTTTTTTTTTTTCATCATTTTAATTTGAAAAGATTAACTTTTATGCTTAGGATGAAAAATATTCATTTTTATTATTTTCTATTCTCCCAAACATACTCAAAATTTATTTATTTTTTCTATCTCCTCCTTTATTCTTTTAACTTTCCTACCCAACTAATCACATCTTAAATGCTTGTGGAATCCTTTAGCCCTGAGTAGTGTCTTCTACGCTTGTTTTCCTACTGCCACCATTCTTCTCAATAACAGCACTTGTGCGCGGTATACTCTCAATTCTAAAGCTTCATTTTACCATTTCTTGTTTTTATTAAAAGAGTAAATTACACCAACAGTTACTCAACTTTCACTCTGGTTTCAATTTAGTCACTCAACTTTTGAAAAATAACAAAACAATCTTTTTAACCATTTTCTGTTTCAGACGTAACGGAAAAGTGACATGGCAGTTGACGAATCCTTGCTGTCGTTAACCGGTTAGCTGGATGTTAAGCACCAATTTAAACGACCTCTTTTAGCATCAATTTAGGGTTTAGACAGTAGAAAAAGAAAAAAAGAAAAAAAAAAGAAAAGAAGAGGAGGAGAGAAGAAGAAGAAGAGAAAAAATAGAGATTTGACCATGATTCTTATTTTAACTTTCATCTGCAATTTGCATTTCACTTTGTTGTGAGATTTCCCACTTTAAGATCTCATCTTTTTTCTTGCCCAAAGTTGTGGATTCCTCCTAAAATCTAACCAATACTATAAAATTTTGGGGACCTGATTAATACCGGTAATCCATTAGAATTTTTGGATTTGGCATCATGATAATTGAAGCTCCTCGAAGTTGCAAAGTTCCTTTGCCTTCCTTGACTAGGAAAGTGCCTTTCCAACAACTACTTTATTTCAAGCTTGGATTTTGCTTCACCTATATCAATAGATGCAAACTTGAGTAAAGTGGAGTTAAAAATTGGGTTTGTGGGGGTTGGATAAGGACCCTGGTTGACTCCAACTTAACTGAAACAGTAAAGACATCGCAGTGAGGACCGATAATCCGACAGCTTAAGGTTGCAGTCAATGCAACAAGCATTAGAATGCTTATCAAGGGTCTGAGTGACCTCTTCATGAGAACAATCACATTGGACGGACGATAAATGGGGTTTGCTAGGCATAGCCAATATAAGAAAAACAAAGTGTGGATCTTGAATAAATCTGTATCGGATTTTGACCTATCTTCAGGTTCAGTAGATTTTGGCATCCCAAATAGAGAAGAAGGGTTTAACCACACAAAAAATGCCATCTTAGGATTGGGTTTTACAGGAAACGAAAAAAAATATATTAGATCTTACTCATGAAAGGACAAATAATTTCTTATTTTTGAATAAAACCCAGAAATAGAAAGAGGAAAAGATGAAATCTTGAAGTGGGAAATCTCACAACAAAGTGAAATGCAAATTGCAGATGAAAAATACCAATCGATTTATCACCCTTAACCCTGTTCATCGATTTCTAACCAAACAAATTGCAGATGAAAAATACCAATCTTTTCCTCCCCTTAATCACAATCAATTTGTATTTTTTTACCCTAAACCAACCCACCTATTTTGATTTTTTCCCTAAACCCGTGTAAAGTTTGACCCTTTGACTGCTCTTCCAACGTGGCAAGTTAACTGGCCACGTCAGCGATCCTGTTAACCCAGTGACAGGAAATGTTAATGGGTGACTGATTTGTCACTTTTTGATAACGTTAGTGATTGTTTTGTTATTTTTCGAAATTTGAGTGACTGAATTGAAACTAGAGTAACTGTTTTGTCAGCTGCATCAAAGTTGAGTGACTGTTGGTGTAATTTACCCTTATTAAAATTGTTTATATAATATCACTTTTGTAATAACCCATTTTGCCCGGGCCCATATATAAACCAAAAATCAATAATAAACGTTCACTCACGATCCTCATTACAAAACCAATTTTAAAGGCCCAAATTATACCCTTTGACCCAATATCAAAATCTGTTACACTTAGCCGAAACCACTAAACTACCCAGCAGCCCGCAACTAACCTAACCCATCAACCCCAGACCCAAATTTGTGCGGCCCAAGAGACCCAAATCTTTGACAATCAGGAAACTTAGGGTTTCCTGAAACCTTAGCGCTGCAGGGGTCAACCCAAACGTCAAGCCTTAATCCCAGTAGTCCAATCGTCGCGCCGCAGTTTGCTCCAGTAGCCTCCGACTACGCCATCATCAGCGCACATATCGCCCCACAGCCACGATCTTCGCTTCTGACCTGCAAAAGAAGAAAGAAATCGAAGCAGAAAGGAGCAAATTGCAGCAAAAAGAAAATAATAGATATAAAAAGATATGCTTTCCTTTTTTATTTTTGTTTTGGGGTTATAAAACCCCATTGTAAAATCTGTAACAAGAAAAAGAGAGATCGAGAAAAATAAAGATAAATACAGAGAGGTTAGATACTAAAAATACGCATACGAAAAAACAAAAATTTGTGCAAACTCAGTAGGCTCAGAATATTGTCAAAAAATTCACAAGGGAATAAACGATCTTGATTTCTCAGAGGTGATTTCCTGTTCTATTTACTTTTTATTTATTTTTATATATACATATGTATTTGCGCGAATATAACTATTTTTCGAAAAGAAAAGTATAAAAGAAAGGAGATTTGTAATAACCCAAATTTCAGTGATATTAGAAATAGTGGTTCGAGACCATCAAATCTGACAAATGAACTCGTAGATTGCATTATTTAATATTTACCAGCCAAATGTAGCTTTAAAAATATTTTTGAAATAGTAAATTGTGTTTTATAAAGATTTATTTGGTCAAGAAATCGAGAAAAATAGGTATCGAGATCTCGGTGTTATAAACCGAGTCATAAATATTTTTATGAATATTTACGGAATGTCAATAAAGTAGTATAAAAATTTCGTTAGAAAATTTTGACGTTTGGGTGGTTAATTAAATAAAAAGGACTAAATTGAAAAAAGGTATAAAAGTTGCTAGAAGGATTAAATAGCTTAATTGTTAAATGAGGAAGGACCTAAAGTGTAAATAAGCCCAAAGGAGATATTTTGGGCGGCAATAGCTGAGAAAAATCAGGAAATGGGTGAAATAAGGGTAAAATTGGAAAATTGCCAAAATTAGTTAAATAAATATGGGACCAAATTGGAATATCTAGAATTCTCTTCATTTCTCTTCAATTTCTTCAGCTGAAAAATAGCCATGGGAGAGAGTTCAAGTTGGTTTTCATACTCAAGCTTCATGTAAGTTTAATTCTTGCTTTCTCCTTGAAATTTCTATGTTTTTGGACTTTTACAATTGGGTCCAACTTATTAATTCATTAGTTTTTTTTATTCTATGGCAAATTTTTAAAGTTGATGTGGATTATTGATGGAATAATATGATGAATAAATATTGAATTGAAGCTTTAATTTTGTTATATGATGATTTTATCAAGTGAAATTGATGGAAATTGGTTTAGGACTTAATTGTGAAAGAGTTGAAATTAAGGCCTAGTGTTAAAATTCTGATTTTCAAAGGTTATGAAGTAGTTTAAAATGATAGATAAAAGTATTAAATGAGAAAATTAGCTCAATTG
Organism: Gossypium sturtianum; assembly: GCA_025698515.1. Classification (NCBI taxonomy): domain Eukaryota; kingdom Viridiplantae; phylum Streptophyta; class Magnoliopsida; order Malvales; family Malvaceae; genus Gossypium; species Gossypium sturtianum. Next base: position 96,244,169 of record CM046951.1, on the reverse strand, counting down.
AGGGGTGAATTGAGCAAGGACTGAATTGTATGAATTGTGGAATTTGGGATAAAATAGAAATCAACATGTTACACTAAAGCAGTTTTGGACAGCAGCATCTGTCTAACTTTGAAAAATCACCAAAAATAGTATAAATTGAACTAGAAGTTGAATGAGATATGGAATTAAATCTTGTTGAGTCTATTTTCATATAAAAGAAACAGAGCAAGCAAAGGAAGTCTACATATTGAGATATTTAAATTTTTGTAAGACTAGTTTAGAATAACTTCGTGATCCCCTGTTCTTAATTTAGAAATTCACTAAAAATTGTACAAAAATAATTATGAGTTATAATTTATATTTTTGTATTCCTTAGTGAGACTATTTTCATTAGAAATAATCGGAAACACTATATGAAAATCGTACTATGAGATAATTGATTTTTAGTGAAGAGAGGTCAGAGCTGTCGGACTGTGTAACAGGGGAGAACTTAACTAATAAAATGTACTAATTGGCCGCACCAAAAATTTTTGAAAAATTATAGTAAGAAGACATGTGAGTCTAGTTTCAAAGAAAATTAACGGATATTAATTTTGAGTTTTTTAGCTCAAGATAAAAATAATTTAGTGACTATGACACAGATGGACAGCTTGAATATTCACATAAGTAAATAGTGAAAATTATAAATAATGTTACTTACAAGTGTGTTGTTTATATTAAGGATGTGGATGGAGAGGAGGAGGAGGAAAAATAATATATGAACGACTTGTGTATAAATTGATTACATGCTCGATTATAATTGATAAATGTTGAATTAGAAATGATATAATGTTTTATTTGGAATATTTATTATGAAATTATGATTATCGTTATAATACAAAAATTGAACTTGTGAGTTTATATGGCTAAATTTTAGTGATCATTTGTTAATTTTATGAACTTCATGATGTGTTATTTCATATGTATTGATGATAAAATCGTGAATAATGTAAAAGCATGAAAATTGAATAAATGATCAAATTGAGCACTTGATTCGATGACAAGATGAATTGATTTTAAAAGACCATAGTTGAACTATGGCAACAAGTGATAAGTGATAGCTTCGGCTACGCTTATCTGATCAATGAGAAGTGAAAGTGATAAGTGATAGCTTCGGCTACACTTATCTGATCAAGGACAAGTGAAAGTGATAAGTGGTAGCTTCGGTTACCTGATCAAGTGAAAAGTGGTAGCTTCGGCTACCTGATCAAGTGAAAAGTGGTAGCTCCGGCTACCTGATCAGTGAAAAGTGGTAGCTCTGGCTACCTGATCAGTGGATAGTGGTAGCTTCGGCTACAAGTGACAAGTGATTTCGGTGTAAGACCATATCTAGGATATGACATCGGTGTGATACGTGTTTAAGATGTAAGACCATAGCTGGGCTATGGCATTCTAGTGAAAAGTGATGAATTGATGGATAAGTCCATGGTTTCACCATGGCATAATGATAGTGAAGATGTAAGACCATGGCTGAGCTATGGCATTCTAGTGAAAAGACCATAGCTATGTTATGGCATCGGTGATTATCGGTGAAATTCAAAGTGCATACTATGAGTGCAGACCAATTCCATAAGAAGTTCACTAATTTGACAAAGCTTGGTAAGTGTTACATAGAATTATGTGATATAAGGAAGTATGAGTTGATGAGACATGAACATAGAACTTGGTTGATGAATGAGTTCATTTGTGATTATATATTTGTACACCCTTGATTGTATTATCCGTATGAATTGGTATTCCAAATGAGTTAATGAGAAGAGTTCTAATATGACATAATCTAAATTTGAAATGAAATATTATGAAAACGTACTTGGAATACATTGGTATGTCTTGTATATGTTATTTGAGTTCATAATGTGGAAAGTAAATGTATGTGAAAATATGAGGTGATGATACTACATATGGAATTTATTGGTGGATATGTACATCCTAATAGATTTTAGTGAACATTGAAATTAGGCTCAATAAGTGATTTGTCAATTTAAATTGTGATTGGTAGGAAGAGTTAGTGAATTGCATGTTTATGAATTGTTACATGTATTTTTCAAAATACAAGGAAATTATGGTAATTGATACATGGAAATATGAGACTATAATATATAAAAAAACAAGGAATATGTTTGATAAATGTGTTCATTCATAATTATAGAATTGTGCATCTCAAGTGCACTATATGTGTAAAGATGATGTTTCAAATGATTCGATAAGTAAAACTCAAATATGAAGTAGTTTGAAACCAAGACAATTTGTTATAAAAATGTATATGAAATACAGAGGTGTGATTGTTATATGTTATATGAATACATAGTGTGAAAAAGTATAAGTACAAGAGAAATTTAATGAGAATTGAACCCATATACGTTTCTTGTTATTTATATGAAGTGTACGACTAACAAGTGGTATTAAGTATAAGGCTCAATTGAATATCTTAAATTGATTTTTGTATGTATTAAATGTGGGTGAAGAATAAGGATCAAATGAGAGAGAAATATGGCTTAGAAAATAGCCTAATTTGTGAAAATTAACTTTACCACACGGCCTAGCAACACGGGCGTGTACTAAGGCTGTGTGAACCAATTTCCTTCATTGATGCAAGTCAGAGAGTTATACGCCCCAGAGGCACGGCCATGTGAGCCACACGAGCGTGGGACCCTTGTAAATGAGATAAACTTAGGGATTTTGCGAAAAATTTCATACGATTCTGATTTAGTCTCGACCCAATCCCAATGCATGATTTGGATTTCAAGGGTCCGTTAAAGGAACTTTTATAATCAATTTTGATATTTGAGCGATAAATGGTTTAAATCATCTGTAAGTGTTCCGTACTCTTCGGTAATGCCTCGTACCCTGTTCCGGCGTCGAATACGGGTAAGGGGTGTTACAAGATTACCTTTCAAAGCGGACGAAATCAAAAATTTCAGGCCTCCGGCCACCGGCCACCGGCCACGGAGGCGCGTGGCCCAACAATCCGACGAACAGGGGTCCGAGCAGAGGGACGAATCGCCAAAGAATTTTTCAAAGTTTTTTTTTTTGAAACACTCGACTAAATGAAATTTTTTTTTAAGACTAATATTTATAGGTGAAAGCAAACGGCACCGTTTTGACCACGCATGACCCGCGCGTTGACCCGGACCCGAACCAGGGTCCGCGCGTTTTTTTTTAATGGGGAATTTATTCTTTTGATCCCTCCGCTTTTGTTTTATTTAATCGTGTCCTATTAATTAATTTATTTTGTAAATTAGCCCTATAAATCTGCTAATATTTCAATTTAACCTTTTTATTTTCCCTTTTTAATTTTTTCTTTAAAATATAATATTAATTTATGTATTATATTAAATAATTTATAATAATTACCTATATTAATTTATTAAATTGTAAATATCTATTATTTTGTTTTATTATTACTTATTATTCTATTATATATATATTAGATATTTTTTTTTTGTATATATATTTTTTATAATATATTCATTTTAATATTTTTTTATGCTTTTAGATAAACATTATTTTTTTTAAAACACATTGCTTATATTGTTTTTTTTATTTATTGAAATTTGTATAAAATATGTTCATAATTAAACTTATTGTTATTATATTTGTCTATGCTTCATCGTATATTTGTAATTGCTTAGTATAGGAATTATTATTTGTCGTATTTCATATTATTATTTCCTATCTTAAATATTAGCATGTTATAAACATTTATGTTCGATAATGTATCTTGTCATATGAATTATTATTATTTGAAGTATATAATGCATTGTTTTTTAAAATCACTATATTTCATTAAAGTTTTTTTTTTAAAAATAAGGCAATGTTTAGGGGTTTAGAAATTCGGAAAATAGTGTCCTAACGTGTTGGGGGCGATTTTCTGTTTGACTAAATAACTAAGTATCCTTTTAACAAATTTTGTAAATCGTGAGACGATTTTGATTACAAAGGTTTTAAAATATCATGTCCTAACGTGTTGGATGTGATGTTTATATTCCTTTGGAACAAGAAAATCTCAAATTTTAACTTAAAGTGCTCAAGGGTTTTTTTTTAAAAGAAATCATATTTTTGAATACTTTTAAATTTCAAACATTTGGACATAATTTTATCGATTAGGTACCAATTTTTTTGGGCGTTATGAGGTGCTAACCCTTCCTCATACGTGAACCGACTCCGAACCTATTTTCTCGTTTTGTGTGACCAAAATAAAAATGTTTTAAAATAAAATGTTTTACAAGGTGATCCAATTACACCTAAGTAAAAAAAATTGGTGGCGACTCCATTTTCGTTTTTAAAGTCGATCCCCGTTTTTTAAAACTCGTTTTTAAAATGGTTTCGACAGCTTGGCGACTCCACTGGGGACCAATAAGAGAGTCAAGCCGAAAAATCGATTAATTATTGTCCAAATGTCAAAAATTTAAAAGTCTGATTTGAAAAACCATGATTTTGTTTTTTTTATTGCATGTGATTCTATTTTATAAAATGTTTCTGCGTTTTGAAAAACCGTCGTAGTTTCTCGCTCCCACTTAAAGGTTTCTATTTTAAAAGTCTCGTACCTTTAAGTGGGAGCGAGAAACTACGCCTACGTGAGGTTTTCACCTCCGCAGGGGCTAGTGGATTGCTTTCGGGATACATCGTACCTATGTCTTCGTGAAGTTTTCACTTTCGCATGGCCATAGGGAAATGTATTCCCCTGAATCGAACTCGGTCCGTATGAGCCTATAATGGGTGAGGATTGAGGAATCTGCTGGTTCAGGTACCTCAACTTTAGAACCAAACCGCATATAGTAAAGCCTAAGAACTTACCTTAGGTAGAGCGATCCCAAATCGTAGTAGTTACCCAGATAGGTGTGTTCATTTCACTTGCTTTATATTTTATTCTGCGATACTAACTCGTGGTGTTTTATTTTTTTGTGCATGTTATTTCATTTTTCTAGAGGCATCGATTCACGGTCAGTTTCTAAGTTAGAAAGCTGGTTATGGAGAACGGGTTCCTTGATAAAGTGGAAGACAATGCAGCTGTTCGCGCTTGGTCAGAGCAAACACAATTAGAGAAGGGGAATAGCTTAATTGATGGGTATGTATCTGAGCTCTGTGATTTTACTCGTGTTAGTGTTACACAGAATGAGTTTAGAGAATTGAAAGATATATGGACTCAATGGAGTGATGAGGCAAAACAACTGTTTTATCGTGATTATGGTGATCTACCTTACTTGTTAGATATTAAGGTAGATAAGAATCTATTTCGGGCTATGACTCAGTTTTGGAACTCTGCTTATAGCTGTTTCACTTTCGGGGAGATAGATTTAGTGCCCACATTGGAAGAGTATACGACTTTGCTTCGCTGTTCGAGGTTCCAGGCTGACAAGGTTTATTTTAGGGCTCCCAGCGTTCTGACTTTTGTAAAAAAATTGATGGCTATCACAGGGATGAGTGAGCAGTGGGTTACAGCTAGGATTCAAGAAAAAGGTGAAGGTAAATGCATACATTGGGTGAGTTTGAGGGACTTGATTCTAACACATCCTGATGAAAAGAAGAAAATTAACGTCTTTGCTTTATGTATTTATGGGTTGGTGATTTTCCCCAAAGCGCTATGACATATAGACGAAGCGGTTACCAATTTGTTCGATCGACTTAACAAAGGAGCCACGCCCGTACCTACGATTTTAGCTGAGACATTCAGATCTTTAAATGCGTGTCGGAGAGCTGGTGAGGGTAGATTCATTGGATGCGCACAGTTGCTACTAGTTTGGTTTCACAGCCATTTTTGGAGGGTTGACAGAGTTTCTAACCGAATGTTCTCTGAAGGTTATTCCCCTTTAAAGGAGGCTGCAGCTACGACAAGGAGAGACGATTTATCAGAAGAAAGGTGGATGGAAATTCTTCAAAACCTTCGAGGAGAAGATGTTGAATGGAGAGCCCATTGGTTTGTTCCCAATGAAGTCCTTTATCAGTACGAAAATTTTGATTGGGTACATCTACCTGGAGTTTAGGGAGCTGTGGGATATGCACCGTTGCTCGTACTAAGGCAATATAAAGCAGGACAGTTCATGCCGGTAACGCATGGGTTAGCTCAAAGCGAATTCTCATATAAGGGGGAAAGTTATAAGAAGAGGGTTCTAGAGATTTCTAAGGCTTGGAAGCAGGCTCGTCGTATGAAGATAATGACTCGAGGACTGATAGCAACTCCGGAATATAACGAGTGGCTGAGAAAAAGGATCAACGATAACATCCCTGAGCTAAGCTTGGAGGGTACTCGATCACTGAAGGAGTGTTTACAAGTCATCCCATCGGAGTTAGAGATTATAAAGGAGGATTTCGAAAGGCAAAGTTTAGAGTTTGGAAAGAAGATAGAGAAGTTAGAAGAAGAGAAGATGTATCTGAAGCTAGATGTGGATGCTCAGAAATCGGAAGCTGAGAAAGCAAAAAAGGAGAAGAGAAAGATTGAGGAAGATCGAGATAGCTTGAAGATAAAGTATAAGAAGATGCGACTGACGATGAAGAACGCTGGATTAGGAAAGACTTCTGAACAATGGCAACAGGAGGTCCAGGAGGAAAAGGCCAAAGCTGATTATTGGAAGAGAAAGTTTCAAGAAATACAGGTGCAAAATGAGGTCAGTCAAAGTGAAAAGGAAGACTTAAAAGCTAAAGTGGCCGAGCTTGAACGATCTCTCCATCATCATCGAAATCGTAATTCCGTGATCGAGTTAAAGGAGAGCCTAAATAAGATCGAGGAGATGAAGAGCAAGATCGAAGAGTTGGAGGCAGCATTGCACGGTTGTGAATTTCGGATCGAGATGCTTGAAACGAGAGAAGGGCGTTGGAAGGAAGAGCTTCACCATTCTCATGATCAAGTCAGAAATCGGGATTATCTCATGGGGGAAGCCATAGTTCAGATTCGAGAGGTAGCTGATCACCTACAGACTTTGGCAGCACAGGCCGATGTATTGAGCATGAAGTATGAGCTACAGTCAGAGCGTAACCAAGAGCTAGTTTTGTTACTAGGAAAAATTAAGACTTTAAGACTTAGGGCGAAAGCTTATTTGTAGTCTATTTTATGTAAAATAATTTATTTTCTAATAAAGTTTTCTACAATGAAGTTGATTAGAATCGATGCCTCTTTGCATTCATGCATTTGCATTACATAACATCATATTCATTCAAGTCCATGGAGAGAATCTAATTAGTTTAAATTATAGGAGAGAGAAAGAGAAAGAAAATCTGGAAGCGGAACACCCTTACGGTACACGAGCAAAGTCAAGGAAAATGGATCAAAGGATGGAACAATTCCAAAGTTAAATGCAAGACCAGATGCAGGAGCAGATGGAAAAGCTCCAACAGGAGATGAGGGACCAAATGTTAGAGGCCCAAACGAACATGATGGCCCAAATGGCCCAAATGATGAATGGGATAATGGAAAAGGCAAAGGGCCCTATAATCAATGCTGAAGACAATGAAGATTTCTCTAGAGGATTCACTCCAACACATGTGCAAGCGCAACATGAAGAATACCCCAGAAGGCCACCTGTCACAATAAGGCCTCAGCAAGGGCAAGCTGACATTGGAATGCCTGCAAATTTTCAAGTTGGTATGGGATCCAACCCAGGAGACAACTCTGCTAATCCTGTTGTCCCTGACTTGGACATGGCAGAGGGAAAGGGAATCAAAGCTGAATCTACAAAACAATTAGAAGATCGCTGTAGGTTATTGGAGGAAAAATTTAAGGCTTTGGAAAACGCCGACTATCATCAAGGAATTGACGCAAAGGACTTGAGCTTGGTCCCAAATTTGGTGCTTCCTCACAAATTCAAGATGCCAGAATTTGAGAAGTACAATGGAACTACTTGCCCTGAAGCCCACATTACGATGTTCTGTAGACGTATGATGGGCTATGTGAACAATGATTAACTTCTGATTCATTATTTCCAAGATAGTTTGATAGGAGCAGCGTCTAGGTGGTACAACCAACTTAGCCGCACTAACATTAGCTCCTGGAGGGACTTGACCCAAGCCTTCATGAGACAGTATAACCATGTCACAGATATGACACCTGACCGAATCATGTTGCAAAACATGTAAAAGAAGTCAAACGAGAGTTTTAGGCAATACGCGCAGAGATGGAGGGAAATAGCCATGCAAGTCCAACCACCTCTCCTGGAGAAAGATACCACTATGCTGTTTATCAACACTCTAAAAGCGCCATTTATCACCCATATGATAGGAAGCACTACCAAGAGTTTCGCGGATATAGTTATGGCAGAAGAAATGATCAAAAATGCCATAAGGGGTGGCAAGATCGAAGCAGGAGAAACCACTAGGAGACCTGCTCCTAGAAAAAAAAGAGAGTGAGGTAAACAATGCGAGTACGTACAACAAAGGGTACTCAAAAGTAGTTACTATTAATCAGCCGAAAGTAGTTACTGCCGGGCAACAAGGGTCAACAAGACAAGAATCAGGTCCAAACAAAATGCTGACAAAATCCAATTTACGCCAATCCCTATGACGTATAAGGAGCTGTATGATATTTTACTTGAGGAACGCATAGTGTCCCCATACTATTTACAGCCAATGCAACCTCCATATCCTAAATGGTATGACTCAAACGCCTAGTGTGATTACCATGCAGGAGCAACAGGGCATTCTATAGAAAACTGTACTGCCTTCAAAAGGGTAGTTGAGAGACTTCTTAAATTGGGAGTTGTCAAGCTTGAGGACATGCCCATTACGGCGAACCCATTACCCAATCACGGAGACAAGAGGGTAAACGCGATTGGGGAAGATCTTATAAGAAGGACCAATGGGGATATTTCGGAAGTGAAGACCCTATTGAGAATAATTTGGAGGGAGATGGCAAGATGGGGACTCATAAAATCAAGTCTCAAAAAAAGAAGTAAAGAACCAAGGAACTACTGTGAGTTCCACAAAGTTGATGGACATGATATCCAGGATTGTGCTGAGTTTAGGATATTGGTACAGAGCGTTATGGACAACAAAGAGTTAGAGTTTTATGAAGAAGGTTCAGAGGGAGGAGATATACACGCAACCGAAGGAGAATTGACAGATCAAAAAGTCAGTTATCCAAGGGTCATTATTTTTCGACCGAGGAGTACAGAAGGTGGTGCACAAATCGCGCCTAAAGTGATAATTCAGAGACCTGTGTCTTTTCCTTACAAGGATAACAAAGTCGTACCATGGAATTACAATTGTAACATAATGACACCGAAAGTAGTAATTGCAGCTAGCACTTCTAAGGAGGTCCAAAGAGAGGGATTTTACACGCGAGATGGAAGGCATTACGACTCGGTAAACGTCAGAACGGAACCAACAAAGTCAAAGGATGTGCCCGTTGAGCTAGAGAAAGAACTTGATACCCTTATCAACATACCTGTAAAGGAGGAAGAGGCTAAGGAGTTTTTAAAATTCCTAAAGCACAGTGAATATAGTGTGGTAGAACAGTTGCGTAAATAACCGACTCGTATTTCAGTACTAGCCTTACTTTTAAGTTCAGAGGTTCATCGTGAGGCTTTGATGAAGGTGCTCAACGAGACTTATGTTACGAAAGACATATCGGTCAATAAGCTGGACCGATTAGTTAGTAACATAAGTGCTGACAATTTTATTTCCTTCAGTGATGATGAAATTCCACCTGGAGGTATGGGATCAACCAAAGCCTTGCACATTACCACTTGTTGCAAGGGTTATACTCTACCAAGCGTGCTAATTGATAATGGGTCAGCCTTGAATGTCTTACCGCTGACAACTCTGAAGAGGTTACCGATAGACAGTTCTCACATGAAGACATGCCAGAACATAGTGAGAGCATTTGACGGCACTGAAAGATGGGTGATTGAGAGAATTGACATACCATTGCAAATTGGGCCAAATACATATGAGGTGGATTTTCCGGTGATGGATATAAAACCTTCACACAATTACTTGCTGGGAAGGCCTTGGATTCATTCGGCATGGGCAGTGCCCTCATCTCTTCATCAAAAACTGAAGCTGGTAACGGAGGGTCGACTAGTCACTATAAATGCAGAGGAAGACATTATAGCGACTGTTACTAATGACGTGCCATATATAGAGAAGAATGAGGAAGCCATTGAATGTTCTTTAAGGTCCTTAGAGTTTGTCAACGCAACTTTCATCTCGGAGGGAAGTGAAGTCCCAGTGCCCAGGATATCCAAAACAACGAGGATGGGCTTACAAATGACGGTGGGAAAAGGAGCCATACCAGGGAAAGGATTAGGCAGATACCTCCAAGTGGAAATTGGAGTGCCAATACTGAAGGAGAAGAGGGATCGTTTTGGCTTGGGTTTCAAGCCGGATGTTAGACAAAGAAAAAAGGACATAGAGAAGAAGCAGGAGTGGAGAATGACACGCTTGAATGGAGAAGATGTCCAGTGGGAACCAATGATATTCCTGCACATATCCCAGACTTTTGTATCAGGAGGGATAATTCACCCTGAGAGAGGGTTATTGGAAAGTCCTCACATCAATGCCATACATGAGGAAGGAATGGAACAAAGGAACCCGATGGGCATTTGCCCTTATGAACCTGGAAGCGTTCTGGACAATTGGACTACAGAGGAGCTCCCTGTAGTTTTTAGGAATTATACAGAGTAATATTCAGAACGCTTTGTTGTTTTTTAGCCTAGGAATGATAAAGATCTCTTTGTGAAATAGGCTTATGTTCAGAACTTATTATTTCAATAAAATACATTTTGGATAATTAACTTGAGTAAATATTCTTTCATTTCATTCTTTGGACATTCTAATTTCCTCCTAAATTGTTTATTTTTTTTCTTCTCATTCATATCATATGAATATTTGTCCTCAAATTCATTTGTTCTTTGTACATTCTTTTGTACCCATTACAAGTCCTTAGATATCAATGACATGAGCAATGATAATACAGATCCAGAGGTCTATTTTGGGCAAGACATGTGTTTAGAAGAATCTCAGGATTTTGAAGATGACCGAGAGTGTGACTTATCTCCAGATTTGTTAAGAATGGTAAAGCAAGAGGAGAAACAGATCTTGCCTCATGAAGAAGAAATAGAAAATATAACCTTGGAAGAAGGAAAGGTTGTGAAAATTGGGACGCGCATAGCCAAGGAGACGAGACAAGATCTTATTGAGTTATTGCGAGAGTTCAAAGATGTCTTTGCGTGGTCATACCAAGATATGCCTGGGTTAAGTACTGATATTGTGGTACATCGCCTTTCCATCAGAGAAGAATGCAAGCCAGTTCAGTAAAAGCTAAGAAGGATGAGGCCTGATATAGTATTGAAAATAAAAGAAGAGGTCCAGAAACAGTTTGATGCTGGTTTTCTACAAGTGGTCAAGTACTCAGAGTGGGTCGCCAACATCGTTCCTGTCCCCAAGAAGGATGGAAAAGTTCGGATGTGTGTAGATTACAGTGATTTAAATAAAGCTAGCCCAAAAGATAATTTTCCTTTGCCACACATTGATACATTGGTAGATAATACGACAGGATTTTTATTGTTTTCCTTCATTGATGGCTTTTCAGGTTACAATCAGATCAAGATGCACCCTGAAGACATGGAGAAAACAACCTTCATAATATTATGGGGTACATTCTGCTATAAAGTAATGCCTTTCAGACTAAAAAATGCTGGGGTAACATATCAAAGAGCCATGGTTACGTTGTTCCACGACATGATGCACAAGGAGATTGAGGTGTATGTTGATGATATGATCGCCAAATCTCGAAAAGAAACAGAACATATTGAAGTCTTGAAGAAGCTATTTTTGAGATTGAGAAAATTTCAATTGAAACTCAATCCGGCAAAGTGTACCTTCGGAGCTCAATCAGGAAAGTTACTGAGATTTGTGGTCAGTGAGAAAGGAATCGAAGTTGACTCAAGCAAGGTCAAAGCAATACAAGAATTACCTCCAACGCGCACTCAGAAAGAAGTCCGAGGTTTTCTTGGAAGGCTGAATTACATTGCTCGGTTTATCTCACAATTAACTGAGAAATGTGATCCCATATTTCGTCTTCTTAATAAACACAATCCAGGTGTATGGGACGATGAATGTCAGAGAGCTTTTGACAAAGTCAAAATGTATCTGTCAAATGCACCAGTATTATCTCCGCCTAATCCGGATAAACCACTAATACTGTATTTATCAGTATTCAACAACTCCATGGGATACGTGTTGGGACAACACGATGAGACATGAAGAAAAGAAAAGGCGATATACTATCTTAGCAAAAAGTTAACTGATTGTGAAATGAGGTATTCGTCAATCGAGAAATTGTGTTGTGCTTTGATTTGGACAACTCGGAGATTGAGACAGTATATGCTATATCATACAACTTGGTTGATTTCTAAGCTTGATCCGTTAAAGTACATGATGGAGTCCACTGCTTTGAATGGAAGAATGGCTAGGTGGCAGATTTTGTTATCTGAATTCGATATAGTCTATGTGAACCAAAAGGCTATAAAAGGGAGCGCGGTAGCAGAATTCTTGGCTAGTAGAGCTTTAGAAGATTATGAACCCTTGAACTTTGATTTCCCAAATGAGGAACTGATGTATGTGACAAATATTGAAGATTGTCGGTGGAAACTGAATTTTGATGGAGCATCGAATGCTATAGGAAACGGAATTGGGGCAGTCTTGGTATCCCCTAGTGGTGACTATTATCCATTCACATGCAGATTGGATTTTGACTGCACAAATAACATGGCAGAATATGAAGCATGCATCATGGGACTTTGAGCAGCCCTAGAACGCAAGATCAGAGTGCTAGAAGTATACGGAGATTCTGTCTTGGTAATTTACCAGCTTAAAGGAGAGTGGGAGACAAGAGATCTCAAACTAATTGATTACCGAAAAATAGTTCTGGGATTGATTGAGGAATTTGATGATATTACCTTCAATTACCTTCCACGTGATGAAAATCAGATGGCAGATGCATTGGCAACCTTGGCTTCTATGATCAAAGTAAATAGACCAGAAGATATGAGGCCTATTCAGATGAGTATTGTCAAAGTTCCAGCCCATTGTTATGACATAGAGGAAGAGGAAAGAGATGACCATCCTTGGTATCAGAATGTATTGCGATACGTGAAAAATCGCGAATACCTGGGGAATGCCACTGAGAATGAGAAAAGGACTTTAAGAAGAATGGCCTATGATTATGTCTTGGATGGAGATATCTTATACAAAAAGAGAAAAGATCAAGTGCTATTGAGATGTGTTGATGCTGTTGAAGCTAAGCAAATCCTTGAAGAAGTGCATAAGGGCGTTTGTGGAACACACGCTAATGGATTCACAATGGCCAGGCAAATAATGAGATTTGGATATTATTGGTCTACCATGGAAGGAGATTGCATTAACTATGCCAAGAGATGTCATAAATGCCAAATTTATGGAGACAAAATTCATGTGCCTCCGTCGCCTTTGCATGTTATGACTTCCCCATGGCCTTTTTCCATGTGGGGCATGTATCTTATTGGGTCAATCTCACCAAAAGCTTCGAATGGGCACCGATTCATCTTTATGGTAATTGACTACTTCACGAAATGGGTAGAGGCTGCTTCATATGCTAGTGTCACTAAGTCAGCAGTTAGTCGATTCTTGAAGAAGGAGATTATTTGTCGGTATGAAATGCCTGAGAGGATCATATCAGACAACGCGCTGAATTTGAACAACAACTCGATAGCAGAAATTTGTAGCCAATTTGGAATCAAGCACCACAATTCGTCTCCATACCGACCAAAGATGAATGGGGCAGTGGAAGCGGCTAACAAAAACATCAAAAAGATAGTAGGGAAAATGACTGAGACTTACAAGGATTAGCATGAGAAACTACCGTTTGCACTCTATGCTTATCGGACATCTGTCAGAACCTCTACTGGGGTAACACCTTATTCATTGGTTTATGGGATGGAGGTCATCCCCGCCTATTGAAGTGGAAATCCCTTCTCTTCGTGTGCTATCAGAAATAAAGTTGGATGAAGCTGAATGGATTCGGGCTCGGTATGATCAGTTGAACTTGATTGAAGAAAAGAGGTTGAGGGCTATTCGTCATGGTCAGATGTACCAAAAACGAATGATGCGGGCCTATAATAAGAAGGTTCGCCCAAGAGAGTTTCATGAGGGGGACCTTGTATTGAAAAAGATCCTTCCCATACAAAAGGATTCCAGGGGAAAATGGATGCCAAATTGGGAAGGGCCATATGTAGTGAAGAAGGCTTTCTCTGGAGGAGCACTGATCTTGACCGAAATGGATGGGAAAAGTTTACCCAATCCTGTGAACTCTGACTCAGTAAAAAAATATTTTGCTAGAAAATGAGAAGAAGCCAAAGTGAAAACCCGCAAAGGGCGCTTTGAGTTTTCAAAAAAAAATAAAAAAAATGGAGAGGCCAAGACGAAAACCCGCAAAGAGCGCATTGAGACCAAAGGGGTTTTGAGTTGAAAACCCTAAAAGGGCGACTCAAATTTTGAATGGACGCACAATCATCTCGCTACAAAACAACAATGAAAGGAAAAATGTCGCATATTAGGGCATCAATAAAATACTTTGGGTCTTCTAAACGCATGTTGAACTCAAGGCAGTCTTCATAAAGTTTGTATACTAAGCTCAATCATGATATCTAGGGCATCTGATTTTTGTCTTATTCATTTTGCTATCTTTGGATTCTTTTTCTTCTCAAAGATATGTTCCAGTTAATTTTTCTTTGTATTCTTTTTACAAATTTATTCAAATTTTAATCCTTCTTTTGAGATCAATTTGTTACCCATTATTCATAAATGTGTTGCACTGAAATAATGATTGACGAAATAATAATTTCACAAAGAGAAGTTTTACATATTACTTTGGAAATTTCTAGATAAAACAAGGAGCCAAAACAGGACAAATTGTTTAGAATTTCCATGTACATAGAAATATTTGAGAAAGAAGAGTCTGGATAGAGACTATTTCTCTGAATTCTTTGTTCAATAGATAAGTAGACATGATGTCATCAGATCATAATACTTGGGATGGTGCGATGAACTAAGAAACCCTGAATAGTGGTGAAATGGGTTGAATATGGAATAAACCCTATACCCTGGAAATTGCGAATAAGTCAGGTTGAAAAAGTTCAATTCTCGTTGTAGTAGGATGGTAGAAGCTTTGTGTTTTCAAGATCCAAGTGGAGTTAACTTTGAAATTACATTGGGGCAAGCTAATAGAGCAGAACGTGATTGATAAACAAGAATGACGAATAAACAAGTGATAATGCCTAAGAGTAGGGATCATACTCATGACATTTTTGTATCATAGTAAGTTTCATTAGGAGCATTTGATTCATTATAATCATTGCATCCTAAACCTTTAAAAGGAATCATTTTCATGACATGTTGCACATGTAGCTAGAAGCATTTGATTCATTCTGATCATTACATCTTAGCTATATGACATAAACATATGGAACCAAGGCTGCAGGACATGTACCTCAGTAGACGTTGTAGAAACATCGGCGAATTTTCAGATTTGACATTCCTAAAGTTGCAGGAAGCAGATCGAAGACCTCAGTCTGGTGATCCCTGAGTTTGCATGGATCAGATTGAAGATAGCAGATTTGACATTCCTGAAGTTGCAGGAAGCAGATCGAAGACATCAGTCTGGTGATCCTTGAGTTTGCAGGGATCAAATTGAAGATAGCAGATTTGACATTCCCGAAGTTGCGGGAAGCGGATCGAAGACATCGGTTTGGTGATCCACGAGTTTGCGAGGATCGATTGAAGATAGCGATTTGACATTCCCGAAGTTGCGAAGCGGATCGAAGACATCAATCGGTGATCCCCGAGTTTGCGAGATCAGATTGAAGATAGCAGATTTGACATTCCCGGTTGTAGGAAGCGGATCGAAGACATCGATCTGTGATCCCCGAGTTTGCGTGGATCGATTGAAAGACAGAAGATCTTATCTTCCCGAAGTTGCAGAAGCGGATCAAAAGCACTTTCGACTTTATCTCTCTTGAGTTGCGGTTGAGGTAGAAGCCATTTGAAGAAAATCAAGAAGTCGAGGCTCGGCCAAAATCGGGCAAAATTGGTCCTTTTATAAGTCTTTGCTCTATTCTTGTTTCACAACAATGAGCAAAGAGGCAAAACTAAATAACCCATTTTGCCCGGCCCATATATAAACCAAAAATCAATAATAAACGTTCACTCTGACCCTCCACATTACAAAACCAATTTTTAAAGGCCCAAATTATACCCTTTGACCCAATATCAAAATCATGTTACACTTAGCCGAAACCACTAAACAACCCAAAGAAATTCTCAACTAACTAACCTAACCCATCAACTCCAGAGCGGTTGTGCGCGCCCAAGAGACCCAAATCTTTGACAATCGGAAACTTAGGGTTTCTTGAAACCTTAGCGCCGCAGGGTCAACCCAAACGTCAAGCCTTAATCCCAAAGAGCCCAATCGTCGCGCGCGCAGATTTGCTCCAAAGACCTCCGACTACGCCATCATCGGTAAGCGCATATCACCCCACACCCACGATCTCCGCTTCGACTGCAAAAGAAGAAAGAAATCGAAGCAGAAAGGAGCAAATTGCAGCAAAAAGGAAATAATAGATATAAAAAGATATGCTTTCTTTTTTTATTTTTGTTTTGGGATTATAAAACCCCTTTGTAAAATCTGTAACAAAAAAAAGAGGGATTGAGAAAAACAGAGAGAAATACAGAGAGGTTAGATACTAAAAATACGCATACGAAAAAACAAAAATTTGTGCAAAGTCAGTAGGCTCAGAATATTGTCAAAAAATTCACAAGGGAATAAACGATCTTGATTTCTCAGAGGTGATTTCCTGTTCTATTTACTTTTTATTTATTTTTATATATACATATGTATTTGCGCGAATATAACTATTTTTTGAAAAGAAAAGTATAAAAGAAAGGAGATTACCTTTCAAAGCGGACGAAATCGGAAATTTCAGGCCTCCGGCCACCGACCACCGGCCACGGAGGCGCGTATGGCGCGTGGCCCAACAATCCGACGAACAGGGGTCCGGGCAGAGAGACGAATCGCCAGAGAATTTTTCAAAGTTTTTTTTTTGAAACACTCGACTAAATGAAAATTTTTTTTAAGACTAATATTTATAGTGAAAGCAAACGGCGCCGTTTTGACCACGCATGACCCGCGCGTTGACCCGGACCCGAAGCAGGGTCCGCGCATTTTTTTTAATGGGGAATTTATTCTTTTGATCCCTCCGCTTTTTTTTTATTTAATCGTGTCCTATTAATTAATTTATTTTGTAAATTAGCCCTATAAATCTGCTAATATTTCAATTTAACTTTTTTATTTTCCCTTTTTAATTTTTTCTTTAAAATATAATATTAATTTATGTATTATATTAAATATTTTATAATAATTACCTATATTAATTTATTAAATTGTAAATATCTATTATTTTGTTTTATTATTACTTATTATTCTATTATATATATATATTAGATATTATTTTTTTTGTATATATATTTTTATAATATATTCATTTTAATATTTTTTTATGCTTTTAGAAAAACATTATTTTTTTAAAACACATTTCTTATATTGTTTTTATTTATTTATTGAAATTTGTATAAAATATGTTCATAATTAAACTTATTGTTATTATATTTGTCTATGCTTCATCGTATATTTGTAATTGCTTAGTATAGGAATTATTATTTGTCGTATTTCATATTATTATTGCCTATCTTAAATATTAGCATGTTATAAACATTTATGTTCGATAATGTATCTTGTCATATGAATTATTATTATTTGAAGTATATAATGCATTGTTTTTGAAAATCACTGTATTTTATTTAAAGTTTTTTTTAAAAAATAAGGCAATGTTTAGGGATTTAGAAATTCGGAAAATAGTGCCCTAACGTGTTGGGTGCGACTTTCTGTTTGACTAAACAACTAAGTATCCTTTTAACAAGTTTTGTAAATCGTGAGACGATTTTGATTACAAAGGTTTTAAAATATCATGTCCTAACGTGTTGGATGTGATGTTTATATTCCTTTGGAACAAGAAAATCTCAAATTTTAACTTAAAGTGCTCAAGGGTTTTTTTTTTAAAAAAACAAATCATATTTTTGAATACTTTTAAATTTCAAACATTTGGACATAATTTTATCGATTAGGTACCAATTTTTGGGCGTTATGAGGGTGCTAACCCTTCCTCATACGTAACCGACTCCCGAACCTATTTTCTCGTTTTTGTGGACCAAAATAAAAATGTTTTAAAATAAAATGTTTTACAAGGTGATCCAATTACACCTAAGTAAAAAAAATTGGTGGCGACTCCATTTTCGTTTTTAAAGTCGATCCCCGTTTTTTAAAACTCGTTTTTAAAATGGTTTCGACAACTTTTTCGTAAAAAAGAAATTCAAAAAATCAATTTAGTATATATTTGTTAAGGGTAAATTTAATCAAACGTTTTAAAAATTATTGTTCATACCTTTAATTGATTTTTAAACCTTAAAACACATGTAGTCAAGTTTTTTCTGTCAATTTAATTATCATTTTAGGTGTCAAATGTCATTCAGATATGACCAGGAACACATTTAAAATAAATGATCGAATTATGAACTTATGTTCATTTTAAATATGACATGTCAATAAAATTTAGTGTAAATAAATGTTAGGTGATTTTTTAAATTTAAAATTATGACCAAAATTGAGAACCTCAATTATTTCTAATAGAGATCCATGTTTTATTTCGAGACTTTGGGGAAAACTTCATGAAGCTTTGTGTATGTGATTCAATCTTAGCATAACTTTTCACCCTCGAATGGGTGGTTAATTAGAGTGAATTATTTAGATACAGGAAGACATGTTGAGAAGTTTTATTATTAAGTTTGTAGGGAGTTGAAAAAAGTATCTACCATCTATGGGATTTGCTTATAATAACAACTACTAAACGAGTATTCAAGTAGCGCTTTATGAAGCAATATATGGCAGAAAGTGTGGGCTCCCTTGTGTTGGACAAAGTTGAGTGAAATCAAGGTAGTTGGCCCAAACTTGATATGAGAGATTGAAGAAAAAGTGAAGATAATCAAGAATAATTTGAAAGTAGTTTCTACAAGCAAAAGTCTTATGCAAACTTGAAAAAGAAAGGACATAGGCTACAATGGTAGTGAAAATGTATTCTTAAAAGTGTTTTCATTGAAGAAGGTCCTCCTGTTTGGCATGAAAGGAAAATTAAGCCTAAAATTCATTGAACCATTTGAGATAATTGAACGTATATGCCCTATGGCATATTGATTGACTTTTATCACCCAACTTGGAGAGGATTTATAATGTTCTTCATGTGTCGATGTTGAGAAAGTATCGGCTAGACCCTTATCATGTCATTACTCTTGAGACAATTGAGATTCTGTATGTTTTGACTTATGAAGAACATATCAAAATTTTAGCTTAAGAGATTAAAGAACTCAAGATCTAACACATATAATTGAAGAAAGCATTATGGAGGAACAATAAGGTCGAAGATGTCGCTTGGGAGAGTAAGAAGGCGATGAGGCAATAACATCCGTGGCTTTTCAACTTACGTAAATTTCAAAGATGAAATTTCTTAAAAGGGAAGAAGTTATAACGCCCCAAAGATTTTCAGTGTCATTATATTATAATATTATGTAATATTGTATATTTTATTATAATTTATAATATAATAATAGTTATATATATGTATTGATAGTTTTGGTAATAGTTATATACTACAAGGAAGGATCAACTTAGACATGTGTAAAACAAGTAGTTTACATCCTTTTGTATATCTTTGTATGATTAATATTTTAATAAACCAATCATCACATTTTATATTTCATTCATATAGATAATGCATGCCAAATTTGATGTAAATTAAATATGTCTAACTATTTGTTTAATGTAAAAAAAAAATTCAACTGTTCAATAAATATTAAAAAATATATAGTATTTTAGATCAATTGATTGAGATGTCGAATCTGTTCAAAAATTTATATGCATGACAAGTACAACAATATCAATAAATTCAACCGTTGGATTGTTAAAATATTTATTGTTCAAAGAGATACAAAATGGTGTAAATTATTTTAGTTTTACACCGAGATAAATGGATTCCTCCTCATATACTATTTTAGTAAATTATGTAATAGTATATCATCTATTATAGTTAGCAATTAAAACCGATTCCAAGCAAATTGGTTTGTAAATTTAGTTATGATTTTGGACCAATTAATCGTTATATATATATATATATATGTATTAATAGTTTTAAAATATATTATTACATTATGTATTACTATTATCACATACTATAATAGTAGTACATAATGTATTTATTATTATATTGAATGAAATATCCTCTAAGTCTCTATACACATTATACATTTGAAAGTTAACCCTCCTACTATATTATATAATGCTATATCATATAATATATAATATATAATATATTAATAGTATATATGTATATGAATTAATGATTAAATATAATCGGTTAATATATTAATAGTTTATAAATATGGTCGGGTTAAGTAATCGGTTGACTTGATGTTGTCATTTTGGTTTCGGTTCTGAAATTCAAAACCGTTTAAACCAAATTAACCATATTTGCGGTTATTCTATATAGGGAAAATATCTGGTAAAAACTCCACAAGTACGGTTGGTGTGATGACAAGTGTCTTATAAAATATAGTAAAATATTAAAAAAATAAATATATAAAAGAAACGAGACACATAGAAAAATTTTAAACTTGACTGTGAAATTTAAAAAATGCACTACTAATATACCAAATACTAACCATTAAATATAATATATATTTAATCCCAAATCCAACCAAACCAAATTCTAAGCCAAATTAAAACTTTATTGAAAGCCTAACTTAAATAACAATAAGCCCATTTCAAATTAAAAATTAATATAAAAGATAATAATATTAATAAAATATTAAACATTAATCAATAAAAAACTAAAATTAAAATGTAAATTCTTAAATCATTAAAATTAAATTTTTGGTAATGTTATTAATATTGTAAAATAAATTATGTAATCATTTGTGATAAGTATAACATCAGTTATCGTATTATTAAATTAATATATTATGTGATTATATATTTTATATTATCAATAAATTTAAATTTTATAATATGTTTATTATAAATATATAATTATAATATGAAAAATATTTTATATTCAATTTATGTTTTTAAAAATTTATTTTATTTTATAATTTAACATAAAAATTTATTATTAATTACGTTCGTTATTAATAAAATATTAAATAATAAAATTTTAACATCTAATGCTTACGAACACATTTTCATAAAATAAACAATTATAATTTATTTTTTTATTTTAAATAATATAATAAAATCATATTAATTATTAATATCTATTATGTCTGTTCAACTATAAATATAGGCTTTTTTCGAATTTTGGATTAGATTTATCTTAAGCTTGAGTTAAATCTATCTTGGACTAGAATTCTTACAGACTAATATCAAACTTTTTCAAATTTGAATCTATTACGGATTCGAAATTTTTTTTTTCATTCAAATAAACAGGGGAAGAATTTTCAGGGTCAGACCTATTTTGCCAAGTATAAATATATACAACTGACTTGTGTTAATTTCCATGAGTCGTCTAAAATTACGGATGGTATTGTTAGTCAACAAAAAAAGCAACACCATTTAACTCTATCACGAATTACTAAATTTAGAAAAATCTGGAATTTCCGCAAGTAAGGGCCCAACCTATACAACTTTAATGACAACAGTCAGTTTTATCATTAAAGGCCCATTTGGGGCTTTGGACCCATTTCTGTTGAAAAGTAGGGCATTACCAAAAATAGCAAACTCGGTCACCTCGCCCGCCAACCACTAACCGAAATACAAATATAAATGCACTTCAATTTTGGAATGAGCATCTTTATTTTGTTATTAAAAAAGAAGAAGATATTTTTCACTTTGAAGCCCCAAAAATGTCAAAGTTTGCTTTTTTGAGAGGAAAATGGTTTAGCTTCTAGACTGCCCCTTTTTACAT
Organism: Gossypium sturtianum; assembly: GCA_025698515.1. NCBI lineage: Eukaryota > Viridiplantae > Streptophyta > Magnoliopsida > Malvales > Malvaceae > Gossypium > Gossypium sturtianum. Next base: position 96,222,117 of record CM046951.1, on the reverse strand, counting down.
AATTGTAGTTAAAATTTTGGTATTCACATCATTTCTAAACTTTGATTATTAGAAAAGAGAGTTACAAACTATTGCAATTTTTAAATATTGTTATGTATCCGTGATCACCAATTTGAATCCTAAATAGGATCTGAGTTACCTACCCGTGACTCGGATAGATCCCACTAGATGGTTGAGTGTGAGGCGAACAACGAAAGGACAACAAAGGGAGTTCACGGACCCAGCTCGCACAAACCAAGAGAAGGTCACGGTCTCAGTTCGCATACGTTCAAGGAGCTCGCAGAAGGGAGACCACGTGCTCTGCAGGCGACCCAGGGCAAAACACGTGTCCAACAGGCCTGAAGTCCGCATGGAATGTTAATACTAGGAACAGAAAGGACAACGTGTTCCGTAGGTGACCCAAAGCGAGACACGTGCCTAGCAGGCTGAAGCCCGCACGGAGTATCAGTATTAAGAACGGCGGAGTCAAGAAAAAATAGTAGGGTTATATCATGAGCTGTAATAGCATATATAAATACCCGAATACTCCATTAATAAGACGCAAGATAAAATTACTCAACCAACATTAAAATGTGGATTCAATTGATGGCATAGGATTTAAAACACAAATAATGGACATTAATTAATGAGAAAGTTCAAAAAGTATTAGTCACTAATGTATGAAATACCTTTTAAATTTAGTAATGTTATTAATATTGCATAATAAATAATGTTATATTAGTTATCGTATCATTTGTGATAAGTATAATATTAATTACCGTATTATTAAATTTAGTGTAATCATTATATATATTCTATATTAATCAAAGTTGGTATGCATACATGTATAAGTACTGAGTACCTTAGGAAGACTGGCCCCCAACAAATTAAGAACATTTCCCCTTTAAGGTAAGCAAGATTAGGCAAACCCATGCCTCTTTTCATTCTGATAACCCCTAAATTATTAAGTAGAGTCAAGAATAAAATATGTGCATAAAGAATCAAATTTTGAAAGTGAAAGCCCTCTTCATTTCAAACTTCTCTCTACAATATTCTCTTTAATTTTTTTTTTATTGGAAACCTAACTATAAATATAAACAAAAAAACTTATATAATGAAATTTTTTAGTGCTTTCATCTATCGAATAGGATGATTCCAGAATCATGATCTGCTCGGTGCAGTCCATATAATAATATTGAAATTTACTCCCTCCTAACTGCAACATTAAAAGCCAAAACAAAAAAAAATCTAAAATCACTTTTTTTAAAAAATAAAATAAAATTATTGTATATAGCGAATTTTTAAATAAATAAATATTTTATTACATAATTATAAGAAATATTGTAAATATCTTTATAGATAAAAAAATAAAATATATTCTCTTAATTTCTTTATTTTTCGCTCTTTTTTATTATTTATTTTATAACACGTTATCAATATAATTTGTTAATCTAGGATGTTTACTATTTTCAAAGGAATTTAGTTTATGAAATGACAAAGAGAAGTCTCAATCTCATAACAAACCTGTTTTAGCCCTCTTGTCTTAACCACAAATGTTATTGGTATTTGGTGTCAAGTATTTTATAAAATTCATCGACACCAGAGTGTTAAAATCGCTAAAGGAAACATGCCCTCACATCCTCTAGTATAATTCAATGGCTTTTGCCGCTAAAACAACTTAAAAATTGTCAATTATTATATGCCAATAAATTTATATAACCAGTTCATCGTATCTGGTATGCTTTCTCCACCTCCTCCTCCTCCTCCTTCTTCTTCTTTTTTTTTTTTTTTAGATTTTTGGTAAATCTATTTTAATGTTTCTTTATGAAAATTTTTATTATTTTAATATTTGATCTAAAGTAGATTTTTTTTTGTTATGTATGATATTTGGATGATTAAAAATTTGATAATTAAATTGTTGTTATTAAATCTACTTAAAATCTGATTAAAATTATGATGGAAAGTGTTATTAACTTGTTATTTTGATTAAAGGGAAAATTGATAAGATCTAATTGAGTCTTATTAACTTGTTATTGTTGAATGATTGAATTATACCTTTTAAATTGAATTAAAATTATAAGTATTTGAATAGAGTGTCATAAGATTCTATAACATATATTTGGTATTGAAATTTGATATAATGTGTATAGGATAACTTTCAAGCATTGTATGCGAAATTTTTTAATTGTTTTATAAATGATTTTACTTTAATTTATAATTGTTATTATGAAAGTAAAGTTGTTTTAGTTCTTGTAACAGTGCTTGTGATAATAGCCGTGGCGATGATGACGATTATGTTAAAGATCTTTAGGTATTTTTCACTATGATTTATTTTATTATAGCATGTTTATTATAATTGGAGACTAATCATGACAAAAAACATGAACAAATAGATTTTGAATTGAAATTCATGCATGTTTGTGATGGTAATTATGAAAAAAAAAATCATGTTTTTATACTTGAGATGTGAGATTTATCCATGCAACTGTTTAATTGTGAAAGATCCATTTAGATTGTGGAATAATTTAAAAGAAAGATATGACCATCGGAATATGATACTTTTATAATTGGATGTACCAGAAGTTATAAGATCTCCTATCTAAAGCTCGTTATAATTAGATGTACCTGAAGTTGCAAGATTTTAAATTTGTGAGTGAGTATAACTCTGTAGTAATTAAGATAAGTTCTCAATTAAATTAATGTGAGAAGAATATTACTAATAAGAACTTGTTAGAGAATTTGTTTTAACTTTTCATGTTTCAAACTTGCTCCTATAGCAACAATATCGTGAAAAAGATTTTTAAGATATATTTGGAATGTTTACTTAAGCTTGAATAAAATAACAAGCTATTAATGAAAATCATGAAGTCCGTCCTACTAGATCTACTTCATTCTCTAAAGTGAATACAACAATACATAATAAATTTGAAACATATAATTGTGGACATGGTAGGTGAAACTATAATAATCATCAAATAGGTGATCATAATAATTATTTTCACCACCAGAAGTGAAAAAATAAAGATAAGAAAAAGAACAAGAATTTCCAAGAACACCCTTCAAGGAGTGCAGATAACTTATGTTATCGAAGGCCATTGGTTGCATATCTATCGTATGCCTAAACATTTAATTAAACTCTATCAAGATTCCATCAAATGGAAGGGAGACAATGTAGGAATGAAAAATAAGAATGATGCTGAATCAAATTTAGCATGTCAGATTGATGATCGTGATGAATCTAAATAATAAATGGATATTGACATTGCCTTTATGATGATGTTCATTTTAAATGCTAGTATGCCAATTTTTAGGATTTCTATAATCCATATTGAGGAACTTGTTGTTGTAATTTATTTGTTATTCATTACTAGAAATGGAAACATAGAGATAAATAAGAGAACAACAAGAGTTTTCAATATAACCCTTCAAAGAAGAGAGACAATTTATGTATGAAATGTCGTTGATAATGCAGTTGTCGTGCACTTTAGAATTTTATTTTTCAATTAGTATTCCTTAAAATGAAGGAAACATATGTCTTGTAGACAATACAACAATGTATACTATCCTTAGGGATAATAAAAAAAAAAAATTTGGTTTGGTAATGAAACAAACCAATCTTTGATGGTACCAAATTAATTTAAGGCTTTAAAAGAGTTAATATATTGTTAACCTTTGTTCAATGTGGTAATGAACCATGTTAATATTTCATAATACAATATTAATTCAAGGCTCTAGAGAAACAAAGTGATAATTAATACATTGTGTTCTAGTCAGTCTCAAAGAAATTATCCCGTTTTAAAAGGAAATACATTGTAACAGATATAATTTGAGACTATGGATGATGAGATGATTGATTTCTATATATTACACTTATTATATTGGGTAAAAATTTTGTATTGAAAAATTATCATCTATCCTCCAGTTTATACTATGCATATATTAGTATAGTTAAATCACATGAGATGGTAAACCAGGAGTTTACATTAGTAATGTTGAATCACATGCATAATAAATCAGAAGTTTACTAGTCCAAATATACTTATTAATTGGCATGCTCGGTTAAACCATCTCGATCAATAATTATGTGACAATATAAGAATTTACATTGATATTTATTAAAGAACCTGAAGATTCTTCATTTTTCAAGTGTTGCTTATTCTTAAAGAGGATTTATTAAAACCTCACTAGCAAAAGTTGAAATTGAATCTCTTGCATTTCTGAAAAAAAATATGAGCCCATTTTATCCAGCAAGTGGATGTTTTGATATGATTTTTGTAGATGCATCCACAAGATAATCACATGTGAGTTATAAACGCGCAACCTGTTGTTTGCGAGATTATTTTTTTAATGATTTGTTTAAGAATAAAACTTTCAGATTATGCAATCGAGACAATTCTTACTAGTGTTGGTGAGTTTATTTCTCAGGCTTTAAATGCTTATTGTATGCTAGATTGTTAGTGCGAATAACTATCACAAAGCCTACTGCCTAGACGTATAAAATGGTTTAACAAAATTAATGACTAAATGCCTCCAGTTAGTAGCTAAACAAAATTTTGTGAGAATAAAACTTTTGTATAAGAATATGATAGTTTATATGAATCGACACTTGTACGCTTCATGCCAAAAGTTATGATAAATACTCTATATTACAATTGGCTTTTGGTCAAGAGCCAAACAAAATCATTTTTAGAATTTTTGAATGTGTAAAATATGTTTAAGTTGCTCCACCACAATGCACAAAATGTGTATTCCAAGAAAGTTGGGACTATATATTAATTATGAGTCTCCTCTTATTAATAAATGTCTTGAATGAATTGGAGATTCAATTATGACATGATTTGTATTTTAATTTGATAATTTTCCCAACATTAGGAGGAAAGAAATAATAGCTGGATAAAATAAATTACTTGAATAAATTATTATTATCTTGATCCTCATAGAAAATAATTTGAACCAAAAGTTCAAAAAAATAATTCACTTTATTACAACTTAACTGCTAGATGCATTTACTGACTTGATGAAAATAATCAATTGTTATATACCAACTAATTTTTTTATTTGAATTGAAGCCCCAATAGGATAACTTGTTAAACTAATTGAAGGTAATGCATGCCTAAAGCATGGTAGTTCGATTGACTCCAAAGATGAAAATTTTTGCAAAAGAAAATAATAAATCTAAATGGTCATATAGTGGAGGCAAGTGCTCCTGAAGAAACTTAATACATAACTAATTATTAAAACTTCAAAAAAGATTCAAGTACTTGGAATTGAAGATGGAAATAGTGAAAATAAAGAGATCTCAATAAGTTATACTAATACGAGAAAATGCGGAACCAATAATGAAAAGTTGTCGACAATAATTTTGCATGCAATAGTATTGTTTAAATAATGAGGATCTTGAATAAATTTGTTAAGAAAGACAAACATGAAATATATTGACCAAAATGGAAAGACGCAATTCAAATATAATTAAATTGTGAAGTTTCTGGACCAATAGTCCAAACATCTAAAGGTATAAAGCTAATAAAGATACAAATGATTAATTTTGTGAAAATAAAATAACCAAGATGAAGTTTTTCGCCAAGTCTTGGCATTGATTATGAAAGATATTCTTCTGTGGTGGATGCAATAATGTAACACCCCAAACCCGGCCCAAACGCTACAACCGGATCTGGTATGTCACTTAAGAGATTTTACATAACATGTTGCATTTTGGAAAACAATTACTAGGTTTACACCTTTATTTCGAAAGCTTAATAATTCATTAAAGTATAAAATATTAAGTAACCAATTATCTTGGTAGATTTTAAATAAAAACTGAAATTTCATGCAGGTCTTAACTTAATTGAAAACGTAAAACTTAAAACCCAGTAATAAAAGTCCAACAAAATCCCAAGACATAAATGGTAGTCTAGTGGCCCATGGCCTTATTACAAGGAAATTTGAACCCATTAATTAAATGAAAATAAAAAAACTAGACTAAGTCTTTTCTTTGAATTCTCAAAGCTCTATCGCATGGCCACCTTGCTCTCCTCTCCAGCCCGGTCCGATGCCCTAAGTGTCACCTGAGATGGTTAAAATTAAAGGGTGAGTCGCGAGACTCAGTGTGCAACCCTCATGCACCATTAGATTTGGGCTTTAGCCTCATAAAACAGAATAATCAAAATATAAGTAACAAAAAAAATATGCAAAGCCCAACCCATATCCTAGGTGTCCATCCGCTACACGCCCGTACCAGCCTATTCACACCATTGGGGATTTCTACAATCAACCCACACCGCTACACGCCTTGATGGCAGTCGTGCTGCTCATCATCAGATCATGGCCGTAGCCACTACAACAGATCACGGCAGAAGCCGCTACAACAGATCACGGTAAAAACTGCTATAACATATAACTTCCTCCTTTCATCAACCCAACCCATGCAATCACAAATAATCAATATTCTTAAATCATTTAATCAGAGCATTCACTAACCTGGTGATTTGCTTTTACCCTCTTTGGGTTTCCGTCATTATGTTGGGATTTCGGCATTTAACAAAACATATAAGACTTATAATTATATACTAATCAAACAGATCTAGATGGTGTGGAGAATTACACACCTGATATTACGAAATCCAATATTCTTAGTCGATGTCCTTGCTATCTGGATCTATTATCCTCAATCTATAGCCTTGCTTAAAAGCCGGAACAATTGCGAAAATAGGCCTCTCCTTGAAATCCCGAAAGTAACACGATTCTATAACTTAGAGATCTATGCGATTGGCCTCATTCTTCAAATCCCGGAATGCCGAAAAGAAGAGTGAAATAAGAGATTAGTTTCTAATAGCCATTCGACTAAGGACTTTTGAAAAGCCGGAAGAACATTGAAATCCCGAAATCAATACTTACCTATTGTTTCCTTCAAGATTCAGCACAAGTAAACTCCTTTGAAGAGAATTCGGCAACTTCAAGAAGTGAGATCTAAGAATTTCGGCTTTTAGAAGATGTACGAATTGAAGAGATGGCTAAGAGAGATTCAGCCAATGGATATTAAGGAGAAAAATAGAATAATAGAGATGTGATTTCGGCTTTTAGGGATTAAAAGAAGAATAACAATAGAGGTTAAAAGATTCGGCCAACCAGGAAATTTTAAAGAGGAAGAAAGGGTGAAGAAGATGGTGATTTTCGGCTTTTGAGAGGAAGATGATGAGAAAAGAAAATAAAAGAGAGGCTTCAAAATTTTGGCACACCCCCTCTATATATAGAAAATCAATTCCTCCCTTTAGCAGAGATTGATTTTCGGCCAACACTGCCACACATGATAGCTCCTATCCCTTTTCCCTTATCTTAATCTGTTATCTCATCAAAAATAGCCTTTATCTGCTTATTATCCTTAAAGACTAAATCCCTAAATAATAGCCTTTATCTGCTTATTATCCATATGAAATAAATATAATAAGATTCCCCCCAAAAAAAAATAGCCTTGTGCCGTCCCCCCTTACTCAATTAAGTGCCAAAATCTAGCCCTATAACTTGGGCTTCAAGCAACCAAAAATTTGGGCCTTCCTCATGCACTAGTGACGCCACTTATAGCTCACCTTCATCGTGCCCCTAGCTGCTGGGCCACGAGCCCAATATGTCAATTAAACTACTACAACTTCAATTTAAGCCCTTAGAGTGTCTAAGCAAAATATTTAAAACAAGGCCTCATTGAATTTGAGCCCCAATTGTACCTCAAATTCTCAAATTAATATTTTAAGCATCCAAACACATAAAATGCACAGACCCAATTATTCGGGATGTTACGGTTCTACCCCTTTAAAGAAATTTCGTCCTCGAAATTTCCAACTAACTAGTAATCATTACTACCTAAGTCGCACCACTATGCTTTCGCTGCAAGACTCTAATTTCTAAAGCCAAAAAAACACTTAGTATACTATGGTAGAGTACGCACCATTGTTCGCATCTGGGGGTGTCTTCTTCCCCTTGGCTATGTCTTTGCATAGACCAATCTTTGGCCGCCTCGCCTCGGCCATAACCTGCACCTCTACCTGTGCTCCACGACCGCGTTCACTACCATTATCGCCCCGGCTTGTCTGCGCCTCTTGGTGGTTGTTGATCACCTCTCCCGGCCGATCGAAACCTCGTCCCGCGGTCGCACTCGATCCATCCGAGGGCGATCCTTAACTGGATGTCCTATGGATCCACACCTAAAGCATCCACCGCCGTTCGCATTCCCCATAATCGTCCCTCCCATATGTAGGACATGCTCGATTCTCGACCCATCGAGCACGAGCCGCCCCATCGATCCTAGGCCTTTTCCGATAATTCTCGGATGCTCTGATCGCTCAAACTTCTCTTACTCTTACTCCTATCCTTATCCCTTTCTTGTCTCTCGACTCGTTTCACTTCCTCACCTATTTTAACCTTATATACCAAAACAAAGAAAAACTCTCTCCCGCTAAGTGCTATCGTAACCCTTAACTCATCCCACAGCCCATCCTTGAACCGTACACAACGTTCATACTCCGTTGCTACCATTCCCCGAGCGTAGCGGCTCAAGCGCAGAAACTCGCCTCGTGCTCGACCACGGACTTACTTCCCCGCACTGCATTCGTGAATGCCTTCCTCTGTGCATCCACGTAGCCGCCCCAACATACTTCCCTTGAAATGATTCCTTAAAGAAATCCCGATCCAATACAAATCTACTGTGGTACCCTCTTTCACCGTGAGCCACCACTGATAGGCCTCGTCTCGAAGAAGAGACACAACCCCTTTCAACTTTTCCTCTACCGTGAAGTCTAAGTCATCCATTATGCGCTCAGTCGCTTCCATCCAATACTCAGCTGTGTTAGGGGCTACACCGAAACTCCCCTAAACACTTCGCCCCATTGGCCTTAAGCCGCTCGGTCAGATTTCCGGGCTCTGTGCCCATGCCTACTCCAAAGAACCCTCTCTAAAACCTCAACATCGCTTTGAGATACAAAGATCATCTCTCAGAGCACCTCATCCCGAAATTCTCCTTCTACACCTAGGTTCGGCATCTCGTTTCTGACCCGTGGCGGACTCTACTAGCTCGGCGCGGTCATTCTACCCTCATCACTGCGTCCCACGCGCGGGACGTCCTCGACCCCCTAAAACTCATTCCTCCGATTGGCGTTTATCGATTAAGAATTTTATGGATTATTAGTTTTCTTTCACTAGTTAACCACTAATGATCTTATGAATAATAGTTTTAAGAGTGGTTCTTTCAATTCGCATTCACAATACATCTCAAGTTTGTAACCTCTAACTAAAATAAAACACATACATCATACAAAAATCATCCAAGCACTTACATTCTTCATGTAAAGGTGTTTTCGTTGATTCACTACCTAGGGTATTTTCGTAATTTCATCCTACAGGTATTTTCGTAATTTTTCATAATAAAGTTCCTTGTTGATTTAGTGAAGTGAGGGTATTCTGTAATTTTACAATGCAGGGGTATTTCAAGAATTTTGTAAATCGGGGTAATTTGGTAATTTTGCAAATCGGGGTAATTTGGTAATTGTACAAACCAGGGGTATTTTGGTTATTTGACAAAACGATGGTAGGTTGGTAATTTTTTCTAACCGTGGATATTTCGATGTTGTTGTTGTTGTTTTTTTTTTCAAACAGGTACTTTGGGAAAAATCTAGTTTCATGGTCCGGGTTACTCTTATAAACATAAGATTTTCGGGTAAATTTTCAAAACATAGGTATTTTACAAATTCATGGCTGGTTGGTAGTTTTCACAAATCAAACGTATTTTGAAAATTTTGCAAAACTTGAGAAATTTTCTTCTTTTTTTCAAACTAGGGTGGCTGGTCCATTTCAGGTTTAATTATAAGGTTTAGCCCATCAACAAGTCCTCGTAACTAGGGTGAATAGTCACCACGCACCAGGTAGGATTCTAGTGAAGAGGAGGTGAGTCGCTAGGACTACTTAAGTACCAAGCTCTCCCTGAATCCACTCCTAGACATGCGTATGCCCATTGCCACACCCTAACTTGGCTAAGGTGAACAGTCACTACGCACCAGGTAGGATTCCAGCGAAGAGGAGGTGAGTTACTAAGACTGCTTAAATACCAGGCTCTTCCGGATCCAATCCTAGACATGCGTATGCCTGTTACCACACCCTAGTCTTGCGGCTCGTTCACGGGTTTGTTTAGTGAAGTTAAGTCTTATGAGATTTTAAGAGTTGTTTCAGCTAGGCCTAAAGTCCATCAAGTTCTAGTCTAACTAATCTACGTCCCATAAAGCCCATCAAGCCCACATATATTATATCACACAATGGTTCAGAATACTTACCTGGCGGACTTGGGCAGGAGACGCAGGTGCCATGCTGAGCTAACAGACCTATATAAATATGCATGTTTCGAAAACCCAACTTTAGAAAATGTTTTGAGCCCAAACAAAACCCCTAGAGCCGAGTTTTGAATCGGGCTCTGATACCAATTTGTAACACCCCAAACCCGGCCCAAACGCTACAACCGGATCTGGTATGTCACTTAAGAGATTTTACATAACATGTCGCATTTTGGAAAACAATTACTAGGTTTACACCTTTATTTCGAAAGCTTAATAATTCATTAAAGTATAAAATATTAAGTAACCAATTATCTTGGTAGATTTTAAATAAAAAGCTAAATTTCATGCGCAGTCTTAACTTAAATGAAAACGTAAAACTTAAAACCAAAGTAATAAAAGCCCAACAAAATCCCAAGACATAAATGGTAGTCTAGTGGCCCATGGCCTTACTACAAGGAAATTTGAACCCATTAATTAAATGAAAAAAAAAAATTAGACTAAGTCTTTTTGCTGAATTCTCAAAGCTCTGTCGCATGGCCACATTGCTCTCCTCTCTAGCCCGGTCCGATGCCCTAAGTGTCACCTGAGATGGTTAAAATTAAAGGATGAGTCGCGAGACTCAGTGTACAACCTTCATGCACCATTAGATTTGGGCTTTAGCCCCATAAAACAGAATAATCAAAATATAAGTAACAAAAAAAATATGCAAAGCCCAACCCATATCCTAGGTGTCCATCCACTACACGCCCCCGTACCAGCCATTCACACCATTGGGGATTTCTACAATCAACCCACGCCGCTACACGCCTTGATGGCAGTCGTGCTGCTCATCATCAGATCATGGCCGTAGCCACTACAACAGATCACGGCAGAAGCCGCTACAACAGATTACGGTAAAAATTGCTACAACATATAACTTCCTCCTTTCATCAACCCAACCCATGCAATCACAAATAATCAATATTCTTAAATCATTTAATCAGAGCATTCACTAACCTGGTGATTTGCTTTTACCCTCTTTGGGTTTCCGTCATTATGCCGGGATTTCGGCATTTAACAAAACATATAAGACTTATAATTATATACTAATCAAACAGATCTAGATGGTGTGGAGAATTACACACACGATATTGCAAATCCAATATTCTTAGTCGATGTCCTTGCTATCTGGATCTATTATCCTCAATCTATAGCCTTGCTTAAAAGCCGAAACAATTGCGAAAATAGGCCTCTCATTGAAATCTCGAAAGTAACACGATTCTATAACTTAGAGATCTATGCGATTGGCCTCCTTCTTCAAATCCCGGAATACCAAAAAGAAGAGTGAAATAAGAGATTAGTTTCTAATAGCCATTCGACTAAGGACTTTTGAAAAGCCGGAAGAACATTGAAATCCCGAAATGAATACTTACCTATTATTTCCTTCAAGGTTCGGCACAAGCAAACTCCTTTGAAGAGAATTCGGCAACTTCAGGAAGTGAGATCTAAGAATTTCGGCTTTTAGAAGATGTACGAATTGAAGAGATGGCTAAGAGAGATTCGGCCAATGAATATTAAGGAGAAGAATAGGATAATAGAGATGTGATTTCGGCTTTTAGGGATTAAAAGAAGAATAACAATAGAGGTTAAAAGATTCGGCCAACCAGGAAATTTTAGAGAGGAAGAAAGGGTGAAGAAGATGGTGATTTTCGGCTTTTGAGAGGAAGAAGATGAGAAAATAAAATAAAAGAGAGGCTTCAAAATTTCTAAGACACCCTCTTTTATATAGAAAACCGATTCCTCCCCTTAGCAGAGATTGATTTTCGGCCAACACTGCCACACATGATAGCTCCTATCCCTTTTCCCTTATCTTAATCTGTTATCTCCTCAAAAATAGCCTTTATCTGCTCATTATTCTTAAAGACTAAATCCCTAAATAATAGCCTTTATCTGCTTATTATCCACATGAAATAAATATAATAAGATTCTCCCCAAAAAAATAGCCTTGTGCCGTCCCCCCCTTACTCAATTAAGTGCCGAAATCTAGCCATATAACTTGGGCTTAAAGCAACCAAAAATTTGGGCCTTCCTCATGCACTAGTGACGCCACTTATAGCTCACCTTACTGTGCCCCTAGCTACTGGCCCACGAGCCCAATATGTCAATTAAACTACTACAACTTCAATTTAAGCCCTTAGAGTGTCTAAGCAAAATATTTAAAACAAGGCCTCAGCCCAATTTGAGCCCCAATTGTACCTCAAATTCTCAAATTAATATTTTAAGCATCCAAACACATAAAATGCACAGACCCAATTATTCAGGATGTTACAAATAACCTTTAAATATCTTATTAGTCTGGCAGTTCATGAAAAATTTGACATGCATCTTATGATTGTTGTTACAATCTTTATATGAATAACTATATAGTGAAAGCTTATATTAAAATCATTGAAGGATTTAGAATATTGTAAGCATATAGAAAATCTCAGAAAATTGTTCAATATGTTTGTGTAAATATTTATATGAATTTATTTGAACATATGTATTAGTATAGAATGATCATTGTAGAGGCCCATTTTTTCCCGGGGCCCATTTTATTCAGAAAAAACAGAATAAAAATAAAAAAACCAATCTCCTTAAACAGTCCATTTTACAACCAAACAAACTAAACCTGACAGGCCCAATTGACTCAAATGCCAAACCTAAACCACTACCCAAATAACCCAGACCCAAATACACTTTCAGACAAATTAGCCTAACCCAATACCTAAAACCTGAAACACGTTACCCCAAAACAGATTTGACCCAGCTAAACCCAAACCCAAAACAAAAACGGCCCAAAGCTTTAACAGTTTCAGACCTAGGGTTTCAATGGAAACCCTAGGCGCCGCAGCACCATTTTCCTTGCGCCTCCAGTACGCAAGCCCGATCGTCACGCCGCAACACCAGCGCACATCAGCCCTTGGTCACTCCTCAATCCACGCCCGAATGGTGCTCCATCACCGCCGCTTTTTCGTCACCTGCACAAAGAGGAAAGAATCGCAACAGAAATGGCAAAATATGGCAACCAATCTTTATTTCCTTTTTCACTTTTTATTTTTGAGGCTATATAAACCTCACAAAAACATGTAAATGGGGGGAATACAGAGAAAAAAACACAAAAGATACGAATCCAAAAATCGAACAAACACAGAAAAATACTAAAAAAAATAGGCAAACAGAGGATATTCTGAATAAAAAGGCTTTGACAACCAAGGTGATTTTTTGTTTTCTGTTTCTGTTATTCATTTCCTTTTTATTTTTATTTTTTATATATATATCTAACTGCGCATATAACCACTGTTTAAAAAGTATAAAAAAAGGGATTACCTTTCGGAGAACGACGGAAGTTGGAAGTTTTAGGCCTCCGGCCACCGGCCACGGAGGCGCGTGTGGCGCTTGAGGCGCATTGCCCAGAAACAATGCGAGGCGAGAAGACAGAATTCCAGAGAATTCCAAAGTTTTTTTCTGAAAACAGATTCAAAATGTTTTTTTTTAATATTAAAATTGATATTTATAAACAAAAGAAAACGACGTCGTTTTGGTTTTAACAGGATCCGCGTGCCGACCCGAAGACCCGACAAAGATCCGCGTGTTTTATTAAAAAGGAGAAATTGCTCTTTCAGTCCCTCTAATATTTTATTAAATTTAATTACGTCCTATTAGTTGTTTTTTTTTTAAATTAGCCCTGGAAATCTGTTTATATTTCAATTTAACCCTTTTTTTTTTCTTTTTTTTAAAATTATATATATATTTTAGATTGATATTAAACTATGTATTATATTAAATATTTTATATTTTTTTAGTAGTTATCTATACTAATTTATTAAATTATAAATAATTATTATTTTTTCTAATTATTTTTTGATTACATATTATTTTAGTATTTATATATATATTAGATATTATATTATATCATATATTTAATTAAAATTATTTATAATATATTCCATTTATAATATTTTCTATATTTTTAAAATCATTATATACCTTTTTTAACACATTGTTTATATTGTTTATATGTATGTCCTTTTTATCTGTTTAAATTTGCATGAAATATGTTCATAGTTGATTTTATTGTTTATTATATTTGTCTATACTTCATTATGTATTTGTAGTTGCTTTAGTATAGGAATTATTATTTGTCGTATTTTGTATTATTATTGTTTATCTTAAATGTTAGTATGTTATAATTGTTTTTTTTATATTTTTGTTCGATAGTGTATAAATGCAATATTGTCACATGGTTATTATTTAAAATAAAAAATACATTTTTAAAAAATTAATATTTTATTTAAAGGTTTTTAAAATAAGGCAATGTTTTGGTATTTAGAAATTCGGAAAATAGTGCCCAATCGTGCTGGGTTTCGATTTTCCGTTTGGCTAAATAATTAAATATCATTTTAACAAGTTTTATAAATTATGGGATGATCTTAGTTACGAGGGTTTAAAAATATCATGTCCAATCGTGCTGGATGTGATATTTATATTATTTCGGATCGAAGAAATCTCAAATTTTAAATCAAAATTACTCGAAGTTTTATAAATTATGAGATGATCTTAGTTACGAGGGTTTAAAAAATATCGTGTCCAATCGTGCTGGATGTGATGTTTATAATCTTTCGGATCGAAGAACTCTCATATTTTAAATCAAATTGTTCACAGTTTTTTGGAAAATCATATTTTTTAAATGCTTTTAAATTTCAAACATTTGGACATAATTTTATCGATTAGGTACCAATTTTTGGGCGTTATGAGGGTGCTAACCCTTCCTCATACGTAACTGATTCCCGAACCCATTTTCTTATTTTTCGTGGACCAAAAAAAAATCAAATGTTTTAAAATAAAACGTTTTGCAAGGTGATCCAATCACACCTAAGTAAAAAGGGATTGGTGGCGACTCCCATTTTCGTTTTTAAAAGTCGACCCCGTTTTCTAAAACTTTAAAAATGGTTTCGACAGCTTGGCGACTCCACTGGGGACAATAAGAGAGTCAAGCCGTAAAATTGATAATTTCATGTCCTTTTGTCTGAATTTAAAATTCTGGTTTTTCAAAAAAATGATCATTTTATTGCATGTGGTTCTAAATATAATATCTCTGCATTGCACTGCATGACCGTTGTGGTCGCACCCTTAAGTGGGAGTGAGAAACTATGCTTTCGTGAGGTTTTCACCTCCGCAGGGGCTAGTGAACTGCTTCTGGGATACATCCGTACCTATGTCTTCGTGAGATTTTCACCTCCGCATAGCCATAGGGAAATGTATTCCCCTGAACTGAACTCGATCCGTATGAGCCTATAATGGGTGAGGATCGAGGAAACTGCTGGTTCGGGTACCTCAACTTTAGAGCTAAACCACATGTAGAAAACCTAAGGACGTACCCTAGGTAGAACTATGTCAAACCCTAGTGGTCACCTAGATAGGTGCCCTATTCTGTTATTTATTTCTTTGTGCTAACGTGTTCTTTTTTGTTTTGATTGCATTGCATTCACATCATAGAAAAGAGGTGTTGATTCAAATTCGATTGCTAAATAGAAAAGTTTGTCATAAGGAAATGGATTTTTTGATAAAGTGGATTATAATACGGTTGTCCGAATATGTTTCAAGTAAACACAACGAGAGAAGACTGATAGTTCGTGAAGGAATACAAGAGTTTATTGCCCAAGGATTCAAGCTGACAAAGATTATTCGAGAATCACCACGGCAAGGCTTTCTTGAAGAGGCTAATAAGCATTACAAGGATAAGTGAGCAGTGAGTCGTGGCCCAGATCAAGCAAAAAAGGAGCTAATAGGAGCCATCTATTAAAAGTTTGCAGGATTCGACCTATGCGAAGATAGGGATTGATGTTTTTGCTTGGAATATGAGGGCATGACCGTATATGTGATCCGCTTTATGTAAAGAAATTTACTTTCTAGAAAAGTTTTTCTAATGGAATTGAATTCAGAATCAACACCTCTCTTTCTCTCCATTCATGCATTTTCATTACATAACATCATTTGCATTTAAGTCCATAGAGAGAGTCTAATTAGTTGAAATTATAACAGAGTGAGAGAGAAGTGAGAGAAAAGGGAAGGAAAACCTGGAAGCTGAACACCCCTATGGTACATGTGCTAAATCAAGGAAAATGGATCAAAGGATGGAACAATTCCAAAGAGACATTCAAGACCAGATGCAGGAACAAATGACAAAACTTTAGCAAGAGATGAGGGACCAGATGCTGGAAGCCCAAAAGAACATGATGGCCCAAATGATGAGTGGGATAATGGACAAAGGGAAGGGTCCCATAGTTAACGCTGATGATAATGAGGATTTTTCTCGGGGTTTCACCCCACCGCATGTACAACCTGAGGAGTATCCCCAAAGGCCGCCTGTCATAGTTAGGCCTCAACAGCGGCAAGCTGATACTAGACCACCTATGAACTTCCAGGTCGGCTCAGGATCTAACCCAGGAGATGACCTTGCCAATCCCATTATCCCTGATTTGGACATAGCAGAGAGAGAGAGAATAAGAACTGAATCTTCAAGGCAGTTGGAGGATCGCTATAGATGGTTGGAAGAAAAGTTCCAGGCCTTGGAAATGCTGATCATCACCATGGTATCGACGCAAAGGACTTGAGTTTGGTCCCAGATCTGGTGCTTCCTCATAAATTTAAGATACCAGAATTCGAGAAGTACAATGGGACTAGTTGCCCTGAGGCCCACATCACTATGTTCTGTAGATGCATGACCGGCTATGTTAACAATGATCAACTCTTGATTCATTGTTTTCAAGACAGTTTGGTGGGAGCAGCGTCTAGGTGGTACAATCAACTCAGCCGTGCTAACATTAGCTCTTGGAGAGACTTAGCTCAAGCTTTCATGAAGCAATACAATCATGTTACGGACATGACGCCTGACAGAATCACTTTGCAAAACATGGAGAATAAATCAAATGAAAGCTTCAGGTAGTATGCGCAAAGATGGAGAGAGGTCGCCATGCAAGTTCAGCCACCACTCCTAGAAAAGGAGACTACAATGCTCTTCATCAATACCTTGAAGGCTCCCTTCATCACTCACATGATAGGAAGTACCACTAAGAGCTTTGCGGATATAGTGATGACAGGAGAGATGATTGAAAATGCTATAAGGGGTGGCAAGATTGAAGCAGGGTAAACCACTAAAAGGTCTGCTCCTAGGAAAAAGGACGACGAGGTGAATAATACGAGTACATACAACAAAGGGTACTCAAAAGCAATTCTCATTAACCACCAAAGGTGATCACTGCTGGGCAACAAGGGTCGATGAGACAAGAGTCGGGCACAAGGCAAAACTCTGAAAAGCTCCAATTTATGCCAATCCCAATAACGTATAAGGAGCTATATCAAAGTTTGTTTGACGCACACGTGGTGTCCCCATTTTATTTGAAACTATTGCAACCTCCGTTCCCAAAATGGTATAACGAGAATGCCCAATGTGAGTACCATGCGGGAATAAAGGGTCACTCAATCGAAAACTGTATTACGTTCAAAAAGTTGGATGAAAGGTTCATTAAAATGGGAATTGTGAAGTTCGACGATTCATCAAAACCTGATCACTTTAACGAGGCAGTAAATACGATAATTGAAGGAGGAGACAAGAAAGTTGCGCCCCCTTGAAGAAATTAAAAACGAAGAGGGAATCAGGGAACGAGGTTTCTGAGCCCTTGCGTACTTGGGAGTGTTTTGAATAATGGGACTATGGAAGAGATCCCTGTATTTTTAGAGCTAATCTAGAGTAATATTCAAAACATGCTTGTTGTCTTAAGCCTAGAGGCAATAAGACCCATTTTGTGAAATAGGCTTGTGTCCTAAATTTTATTTCAATAAAATGCATCTTTTGAGTGAATATTCTTTTATTCTTTCCATTTCATATTGTACAAATAATTATTCTTAGTTTGGGCTTTATTTCAAGTATTCTTTCATTCTTCATTTATGACCATACAAATAATCATTTTTTTGAATCATTGGAATTTTCCTTCGGACCTATATTAGGTCTCCAGATATCAATGGCATGAGCGACGTTGTTACGGATTCCCTTTTTGAATGAAATATGGGTCTAGGGGATCTCAGGACTTTGAAGATGACAGATATTGTAACATATCTTCTGACTTGTTAAGAATGGTTTAACAAGATGAAAAATAGACCTTACTTAACAAAGGGTCAGCGGATATTATGAGCATAGAAAAGGGGTGAAGATCGAAGCCCAGCTCACCAAAGAAATAATGCGAGACACCATTGAGTTATTTTCAAGAATTCAAAGATGTTTTTGCACGATCATATCAAGACATGCCTGGGCTACTAAGACGCGGGCTAAACATGAGGATCATGCACTATTGATCTACATAGAAAGGGATGGTATCAGTTATGCCGTATTAAAGGAGACAAGATTCATGTGCCTTCTTCAGTTCTTCACAAATTTTCCATATGTGGGGGCATGGATGTGATGGAGCCAATCTCGTCAAAAGCTTTTAGTCAATACTGATTCATTGTCGTGGTCATCATTTACTTCACTAAGAGGGTGGAAGTAGCTTCATATGCCAATGTTACAAGGTCGAAGTCAAATATTTAAAAAAAAAGAGAATAAAGGATCAGATGCCTACAAAGAATACCAAAAAGGACAAAGTCAAAAGTTTGTACTCTGTTCAAAGATCGAACATATCACAAAGGCAAAAGAAAGGTTGTCAAACAAAAAAAACAGCAAAAAAATAGGAAAGGTGACTGAGACTTATGAAGATTGGCATAAGAAACTACCATTTACTCTCTATGCTTATCAAACATCGACCAGGACTTTCGTTGGGGCAACATTTTTCCCATTGATTTATGAAGCGGTTCTGCCCACGAAAATCGAGATTCCTTTGCTCTAAGCTTCATTGAGTTAGGATTTGGATGAAGAAGAATGTCTCTAGTGAACTTGGATGAAGAAAAGGGTTTGAAAGTATTCATCATGGTCAAATGTACTAAAATTGATGATGCTGATAGTCCAACCAAAGAAATTTCATGATGGGCACTTGATATTGAAGATTTTAGAGGAAAGCATATGCCAAACCGAAAGACCATATGTTAAAAAAGGCCTTTTCTGGAGGAGCATTGATATTGATCGAGATGGATGCTAAAGACCCTCTAATCCAGGTGAATCGGGGGTCAATTAAGAAGGATTTTACCCGAAGAGGAATGACCAAGGTGAAAACCATAAAGGGCGCCTTGAGTTCAAATTCAAAAAAAAAAAAAAGAGAGAAGAAAAGAAAAAGGAGAGGCCAAGGCGAAACCCATAAAGGCGCTTTGAGACCAAAGGGGCTTTGAGCCGAAAAACCCAAAAGGGCGGCTCAAATTTTGATCAAAGATAGGGCATGTGGTAGTCTTGCTATGCCTGAATTAACAATGAGGAAGTATGCTGCGACTTGGGGCATCGACAAAGTACTCTGGATCCCTTAAACACATATTGAGTTTAAAATGGTCCTCAATAAATTTGAACAGAGAAGCTCAGGCTGCGATATCTGGGGCACCTAGCTTCTATCTTACCCATTTTTGAATTTGTTATCTTTGATTGCTTTATTCTTTTCAAGATATACCTAAATCAATTTTCTTTTATTGCCTTGGTTATCTTTGATTAACTTATTTATTTCGAGCTATGCTCTTGATTAATTTCTTTCTCGTCCATTGTTGTGATCTTTTTCAAGCATTTTATATTGAAATAAAGATTAATGGACTAATAATACTTCATAAAATGAGTTTTGCATGTTACTCTGGAGGCTTCTAAATAATATGAGAATCTGAAACAAAACTATTGTTTAAAACTTACCAAGCCCTAAGGGTTGGGAAATATTTAAAGATGATTAGCTCTTCGGATCCTTATTGAATAAGACATTTTGTCGATGATACCATTTCGACAAATGACGGGCAATGTCAACATAGGAATAAGAGGGGATCATTCTCAGAAAAGAAAAGGATACCCTACATTCGTACAAATTTCAGGCACATATATCTGGTCATTACACCCAGGGAATGGTGTAACAGATTAAATTGAACATAATACAATCCATACCTCTGAGTGGTAACGGGATGGATGAGGAAAACCAAATGCTTTTGCAGTGGGTGGTACATACAGCGGGGCAGGTCTGTTGAGCAGAACATGATCGTTTCTTTGGGTTTTCTGTCAGAAGGTACCAGATGAACGAGAAAGCATGGGAGCACATCAGTGATAGAAACTTGATGAACTTTGAGCAATAACAACCCAAACATTAAATGGGGATCATTCTCACACTTCCAATTAGGAGCATTTGATTCATTTCGATCATTGTATCCTAATCGTTGTACAAAAAAAAAAAGAAAAAGAAGGAAATTATTCTCATGACATTCTGCATTCATGCACATGCATTTAGTTAGAAGCATTAGATTCATTTCGATCATTGCATTCTAATCATTACATAGGATCATTCTTAGGACATTCTGCATTCATGCAAATGTCATCCCTAATATCATTTAGTTAGGAGCATTAGATTCATTCCGATCATGCATCCTAATTATTTTACATTTTAAAAAATGGGATCATTCTCATGACATTTTGCATTCATGTAAATGTCATCCATAATACATTCGAGTCTACAGGACATGTCCTTCAGAGGACGGTGTAGCAAACCAAAAAGTTCAGATTTTGTTCCCTAGAGATGGTAGTGGAGCAAACTGAAGATTGAAGTCTTCCTAAAGATAGTAAGGAAGCAAATTGCAAAGTTCAGATTTTGTTCCCTCAAGATGGTAGTGGAGCAAACTGAAGATTGAAGTCTTCCTGAAGATAGTAAGGAAGCAAATTAAAAAGTTCAGATTTTGTTCCCTAGAGATGATAGTGGAGCAAACTGAAGATTGAAGTATTCCTGAAGATAGTAAGGAAGCAAATTGCAAAGTTCAGATTTTGTTCCCTAGAGATGATAGTGGGGCAGGCTGAAGATTGAAGTCTTCCTGAAGATAGTAAGGAAGCAAATTGCAAAGTTCAGATTTTGTTCCCTCAAAGATGGTAGTGGAGCAGGCTGAAGATTGAAGTCTTTCTGAAGATAGTAAGAAAGCAAATTAAAAGTTCAGATTTTGTTCCCTAGAGATGATAGTGGAGCAGGCTGAAGATTGAAGTCTTCCTGAAGATAGTAAGGAAGCAAATTTAAAAGTTCAGATTTTGTTCCCTAAAGATAATAGTGGAGCAGGCTGAAAATTGAAGTCTTCCTGAGATAATAAGGAAGCAAATTGAAAAGTTCAGATTTTGTTCCCTAGAGATGATAGTGGAGCAGGCTGAAGATTGAAGTCTTCCTAAAGATAGTAAGGAAGCAAACCAAAAAGTTCAGATTTTGTTCCCTAGAGATGGTAGTGGAGCAAAGCAAGGTTGAAGTCTTCACGAAGATAGTAAGGAAGCAAACCAAAAGTTCAGATTTTGTTCCCTAGAGATGGTAGTGGAACAAATCAAGATTGAAGCCTTTTGAGATAGCGATGAAGCAGATTGAAGCTATCAAACTTACTGAAATCAAGATGAAGTTCCAATACCGTTGAAGTTGCAGTGGAGTTAGAGTCATTTGAAGAAGACAAGGATCAAGAAGTCGAGGCTTGGCCAAGACCGGTCAAAATTGGTCTTTTTTATAGTCTTTGCTCTATTCTCGTTACACGACAATGAGCAAATAAGGGCAGCTGTAGAGGCCCATTTTTGCCCGGGGCCCATTTTATTCAGAAAAAACAGAATAAAAATAAAAAAACCAATGTCCTTAAACAGTCCATTTTACAACCAAACAAACTAAACCTCACAGGCCCAATTGACTCAAATGCCAAACCTAAACCACTACCCAAATAACCCAGACCCAAATACACTTTCAGACAAATTAGCCTAACCCAATACCTAAAACCTGAAACACGTTACCCCAAAACAGATTTGACCCAGCTAAACCCAAACCCAAAACAGAAACGGCCCAAAGCTTTAACAGTTTCAGACCTAGGGTTTCAGAGAAAACCCTAGGCGCCGCAGCACCCTTTTCCTTGCGCCTCCAGTATGCAAGCCCGATCGTCACGCCGCAACACCAGCGCACATCAGCCCTTGGTCACTCCTCAATCCACGCCCGAATGGTGCTCCATCACCGCCGCGTTTTCGTCACCTGCACAAAGAGGAAAGAATCGCAACAGAAATGGCAAAATATGGCAACCAATCTTTATTTCCTTTTTCACTTTTTATTTTTGAGGCTATATAAACCTCACAAAAACATGTAAATTGGGGGGAATACAGAGAAAAAAACACAAAAGATACGAATCCAAAAAACGAACAAACACAGAAAAATACTAAAAAAAAATAGGCAAACAGAGGATATTCTGAATAAAAAGGCTTTGACAACCAAGGTGATTTTTTGTTTTCTGTTTCTGTTATTCATTTCCTTTTTATTTTTATTTTTTTTATATATATCTATCTGCGCATATAATCACTGTTTAAAAAGTATAAAAAAGGGGATTACCTTTCGGAGAACGACGGAAGTTGGAAGTTTTAGGCCTCCGGCCACCGGCCACGGAGGCGCGTGTGGCGCGTGAGGCGCATTGCCCAGAAACAGTGCGAGGCGAGAAGACAGAATTCCAGAGAATTCCAAAGTTTTTTTCTGAAAACAGATTCAAAATGTTTTTTTCTTATATTAAAATTGATATTTATAAACAAAAGAAAACGACGTCGTTTTGGTTTAACAGGATCCGCGTGCCGACCCGAAGACCCGACAAAGATCCGCGTGTTTTATTAAAAAGGAGAAATTGCTCTTTCAGTCCCTCCAATATTTTATTAAATTTAATTACGTCCTATTAGTTGTTTTTTTTAAATTAGCCCTGGAAATCTGTTTATATTTCAATTTAACCCTTTTCTTTTTCTTTTTTTAAAATTTTTATATATATATATTTTAGATTGGTATTAAATTATGTATTATATTAAATATTTTATATTTTTTTAGTAGTTATCTATACTAATTTATTAAATTATAAATAATTATTATTTTGTCTAATTATTTTTTGATTACATATTATTTTAGTATTTATATATATTAGATATTATATTATATTTTTAAAATGCTGCACATTATATAATATTATATTATATCATATATTTAATTAAAATTTTTTATAATATATTCCATTTACAATATTTTTTATATTTTTAAAATCATTATATACCTTTTTTAGCACATTGTTTATATTGTTTATATGTATGTCCTTTTTATCTGTTTAAATTTGCATGAAATATGTTCATAATTGATTTTATTATTTATTATATTTGTCTATACTTCATCATGTATTTGTAGTTGCTTTAGTATAGGAATTATTATTTGTCGTATTTTGTATTATTATTGTTTATCTTAAATGTTAGTATGTTATAATTGTTTTTTTTATATTTTTGTTCGATAGTGTATAGATGCAATATTGTCACATGGTTATTATTTAAAATAAAAAATACATTTTTAAAAAATTAATATTTTATTTAAAGGTTTTTAAAATAAGGCAATGTTTTGGTATTTAGAAATTCGGAAAATAGTGCCCAATCGTCTTTGGTTTCGATTTTCCGTTTGGCTAAATAATTAAATATCATTTTAACAAGTTTTATAAATTATGGGATGATCTTAGTTACGAGGGTTTAAAAATATCATGTCCAATCGTGCTGGATGTGATATTTATATTATTTCGGATCGAAGAAATCTCAAATTTTAAATCAAAATTACTCGAAGTTTTATAAATTATGAGATGATCTTAGTTACGAGGGTTTAAAAAATATCGTGTCCAATCGTGCTGGATGTGATGTTTATAATCTTTCGGATCGAAGAACTCTCATATTTTAAATCAAATTGTTCACAGTTTTTTGGAAAATCATATTTTTTAAATGCTTTTAAATTTCAAACATTTGGACATAATTTTATCGATTAGGTACCAATTTTTGGGCGTTATGAGGGTGCTAACCCTTCCTCATACGTAACTGATTCCCGAACCCATTTTCTTATTTTTCGTGGACCCAAAAAAAATCAAATGTTTTAAAATAAAATATTTTACAAGGTGATCCAATCACACCTAAGTAAAAAGGGATTGGTGGCGACTTCCATTTTCGTTTTTAAAAGTCGACCCCGTTTTCTAAAACTTTAAAAATGGTTTCGACAATCATGATCAAAGTTTGTTATAATTAATGTTGAAACTCTTGAAGAGATCAAAATATAATTTCTCAAAATTTTTCCTCTCTCATGACTTTCAAAATAATGGTGATATAGATGTTTAGCAAATTTGTTCAAGTGATCATTTAAAAAGCTAGTATTCAAGATTTAATAAGTAGAATATGAGATATTATGTGATGTTGTCATGAAGGGGAGTAAAGATGCGCTGTAGTCTTTTTTTTCCTTAACCAAGGTTTTGTCCCATTGGGTTTTCTTGGTAAGGTTTTTAATGAGGCAGTATATTAATGCGTATTATAGATATGTATACTCTTTTTCTTTCACTAGGAATTTTTTTCCCCATAAGATTTTTATCTTAATAAGATTTTAACGAGCCACATTATCTACTAATTGACATCCAATGGGAGAGTGTTATAAATATTTTATAATACGTATTGGTATAGTTCTAATGTACGCTTTGCGTTAGGTTGTTGGCTTGTAATAAATTATAAATTTAAATATTAAAAATTAAAATTGATTTAAGCCTTTACACACTTTATATATATGGAATTTAATCTTCTTATTTTTATTTTTTAGAACTTAATTTCTATACCTTCGAATTAAAAAATTCAGGTATCAGAATTGTTAAAATTCTTCTACTAAAATTTTTAGTGTGCTATTTTGAAATTAAAAAAAAATAATCACTTGATAGTAATTAAAAAAAAAACATTAAAAATGGTTATATGGATTTTTTCTTAAAAACACACATTTAAACTTGTCATGATAAAATAATCTTTTTTTGGAATAGTGTCTAAAGAAAAATTGGTGCCAACATTTTAATTAAAATAGTATAAGGACTAAGTTATGTAAGAAATTGAAGTATATATATAGAATAAATTTCAAGCTTCTGCACAATATAAGGGCAAAACTAAAATTTAATCATTATCTTATAATATAAAAAAGAAAAATAAATTATATATATCCACAAAATATTTGAATTGAAAAGTTAATGATGTTGAATGAATATGCGGAACAAATCCTTTATATTATATCATTTGGAAGAAACAATTTTTTTTTAAAAAAAATTAAGTGAATGGAGTATAAATTTTAAACATGTAAGTAATTTAAAATTAAAAAAAAAATATAACTATTTTAGCTTTGTTTCTTTATTAGGTTAAATATGAATTTTAAATTAACTCATGTGAATCAATTACTTTAAATATAGATTAAGTAGGGGTCAAACAAGTATTATAAATAATTAACAAAATATATACTCTTATAGTATTTTTCTTAAGGGTCTAATACAAATTTTAATTGACTCTTTAGTTAACATGCATATCAACCCTTTAAATTTATTGTTTTATTTTTTAGGGAATTTTATTTTACTTTTTGCAATGAAAAATTAAAAAATAATTGATAGAATATTTTTAGTTATATTAAATTAAGTTTTGAATTATTGTATATAACAATCTCTTTAAATAATTCATTTAAAAATAATACTCTACAATAAAAAAAATTAAATTTATTTTCAATGAATTCGATATAAATCCTAAATAAATTACCACATAAATTAATTCTTTTAAAATATTATTAAAAAGAGAAAACACAAAACTAAAATAAAAGAACCAAAGGTAATACATGTGTCAAGACGAGAAGACCTAATTTATATATATATATAGAATTTGGTATCGGTTCTCCATTCACCTACTAGTGTGAGGGAGAAAACTTAGGTTGTAAACATTGACATAATTTTTTAATGCTCCGTTTGGGAACTTAGATTTGAAAATTTGGATTTGGATTTCAATTATGTAAATTTTAAGAATGAACTAGACAAATTAGTTGAGATCCAATCTAAAAAGTATAAAAACATGGATTTGTCAAAAACAAAAATATTTTAAAAATTTCAAATTCATTACTAAATAAGCTTCTAACAAATCCATGGATTTGAAAAATGATCACGAATATGACATTTCCAAATAATTTATTACTCAATTTACACTGTTTTTGAAATCCAATTCTAAATTCTGAAATATTAGTTCCCAAACGCTACCTTAACAAATTGACTTCAACGAATAAGTGCTCATCCAACTTGCAAACAACATCTCCTTTACATAGGGGTGATATCGGTTCGATTTGGTCAAGTTTTTTTTTAAATTTTTTAAATCGTCAATCATAATTTGGTTTAGCTTAATTCGGTTCTCTATTTTTCATATTAATTTCTTAATTTAATTTTTTAAGACTTATTTTGATAAAATAAGATTTGTTTTATAACTTTTAAATATTATTTAACAAATTTTGAAGATTATTTTTATAAATATTTCAAGAACTTCTAAATCATTTTCTTTATTTTAAATATAAAATATTTATTTCTATATCATAAAAATTAAAATTAATTATATATCAAATAAAAATAGAATTTAATTCAATTTCGGATAACTATAACTTTTTAAAGACTGAAATTTGGATTTGATGAGGGTTTTTTCTCTACCCAACCTTTACATATTTGTTGACGCTTTTAATTACACAACAAAATGTAATCGTGGAATAGTGAAATGCCTACTAATATGATCATGTTAACATATTGTGTCTTTTCATATCATCAATTGATTTTTATATTATATAAAGTAAAGGCTAGTATATATAAGTTGCCCTAATTGATTTGACCAAAATAATAATTTCAAAAAGTCAAACAAATTAGAATAATGAAGGATTTTTTATTAATAATAATAATAAGAATAATAATAATAATCAATGATTTCAAATCGCATGAATTGGAATAAGATAAATGAATTAGTTTATATTTTAGTTTAAAAAAGTTAGATACATTGGATTTGGAGTGGTTTAGATACATTGGATTTAATTATGCTTTTAATCTCTATTTTTGAAATTTAGCATCTCAATTTCTAATTCTTTGGTTTTTGAAATTAAAAAATATTTGGTAAATAGAAATAAAATTTAATAATGAAAATATAAAAATACATTTGGTACTATTTTATCAAAGGCCAATTATTAACAAAAAAAACTCCATTTTATTGTGATTGAAGGCAAAAGACAATAAAGGTTTTAAGTTAAAATAGGAATTAATTTGGATTTCATCAGTAAAAATTAACTAAAAGGAAATGGCATCATTGATAAAATAATACAAATTTAATCAGAATTTTAATTAAAATTTTCATATTTGATAATAAATATTTTTACTAGGGATTAATAGAAGATGATGATTTCCTTGGGGTAAAGAATTAAATATATTTATGAAAGAAAAAGGGAGTTTTTTTTTTGCTTTTTTGTTTTTCGAGAAAAAGAGTTTAATTTTCACCATAGATTGAATCCTGATCCAAGTGTTTAAAAATTTTTATTTACTTTTTTTTTTATATAATAGTATATATAATAGTTTAAATCAATTCAACATGATTATAGAATATAATTAAATATTTATAGTATTTTATTTATTTAAAATTTTAGTTTTAATCTACTAGTAAAAATGTTTTCTTATGTCTAGGTAAGAAATAATTTAAATAATTTTTTTTTTACCTATCATCATTATTATCATCTTCAATCAACATTATTCTTGTTTGTCAATTTATTTCAAATATTTGAATTTTGTCACAACATCATTAAACATTAGATTTGAATTTTGGTTATGTGATACTTAAATATTAAAAATAATTTGAATAAAAATTAAATATCATAAAATTATCTCATAATCGGTTAAACTTATCTGGATACCATTTTGAAAAAAAGAATAATACTTCATTGAGAACCACAAATTTAACACTCCATACTTGTAACTTATTATACTGCTAACAATAAACCCTAATAAGTAATACAAAAAATCAAAATTTCCCCGTGACTACTTGAATGTTAATGCATCTATTTATAGTATTAAAATTTATTTTAATTGGTGTATACTTATAATAAATCTAAAATAATTAGTAAGGAACAAATCACTAATTACTAATTAAGTGGTATAAGAGTTGTTGTATGAATTTATTATTATGATTTATTTTAAATAATTATTTTTTAAAGTTAATTTAGTAAAATAAATAATTCAAAAGTTTGCTTTTTAGTTTTTATAGTAACAAATGTGTTCCCTAAATTCTGAATTAGTTTAAATGATATAATATATACCATACATAATCACTTGTATAAGTTATGAAATATTAATTTAATTAGAAAAAAGAAATAAATTTATTAGTATGTGATTTACTTCTACCAAGTTTATTTCAAAGGTAACATATATTAATAAAAAGGAAACTATCCACTTCAAATAAGAAAATAAATTATAAATTGTTCATTATTTATTTTAAAATGCTTTTAAATTCCATTATTTTTATAATTTATATCACATAATAATTATAATCTATTTTCAGAGGAAACTAGCAAGCATTAATAGAGATTGTATTGTGTGTATATATAAGTTGATTAAAATTCCAAAACTTTATGGTCTTCAAAAAAAAAAAAAAAAAAAAAAAAAAACAGATTTGGAAAAGAAATTGAGGATTGTTTCTTTTCCTAACTTTCTATTATTATTAGATCTCCACCAGTGGTCATGAAAGTGAAAACAATGATTGTTTTTCAAGTGACAGTTCCTTCAAACATCACGAGCTAACTATGGAGAGATTGGCGGTGTTTGTAGAAGAGAGTGGAGGGTGGTATTTCGGCATAACTGTTTAGCCAAACTGTGACGGGGATGTGGCCCAGGTCTGAGATGTTTTGAACAACATTGGGAATATTATTGGAACCTCCTGTTGCAGGAAATGTCTTTTGTTGTTTTGAATCTTTGATGCTTTTGTTAAGTATTGATTCGGTTAACCTAATTTTGAACCAACATAGAAAATTAGCAAGAGCGAATGGGTACCCTACAAATCAACCCACCTCGAGTTAAGGGACGGCATTAACTAATTTAATTAATAATATCATCAAAAGTAAACTTGAATTCCATTTTTTAAATCAATATTCTCCAAAGAATACCCTATTTTACATCCATTTTTTATTATCTTTGAAACATTTGAATATATTTAATTTGCTTATACCAATGGGCAGGTTTCATTTACAAAACTTGAGAGTCAACGGTATATGCATGCATTTTTACATAATTTTCACATTTTATATGAATAGGGATCACATTATTGTCATTCTCATGTCCAAATGTTGACTTAGCCAACCTAGCTACTTGAATTTCCTTAGAAGGGACTTTTAATTATAAAATGAGTTTACTTTTTCTATCTTGTTCTCATATACCCAGTCTCGTTATCATATACCTAATCCAATTACTTTTGTTTTTAGCATATATATAATATATTCATTTAAAACAACAATGACATATATAGTAGACACATAAAAATAACCTTATATTTTCTTTTATTTACTATTACTGATTTCATATTAGCAAATCCACACATACTTAAAAGTATGTAATAAAAATATTAAAAATATATAAGACATGTCACAATATGTAGTAGAAGAAACTATTTAAACTAGCCAAGCATTGTGGAATCTGAACCTACGACTTCAAGTTTTTCCAATTCCCAATTTTAACCTTTCAACTAAAGTTTCATTAATATTCTATACAATTTTTTTAAATCAAATTTATATTTCACTCAATTTGTGTAGATATAATATCTATAAATAATGAGTTAGAATGTATGTTAACATCTAAATTTACACATTGATAATATATCATACAATTTCATTTATTAAAAATATAGTTAGGTTAAAATATGACATAGGTCCCTATACTCTTTACAAATTTAAAATTTAGCCCCTTTGTTTTTCAAATTCCAAAATTCAGGTTTAATTGATAACACTATTTTTCTTTGTCAAATTTGTTGGGATGACAATTTGAAAAAAAAAAAAACTCACTTAGTAGCAATGTAAATAAAAAAATGACATTGTAATAAACTTAAATTTAACAAAATAATTTTAAAAATGCTAACAGAAAGACATGAATTTTGAAATCAAAAAGTAGAGAAACTAAATTTCTAAAAAAAAAAAAATTCTAAATTTACGAAAAATACAAAAACTTATCATAGTTATATAGTTATTAGTGAAATATTGTCATGCAGTTACTGAAATGTATAAATTTATATATTTTAATACAAACCCAATAAACTTATTTGATAATGATTACTCAAAAAAGAACTGATGTATATATAATGTTTAATTGTATGTGGGAGGTTTTACATATTTAATTAAATGTATACCTAGTCAAAGCTCAAAAGAAAAGGTTTTTGTAAAGACGAAACTTAACAAAAATTACAGTTAGTATTTCTATTGTTTCTCATGAAAATGCTTTCGAAAAGGGGTACATTTTAGTCTAATCTAAACCTTCAACTTCACGACAGAAAATAATTACAATATGGTTACAAATAATGGTATTAGTTATAGTCTGTTTGGTATGGTGGAAAGCATGGGGGATAGAAGGGTAGGTAAGGGCTCTGATCTTCAGAAAATGTAAAATTCTAGTTTTAGTCTCTTAAAAGATAATTAAATTATAAATTAATATATGATAAAATTATACTTTAGCTTCCTAAAAAATAAAAATAAAATTATTTAGTCCCTTCAAAAATAATGAAATCATAAATTAATAAAGTATAAAGTTTATATTTTGACATCTCAAAAATTTATAATTCAACTTCGGCCCCCTAAAAAAATTTCTAGATTTGCTTCTGATGGAAAGTAGTCACTTTTTGGGGAATTTAATCCGTTGGGAAGTAATTCTAACTTTTGATATATCAAATTTTATTTATTTTCCTTGGCAATGTAATTCTCATGATAAGAGGTGAGAAAGTTACTTTCTCATATATATTGAAAAGTTAAAAAATATTAAGATAAATTAACCCTATTTTATATTGGTTTAGCGTATTAGTTTACTAATAAACATAAAAACAAGAAGTTATTGCTTTCTTCCTTTGTCCTACTACTTGATTTTCTCTATTACTTCAAGAGATTCTTCGCAAGTATTATGTATGCATAATTTTTTTTTAATTTATTCCAAAACAAGTTTTATATTTAACTGATTTTATAAGTGCATTATTATATTTAGAAAATATATGTAGGACAAAATTGAAACAATTTTGCTTTCAATCAAGATAATAAATTAAAAAAATATATCAACTAAAATTTATTATTAATTTAATCCAAATATTTGTTAAAAATAAAGTTTATTATAAAAATTAAATACATGAATATTATCTTTTATTAAAGGGTAAATTCATAAATTATCATTATATTTTTAGAAAAGTACTTAATGAACCGAGCGTGATAATGTAATTTTCCTAGGATTTTGATCAATACTTTCAAATGAATACCAAACATTATAAAGTAACTTCCCCAGTAATCACATTCCTAACAATCACATTCTAAGGAATCGCATTCTATTGGATTCATAACATAGGAAAGTAGCAAACGCTATGTTTTGCTTTCTTAAATTATAGTAGAAAACGAGGTTGTTTGTTAGTGCTAGTTATAATTGTTGGTTGCAATGTCAATTGTAACTTAAGAAATATTTGATAGGATATTATAACTTGCCATTTTTAATTGGCTAGTAAACTCCAAGCGACAATTTGATGACCTGTATGGTGGATCGATGCTAAGAAATAATGTGTAGCTCTATAGTTGTATGTACACTAGGGATGATAATGGAATGGGACAGGGTGGATGTTGTCAAATTCATTTCCGCTCCTCAATTGGCACATGATGCTCCTTCATCTGCCTCACTCCACTATAGATATATAATTTTGAAAATTACTAGCACCTTAGTGAATGTTGGATGCATCAATCTCTGCATCGCTTTGCCTTAATTTAATTTTTATTAGTTATTTTTAATATTTTTAATTTTTTAAAGATATATAAATATTTAAACATATACCTCCACTTAAAAAAAAGATCACTCCTTTAAAGCAACTCCAAATCAATCCCGGGGGTAATGTAGACATATACTTTTCTAAGGTCGTGAAACAAATAATGTTTAAACAAATTTTAGAAATTATACTAAAATTGGGATATGCAATAATAATAAAAAACTCGTTGAACATTTTTCCCTGTGCTCTCTGAGCTTTTCTCTGTTTTGCGGTTTTGGTTTCCCCGTGAGCGGACGCTGGGCTGACGGGTTGGCGCCGCTCACATCTCCGATCACACTCTTTCCTCCCTTGCTTCAGGCAACGACAATGGCTGGAGTGTTTGAGAACTTGGGCTGGGCTTATTAAAGCTGTTGGATTAATTGGAGCTTTAAACCTCTTTGTAATGTAGCCTTTGATGTTTTAATGAAATGCTTTTATCCTTCAAAAAAGATTGGGATATGCAAATCATAAATCTATTATTTCTGTTACGCTTTTTCAGTGTAAACATATTAGCTTCAATTAGGTGAATGGAGAAACAAAGTTGTTGGGGATGCATTAAAAAAATTTCAAATAAAATAAACTAATTAATAAATATACAAGTTGACAACTATTTTTTTTTTTTTTTTTTTTAGCGATGATGAATCAAAGAAATCCAAAGTATAATTGACATCTAATTTTGGTTTTTGTAAGATGAAGGGACTACCCAAATAAATAATTATTTTTTAACATTAAGGAAAAAGAAAAAAGAGATGGGAGTCCTTGTATATTTGGAATGGTTGGAAACAAAGATCGCAAGAAAGGTCCCACCCGAAACTGGGGATAGCCGTTGGATTATTTAAAAGTTTTTTTTGTTGATGCTGTGGGTTCACCCCCCCAAATTCTCAAATTTATCATATTGGGAACGCAAATACCACAGCGGTAGACACGCTCTCCATTGCGAAATTTATCCCTTCCTTTTCATCTATTGACAAATCCATCCCTTATGGCGAGTTTTTCCTTTTGGCTTTATTTGAGACTGTCACTGGAATTAAAAGTTCAATAATGATAAAGACGAAGAGTAGTTGGGTCCAGTCCAAAATGGTAATAGAGATTAAATGAATTGGAAAATGTCGTCTGAAATTGTAAAATTGATGTCCAAAATTGAAGTGGACTAAGGTTCCACATCTTGGAAAACAACATCATATCTTGAAATCTTCGCTAAGGTTGAATTGAATGCACAGTTGAATTTCCACACATGCTATCAATTTTATTTTCCATAATAAAAATGTCACACCCTACAATTTCCGTCTCCTTTTCATATAATAACATTGTTGCGTCTTGACTTTTGGAGTCATACAAACCGCCAATCTTTCAAACCTCAATTTAATCAACTTTACAATTTTAATTAATTTTGATGGTAACAGTTTTATACTAGAAATTAATTTTTATATTTATGACACGATGTTAGTAAAATAAAAATAAAATATGACATGGTAAAATTGCATTTATAAATGCAATAAAGTTTCAAGTCATATCCCATCTTGCACATTCATTTTTTTATATAAAAATATAAAAAACATACTTTATAAAAATAAAAAGGTTTTTGGTAATTTTACAATTGAGTTAAGATTCAATTGGTAGGTTATACCTCTCCGCAAAACACTTAAATATAAAGATATAAAAGGGTCTTTGTAATTTTTCGATTGAATCGAGACTTAGTAGTGGGTGACACCAATTTAGCAAAACGTTAAAATATATAGATAGATACTATATATTAAGCCATTAAATAAGTTGGTGTTATGAGTCAATTGGACACTGGATACCAACTCAGTTGGGTATGAGTAAATTATTATTATTTTACAAAGTAAATTATATTATTTTGAGGGTATTTTTAGTTTTTTATATCTTTTATATAAAAAATAAAAATATGATGGGATTTGAAGCTAAGACA
Organism: Gossypium sturtianum; assembly: GCA_025698515.1. NCBI lineage: Eukaryota > Viridiplantae > Streptophyta > Magnoliopsida > Malvales > Malvaceae > Gossypium > Gossypium sturtianum. The sequence goes on along the minus strand of CM046951.1, from coordinate 96,187,889 downwards.
TTACAATTTGAGTTAATTGCACCAAACTATGACCTTCATTCTAAATTGGTATTCGAACTTCAAAATATTCTAATTACTTTCCCAAACTATCAATATTAATTAAGTTATTTCGTTATTAAAACCGTTAAATGACACTAGCTAAATTTAAAATAAAAACTTAAAGAAAAATAGAACGATATTGCATAACTTTTAAAAGTAAAAACAAGAAATAAAGTAAAACTGAAAAGAGAGAGAAGGAGAGGGAGAGAGAATGATAAAGTTTCTATAAAAGCTTTGAAAACCTTAAAACTAATATTTTTAAAACATAATTTTCACAATATTTATTTTTCTTAAAATTTTCATTTTAAATTATGTCACATAATATAACAGCCCATTTTCAGTGGTGTCGAAAATAGTGGTTTCAAGACCACGACTCTGACAAGTGAGTTATTATTTTAACATTTATTTAATGTTTATAAGGTTAATTTAAGGTAGTATTAAATTTTTGTTAAGAAATGTTGAAGTGGCAAAAGTGAGTTTCTATTAGTTAAAAGGGCTAAATGGCTATGGAAAGGAAAACTAATGAACTTAGATGGTAATTATATCATAATTAAGTTAGTGGAGAGTTATGGACAAGAGTTAGTTGAAAATTTTCAATTATTATAAGGGTAAAAATGTAAATTAGTAAATAAAAGAATAATAAAGTAAATAAAAGATGAAAGAAAATTATCATATTTGTTTCTTCTTCACCTAAAAACCGAATAGCCATTATTGGGGGAGGAATAAGCTTCGGTTTTGAGTTTTCTTCTTGCATGATCAAGATAAACAACAACTGGACTTAAATAGGGGAAAAGCTAAAGCTTTGGACTATACTGCAATTTGGTTATTGCAACCATAGTTGTCGAGATAAGTTTGTATAAATTACACTCTTATTAATGATAGTTTGATTGATTATCGGTTATATTGTGTTTATTATAAACTGACTTGAAAATGCATGTTTATTGATGCTTTGAGTAATTGACAGATAAGTAATCTCGTTTGAACCTTAAGAATTATTAGGATACGAATGACATGTCATTAGGGATTTCATGTATCAGGTGTTGGTCTTGAATGTCCTACCGATGGCTGAGGTCCTGTATTTGTTGCGGATTCTCCATAGCTCGTGTGGGCAACATCGTAAAGCTAACATTCCAACCAACAGCTCGTGTGAGCAGACCCATTTCACAACTCGTGTGAGCACTATTGAAAATGAAAGGTTACAGTTATATGGAAAGGCACACTATGTGTGAGCGTTCCCGAGTATCTAATGCAATTCTAGATGGTTCAACGGGTAAGTAAAGGATAATGGCATGGTATGTATACAATTGGATATCGGTTTATGATTTTATGAAAAGGTTAATGTGGTAAATGATGTGTACATGAAAATCTACTTATGATATGGTTGAACTTACATGTATCATGTATGAACTTACTAACTTGTGAGTTTGATGGTGTTTATATAAGATTTTACTAAGCCTATGGTCTTGGTAATGATGTTATGCTTACTTTATAAATTGCACTTAAGAATGGTAAGTTATGTTTGAGTTTATACGAGCTTACTAAGCACTAGTTGCTTATGTAGTTACTTTCCTTTATTTCATAGATTATCGGAAGCTCAATCGGCTGGAAGCTTGTCAAAGATCTATTAGACTATCCAACAACCATTTCGATAGTTTTTGAGTTATTTTGGCCAAGGTTATAAATGGCATTTATAGGACCTTTTTATAATGGTAGTTCTCGAATGTGTTAATGATCAATTTGGTATGTATATTCTTTTGGAGTATATATCTTGTTGACAAACTTTTAATGCCTTGATAAGTTTAAGTCTTTTGGCCACTTTAAAGTACTTGAAATATATGGTCCTTATGGTATGTTTATGATGACATGTGAATGGTTATAATTGATGTCACTTGGTAGTTAAAGGAACTAGGTTTTGTGCTTGAAATGTGACTATATTGCTTTGTTTTGGTTTAATGATGTTTTGGTATAAATGTGGTGCCTTTGAATGGAATATTGGTTAGGTGAAATAGGTTGATTGAAATGGTATGTTTATATGTGGTTGAAAGGTGTTTAGGTCTTTTGAATGTATGCACAAATGGAATGTTTGATTGGGTATATTTTGATCTTGAAATGGCTTGATTTTAGGGTCAAATTATGGAGCACACGGCTTGGGACATGGGATGTCACACGGCCTGGCTACACGGCCGTGTGTCACTTGTTATTATTGGTGTAAATTTCATACGGCCTAAGACACAGCCATGCGTATCAAGTCAGTGAGTTACACGGCCTAGCACACGGCCTGCGACACGGCCATGTGTCACAAGTCAGAGAGTTACACGGTTTAAGACACGGGCTAGGACACGGCCGTGTGTCCCTTTGTTCGATTGTTACACGGTCTGGGCTATGTCACATGGCCTGGCCACACAACCGTGTGACCCCTGTTTTCAAAATTTCTCATTTTTTCCCAAATTTTCTGATTTGTTTCAAATTAGTTTCGAATTACTTCTAAATTGTTTTTAGGGCCTCAGAGGCCCGATTTAAGGCCCAAATGTATATGTTTGATAGGTTTTTAATGGGTTTATTAAATTAATATTAAATGATTATTGTTTGAATTTGCATGGTAATGCTCTGTAACCCTAATCCGGCAACGGAGACGGGTTTGGGGTGTTACACATAAGATTTGATGGGTCATTTAATAATTAAATTGACAATTTTAGTAACAAAAGAACCTAATGGATATAACTTCAATAGTTTAGGGATGTAATTAGAATAATTTGAAGTTTAGGGACTAATTTAGAATGAGAGTTATAATTTAAGGATGTTTGGTAACATTAACTATTATAATTTTGAACGTCTTTATCATTTTAGCTCCCTCATTTGTTTTTATATTGATTTTTTTATAAATATATTTGTTACATGATTCTGTTTTTCACTTATATTGTGGATGTCTCATAATATCATTATTTTTTCCGTGTCTTAATTAATTATATAATTTTATGTGATATAATAAATTATATTAGCTATGCTTAGACAAAAATTATATTAGTTTGTCATAAATGTGTTCATGTGTCGAGCCAGGTCAGATTCAGGTGGGCCTATTCATAGTATTAACATACTTATGCTAGCCCAAGCCCAGCTCGACTTGAAATATGAATTTAAAAATTTGCCCAAGCCCGTCCATATTTGTAGATGGCTAACCAAAACCCATTTAGACCCGCTTATATTATATTAATACTTTTTAAAAGATAAATATTTATATTATTTTTATTTTAAATTTTAATAAATTTATATGTTTTATATATAACTAACTTACATTATAGTATTATATATTACTATAGATTTAAATTTTAAGCATTATAAATTACATAATATATGAAAAATAACATTCAAAGCTTAAACCCGACCCATATTTTAAGCAAGCTTATTTTTTTGACCCAAGCCCATTTTTCGGGCGTACTATTTTTGTTCAAACCCTCCCAAGTTTTGGGTAGGCATTCAGGATTGGATAGATAACTTGACCCTTAAACATGTCAAGTCTATCATTAATCATCTTATTAACAAAAGTTAATTAATCAACTGATAAAATTTTTAAGTTCTATACAATGTTTTTTGAACCACACTGTCGATTGAATTGGTCAGGCTACTAGTTTGTTAGCCTAATCGGTTCAACCGATCTTAATAAAAATTATTAAAAAAATAAAATAAAAAAATCGATTCAACTAGTTTACCGTCTAATTCAATCGATTTTTTCCTAGTTCAACCGACAGTACCGATTCTTGAGTCAACAAATTCAAAACCCCTCTCTGAGCTTATATTGTAACCTATTCTAACAAAGTTATCATCACCGCATGAATTTGGTTGTTTGAAAACTATTAGAAAACTTTTGATGTCTAACCTAATTGCAAATTAAAAATATGTATATTTCTTTGTTATGAATATTGTTAACGGGTTGTTTTTTTTTTGTGAATTATAAGAGAAGGGTAAAGTCTTAATAGTAGCGCGACTAGTGCGATTCACACCCAAGTCACACCTGGAATGATAAACACCTTGACCATTAGGCCAACACTCGGGGTTGTGTTAACGGTTTCCTTTAAACACTATTAAATTAAATTATTTAATGGATAATTTATACTATTATATATAAAAGGAAGATCCTAAAACCTTCTTGCTTTGACAAGTGTCGTTACTTTTTTTACATTATTAATAGTAATGGTTAAATTTCAATTTTGGTCTCTTTATTTCTTTAGATTATATAAAAAGGGTCAAATTTCAATTTCAATCTCTATATTATACTCAAATTTGAGATTTAACTTTTATAATTTAAATTTTAACATAATTTGATACCTCAACATTTACGTCAGTAGTTAATCTAAATATTTTATTCTAATTAAAATGCTAACATAAATTTTAAGAATTGTTAACATCATTAAAATTCTTTGTTAAACTCATGTCCATTACAATACCCTTTTTTTGTCACATGATTATCGAGTAAATACTATTTAAATTTTAAAATGTCACATTGGTAAAATTAACATAAGAATTTTAATAGTGTTAACAACTGAACATGAATTTTTAAATTCTAAAATTAGAGAGATTAAAATTTTAAAAGTAAAAATACGAGAACTAATTTCTAAATATATAAAGAATATAGAAAACAACTAATTAATAAGTAATGAGTTGGTTTGAATTTAATTTTATTTTCTAAATATGTAAACTCCTAAAATGCGTGCTGCACTATTTAGCAAACTTTCATACATTGAAAGTTGTTAGAATTACATTTGTGTAAGGGATCTTCAACATTCGTCCAGATTTTATGGTGATTTAGATGAAAATATTAAGTTTGAAAAATGGAATAAAAGAATAAGTTGGATTATATTTAGATTCTAATATTAAAAGTAGCCCAAACTTAACCATGTTGAGGGTTTTTTTAATCAATATAGTAGATTATTTTATAAATTATGTAACTTATATCGTATAATTAAATATATTTGTAATGTAAATATTAAAAAATATATTTAGTTGTTTATGTAAAATTTTAAAATCATGATATTATGCAAATAAAAAATTAATATTACATAATTAATAGTTTTTGGATATTTAGAATAATATGATTTTCGTAAATATAAAGAATTACATGATGCAAATTTGGAGTCGACCACTGGATTTGATGAAGAAGAATATCACGATAAATTGATTTCTCTCTCTTAACATTCTTTTTTCATTTTGTTACATAAGTCTTAATTATGGGTGTTATAAACTTTTTTTCATTAATTTTATGTGTGCAACCCTAATAAGTAGAGGGATGATCAATTTATAATGATCAACTTTTAAATCGGCATGTCCATCAAGTAACCGAATGAACGAATAAAATTTAATTTCTATTAAAATAATTAACTTAATCACTTTAAATTGAATCACTTTATTTTAAACTTAATCGAGTCTATAAATATGAGCAAAATTCTTACGTTCTCCTACTTGACACACGTGCAATGAAACATAAACTTCAATATCACAAACATTTAGTCTACATAGCAAAATAACATCCGTCATTATTATCATGTTATAGTGATTTGCAAATGTAAGTTATGGAAGCAATTACAACTTAATATAATGTCTTTGAATAACATCATGGCCACAACAATATTTAATAAAGATTTTTCTCTGTTAAAAGATTTCAAATAAATTGTGTACACACAAATACTATAAATAGAAAAATCAATAATTGAACTCAAGTGTCACATTATCATAAAAAATCATCCCAATACAACCAAGACTCGTTCTATGTGCATATTCCTTCAATGTCTTTAATTGTAAGCTTTTAGTTAACGGATTTATAATCATGAGACCATTTCAAATGTGCTTTATATGCATAATAAATAAACATATATCTTAAATTTTAAATATAAAATAATCAAATATAAATATTAAAAGTTATATTATAAATAAATAAAAATAAACACACAAACGATAAAAATAATTTGATTAATATATAATAATTAAACAACAAACAAGTTTTAATTAAATGATTTATTAATCTAGCTTTAAATGAACAAAAATCGAATATTCATAATTTGTTCATCGAACACTCTATTCATTTATAACTTTAGTCTTACGCAATATACCTAAATCATTCACAACAAGCAAAATATCATCAACATATAGAACTAAGAAAATGAACTTACTCCAATTGATCTTTTGATATATACGTTGATCAACAATGTTTTCTTGAAAATTAAAAGGCTTTATGGTATCATTGAACTTGATATACTATAATTGTGAAGCTTGCTTAAGTTCATATATTGGATTTTTCAATTTACATACTATATGACATTTTGCTTCAATTGAGAAACCTTCAAGTTGGTCCACATAAGCTTTTTCCTCAAGATCTCCATTTATGAAGACTATTTTTCACATTATTTTGGTGTAACTTTAAATCATAATGAGAAATAAACAAAGTAATAATTCTTAAAGAATCTTTCTTAGAGATTGGAAAGAAAGTCTCTTTAATAATTCTTAAAGGGGTAACCTTTGACAACAAGTCTAGATTTATATTTTAATTTTGTCATTTGTGTAATAGTCCGTTTTTCAGTGGTACCGAAAACAATGGTTTCAGAACCCCGATCTCCAATGATCGAGTTAGTAAATATTATTTATTAATATTTATGAGTCTATTATAGTGATATACTGAGTTTTGATCTGATAATTTTATTGAACGGTTAGTAATTAAGGTACAAGAACTAAATCGTAAAAATCATAAAACTTTATCGCTATTGATTTTTGTCGTAACCATTTTTTGGTAAAACAGTAAACGACGCGGTCGACTCGATTTTTGAAACAAAAAGGAAGGGAGTCGCCACCGATCTTTATTTGGGTGTGATCGGATCACCTTCGTTTTAATAAAACGTCTCGGTTTATCAAAAAGATGCTTTTGGTCTACGAAATTTGAGAAAAATGGGTTCGGAAGTCAATTACGTGCGAGGAAGGATTAGCACCCTCGACACGCCCAAAATTGGTACCAAACTGATTGATCGATGTCCTATTGTTAAAAACTTAGAAATGATTTGAAAATAGATACTTTTATTTCCAAAACTTGAAGGAATTGGAAGGGACGTTAAGACACTCTTAGTCTCGAAGAGATAAAGCATCATGTCCAGTAAGTTAGGCGCAAATACTTTAGACTCCCGAAACTAAGCTCGCTTTTTAAAACTTAGTTTTATATTTGAAGAGGAGCTTCATTCATTTGTCAAACGAGAAATCGAGAACCCATAAGTTAGGCTCGTTTTCTCGAAGGTCCAAATTAGGGATATTGCTCCTATTTTAATAGGAAAAGAAACTTATCCAAGTATCTAGATGTCAAGTCCATGTAAGTTAGGCGCGACATTTCGAATATCCGAGATTAAGTATTTTGTTTAAAATCTAAATTGCGATTTCAAAAGGGATATCCCGTTGTTTAGCTTTAAACGAGAAGAAACCGGAACCCAGATAAGTTAGGGCTCGATTTACTCGAATTGCTAATACGGAATGTCGATTTAAAATCGGAATTTGTGATTTTGAGAGGGATCTTCCGTTGTTTAACTTGAATGAGAAAATCGTAACCCAGATAAGTTAGGGCTCGATTATCCCGAATTGCTAATACTGAAAATATTGGTCGTTATAAAGATTGAGATGTCGAAAAATAGTGAGATGACGATGAGAATATAAGTAGTGGTGACAGGAAAGTATCGTGACAACGGTGTATATGCATTGACGATGATAGAAAATAATGATAATAATAATGGTGGTAATATAAAATAGGTAAAATATATGCATATTGAGAAATAATATAATGATAGTAGTAATGTGGGGTATATATATATAAGAAAAATGGCGGTAATATACATAAAATAAGTGAAATATTTACATATATGTGAAAATAGTATGATACTAATAGCAATAATGAAATAGATAATATAATAATAGTAATAAATATAATGGTTATAATTTTAAATAAAAAATATAAGTATAGTAATGGTAATGATATTTAATAAAAATAATAGTGGTGAATAATAATACTAGTAATACTGATAAAATAAATAGATAAAATAATAACCTAATATAAGCACCTAAAATGTACACATATGTAAAATATAATAAGATAATAATAGTAATACTAATAACAATAATATAATGTGGTAATAATAAAAATAAAAATAATAATGATAGATAATAAGGTAATTTAAAAAAAATGAGACAATTAAATAATAGCAAAGATGGTAAAATTACAAAATAATCGAAAATGGGTTAAATTGCATTAAAATGAAAGTTTCGGGTCAATTTGTAAATAAAACAGGGGTTTGGGACTAGGAAAACACGCATAAAAGGTGGGGGACCAAAGAGGTAATATTCCCCAGTGAACAAAACGCAGCGTTCGAGGGGGGACTGAATCGCAAATCGTGTGAAATCTCTGGGCCAATATTGCAATAATGGAAAACTTAATTTTGGAAACTAAAAATGCAGAAGGGCTGATTATAAATTTCCCCTCTGGGTTTAAAAACACGCGGATCCTAAGCCGGAGCGGTCGGTCGAATCGGTCACGCCAAACGGCGTCGTTTTGGGGCCATCAAATGCAGCCCTAAGCGGCGTTTTTTAGTCCCCTTATAAATGCAAATTTTTCCTTTTCTTTTCATTTCTGCTTTGCTTGCTTTAAAAAACTAACCCCTCTCTCTTTTTTTTTCTCTCGCAGTCTCTAAAGGAGGAGGAGGATTCCATGAGTCGCCGTCAGCTAGAGCCAAGTCGCTCGCAGTATATTTTTATTACATTTTTACTCTTTAATAATATATTGTGGATAGACCAAGAAGAAAAAAGAGAAAAACTTAAAAATGAAAGAAAATAGGTTACCTCCTTGGCCTCTGTTTTGATCCTTAGGTTTTTAGTGATTTTTTTGTTTACCCTACGCGTACTTTTCTCTAATCTCCTGTTCTTTTGTTTCGATCTCTCTGTTTTTATATTTGAGAAACTGCTTCTATTGGAAAGAAAATGAGAAAAAAAAGGGTCCCGTTCTTTCGTTCCTTCTTTCGGCTTTATAGCCATTTTACATGCTTTTATTGCTTCATCTTGTCTCCTTTACTCCTTGCAGTGCGTGGTGTTGTGCAAGTTGGGGCGATCTTCGGCCGACGGTGGTAGGTGGCCTGCAGGTCGAGAGGGTCGAGGCGGGGCGGTGCAAGTGGGTTAGGGTTAGGGTTATCTGTTTTGGGCTAGGTTTGTTGGGTCATTGTAAAATGGGCCCCGATTTTGGTCTTGTTAGGCTATTGGGTTTTGACGGGCAGAATTGGGCTACAACAATTTTTATTAGTTTTTATATGGAAAATTGACCATAATGAAGCATTAGTGACGGTTAGTGCTTGTTTCTTAGATTTTTTTATGTTAAATTATGTTAAAGTAATATTAGCAAAATGTTAAAACATTAAACATTGTATTATCTTCCTTAATTTTCTTTTCTCCCCTGAAACCACCATTTTTAGAAGGGTTTAGATTCGACCAAGCTTCTCCCTCTTGCATGTAAGTCCTTTGAATGCTCGTTTTTCGTAAATTTTATGTTTTTTGAGATTGTTGTACTTAAGTTAGTTAGCCTAGAGATTAATTTGTAAAAATGTCAAAGATTTTAAAAATTACCATTGTTGTTTTTTGAAGCTTTTTGGATGTTTAATGGTAAATTTTTAAGCTTAGTAACGATTAAGGACTAATTTGTAAAGTGTTTTTTGTTAGTTTTGAGTTTAAGGACTAAAATGTAAATGTGTCAAACTTGATATGGAATTTCTATAAATTATGTTTCTATAGTGTTATATAAGGATGAAATTGAAAATGGATTGAAAAACAAAGTTTAAATGTGAAAGTTATAGTGGTTTCGGTTTTAAGAACTAAATTGAATAAAATGTAAAAGTTCAAGGAAATTTTTTAAAATAAAATTAACAGGTCATATGCATGTATATGAGTGTTATAAGGTATTTAAATTTGATAAATCGAACTTAATTATTATATAGATCAAGTGGAGAAAATTTAGAAAAAAGGGAAAAAATTGCGGAATAATCCCTACGATCCAACTCGTTAGCTGACTATATTAGGTAAGTTCATAGGGTATAGTTATGTACTTTTATGTATCGATTGTAGTTGAATTGTGAATATATCTATAATGTTAGATTGTATTTTTACAATGTTTATAATTTAGTACTAAATGTTAGAAAAGGATTACGGACCTGAGTAGCAATAATAGAATTAAACCAATAAGTATTATTAGGAACTTCAATTAAATTTGGTTCGGAGCATATAAAAGCATAAAAGCTTTTTAAGCCAAGCATAAAAACCTTTATTTTTAAGCCAAGCTTTGTGTCTTTGGCAATCTTTTTAATAATGTCCTATTTTCTTACATAAGCGACACTTATCTGCCATTTTTTCTTTTTTCTCAGCATTAGAGACATTGACAGACGTGTTTTTTTTTCTTCTTAAATTGGTTTTTTCCTTAAGTCCTTTGCTAGTTCTTTAACCCATCAGGTTGATGGAATGACTTCCTTGACTCTTTAATCTTGCTTTCTCTTAAATAAGCTAACTAGCTAGTTTATTAACATCTCACTCATCTTTAATAGTGTTATTGTTAATTTGAAATTACCCAAAATTCAGAGGTAGTGAGTTCAAAATGAATTGCACTAAGAAAGAGTCATCCTGCACCATCCCATAAGGTTTTAAACTTGTCACAATATTAGTCATCTCAATGATATGTTCTTGTATTTCCCTTGTTCCATCAAATTTCATAGTCGTAAGTTGTGCCATTAAAGTGCCAATGAATGATTTGTTTGAAGAATAAAAACGTTTTTCCACAAACATAAGATATTTTTTCGCACTTTCAATTTCCACAAACATAAATTGTGCCATTAACATACTTTATGTTTATCAAAGCTCGACCTGACCTAAAATATGGGCCTAAAATTTTACCAAAACCCATCCATATTTGTAAATAGCTAATCCAAGCCTATTTAGGCCTAATTTTTTTTAAAATAAAAAATATTTTATTATTAATTTAATGTTTAGTAATATAATGTATTTTATTTATTACACTTTTATAAATAGTCATCTTAATATTTTTTTAACTTGATCTCGACCTATATTTTAAACTGACCTAATTTTTTTTTTGACAAAACTAATTTTTTGAGCTTAATATTTTTACTTGACCCTCCTAAATTTCGAAAAAACTTTTAAATTTAAACGATTAACCGGGTACATAATTAAATCTACTATAATCTCGACCCCACATGTTGTTTTAGGGGGTAAGGTTTGTTTTAGTTGGGGGTTAAGTTTTGGGACATTTATTTTCGACGTCCCTTCTCCTATCTCTTGATTGTTTGACAGTAGTATCCTTGTATGAAATCTATTATATTGAAAAAGAAAAGTAAAATAAGGTTGCGTGTCGACTCGGACCTATTCAAGGCTAAACTTATATAAGAACAAAAAAACCTTCCGAAGTTTTACCAAAAAAGAAAACCTTGCGAATCTCGATGATCTGACATTTACAAGCCATTGAGCGTGCTTAAGAATGATATTGCAGGTACAAATGATAGGTATATTATAATTTTAAGCAATATAAATTTTCTGTATGTAGAGAATATAAACAGGTTATAAGTATTTTTACAAAAGAATATATAAACAAAAATGTATGTAGAAAATAGGGCTAAAAAGGCCTGAACTGCAGTAGTAGTTTGGAGGAGAGGAGAGCCGCCACCACAACATCTACGTGTAAGTTTGCATGAAAATGTCAATTGTAAATATAAGATTTCTCATAAGGTTATTATAGGCATTTCTAATGGTCAATTGGAAACTCATTAATCAAGTAAGTCTTAACTCTCTTTAAGCGGTTTCCCTCAAATACTGGTTCTATAAAATAAATAAATGAAATATTTAAATATTAAATAAATATGAGTGCTACACCACATGGATAAAAGAATATATTTAATATACATTTATTAAAAATTATATGAAGATTTTAAAGTTCTACATGAGTGACTTTTTAAGATTTGATAAAAATATAAAAAAGACAAGCTAATTTTGTAGTTAAAATTGTAATTTTATAAAATTATTTTTTTAACCTTTTAATTAAATTAAGTCAAATTATTAAAATTTATTTACTTTTTCATATTTCTATTTTTCGTTTATCAGGTATTTTACAAAAGGACCGCTTTATCTGAAAATATTGTATTTTTCCTGGAAAAATAGTCATAATAGCTTAGAGAGATATACATGAAGGTTTTTTTTTTTTTTTTTTTTTTTTTGTTTTGAAATAAGATATATATAAAGGTTTTGTCTTTAGTTTCTGTGCATTCAATACCATTTTTTTTTCTTTGTTTTTGTTTCTATCTGAGTCTCTCATACTACCAAAAAGAAAATCTCTTCTTTTCTTTCAGATTATAACCGACTCTATTCTTCCCTTTTCTTTTCTTTTTTTTCTCTTTTCTTTCTCATGAGTATTTAGATGGTGATGGAGGTGGAACAAATGATTTACAAAGGAATAAAAGGAAGGTAGTTTTGCCATTAATGGTGAATCCAAGAGCTCGAAGTTTAGCTTAGACTTGGGTTTGGGGTTGGTGTTTGTTTTCATGGCTACCAGTAGAGGAAATTACATGAACCACTCTATCCAGCTACAACACCACCAACAAAATAATCATCATCAGCAGCAGCAACAGCAACATCATCAGCATCAAATACAGGAGCATAATCAACCTCATCTAAACCAGATTCCTTATGCTATGATGCAATCGTCCTCATCATCTTCCATCCCGGGGAACTTCATGTAAATTTCTTTTACAGTGCAAAAACTATACAAACCCAAACTCACAACCAACTCAACCTTTTTTTTTTTTTTTCCTTTTTCATTCATTTTCTGATGGAGATGTTAAGTTTTTGAAAATTTCATTCCTGTTTCTTGTATTCTTTTTGGGGGTGAGCAGCAGCAGCAATAAAGATAGTGGAGCATATGATTTGGGTGAATTAGATCAAGCCCTTTTTCTGTATCTTGATGGACAAGACACTTCAACTGTTCAAGACCAAAGAAGTGAGTCTTCTCCCAAGTTTTCTCTTTCATCCCCTCTCTTTTTGTTTAGCTCAAAAAATATAGGAGTTTTCTTTTCCTTCCTCTTTCTTAATCTCCTCTCTTTTCTGTTAAGAAGATTCTTTTGGAACAGGCCTATTTTGGTCACAGGAAAAGCATGTTTAGCTATTCAACAGATTTAATCTGCCAGTACTTTCTTTGACCTGATCATTTCAGAAGAAAGAAAGATATTTTCAACTTCTTATTTTATTTTCTAACATGATATGAGTGTCTGAATTGGACACCAGTAACAAACAACTCTGTGATAATGAATCCCTTGAAAAAAGTCCTTACACGTTGTACTGAAAAGTGTATATGTGGGGATATGGTTTTTTTTGGGGTGTGTTTCTTTTCTCTTTCTTTTTTTTTTGATGGAATAAAGCTACAAATAATGCTTGAGGATCCCTATGTTTTGTTTAATATATTCGTACTTGTGTTGCCGGTTTGTCTGCCTTCCCTTTCTTCGAAACTTTCCTGTTGAGAGTTAATGGTTACCAGAATTTATATACGCAGATAACTCTGGAATGAGGCCTCCGACTTTGAACATTTTCCCTTCTCAGCCTATGCACGTTGAGCCGCCATCGTCAACCAAGGTGAAACATATTATTTATTCATATTGAGGATTTAGAGTTATGCTGGTGCAAGTATTTTAAAATAATAATTTTCTATGTCTGGGTGTGTTATTTTATGTATATATTCTGTATTTGGTAGACAAATACAGGATTGGTTTCACCGGCAACTAGTGGTTCAAAGAGACCATCAGAGTCGTCCATGGAGTTGGCCAACGCCAGAAATGATATTTTATCTTCTGCACCCCATCTACCTGTTAAAGCTGTCAAGGTATCATAGGCTAACTCTGAATATAAAAAACCAAATTATTATATATTTTTTCTATATTTAAATCAGGAAACAGAAACATGATGCATTCATCATCTTAACGAGAAAAAAAAGAAAGAGATCCCCATGTTTTGAAAAATGCAAGTTTTAATTTGGCAGCGTGAGGGGAATCGTAAAGGGCCAACATCAAGTTCAGAGCAAGAAGGACCCAAAACACCAGACCCTAAGGTGAATTCCTTCACTATATATATATATATATTCCCCCCTTTGAAGGACTTTTTTTTTTTTGTTTATGTAATTTGTTTGGACAATTTCCGAGTAGACATTGAGGAGACTTGCTCAGAATAGAGAAGCAGCAAGGAAAAGCAGGCTAAGAAAAAAGGTCAGCAGAAAAAAAATTGATCATTTTTCTCTCTTTTAAACAAGTTTTGACGATGGGGGTGACGTTGGGGTTCTTGTATTTTCACAGGCTTATGTTCAGCAATTAGAATCAAGTAGGATCAGGCTAACCCAACTGGAACAAGAACTTCAAAGAGCAAGAACTCAAGTGAGACATCTCCCTTATACCTTTTATACATATGGTTTGTCCCTATATATATATTTGAGTATAAGTTTGAAGATCTTGTTTTACTGTTTAGGGCATGTTTTTCGGTGGTGGCAATATCCTAGGAGGAGACCAAGGTCTTCCTGTTGGTATTAACAGCATAAGCCCAGGTTTCTATACTAAAAATAAAATGCTCTCTCTCTCTCTTGCTTCTTTTTGAGTTTTTAATGGCTATATATATATATATATATCAACTGAAATTTATATGGTTCAGATGCTGCCTTGTTTGACATGGAGTATACAAGATGGCTAGAAGAGCATCATCGACTAATGTGCGAGCTTAGGGCAGCAGTTCAAGAGCATCTACCGGAGAACGAGCTTCGTATCTTCGTGGACAACTGTTTAGCACACTTGGACCAAGTGATGAACCTCAAAAGCATGGTGGCTAAAACGGATGTCTTTCACCTTGTTTCTGGCATGTGGAAGACTCCCGCTGAACGATGTTTCATGTGGATGGGGGGTTTTCGCCCATCTGACCTCATCAAGGTACCTTAACACACTAAATCCTAATCACTACCATACATCTATTGTAAAAACTCTAAGAATAATCCCACTAATTATATTCATTTTCCTCTATATTTCACCTATTTTGTGTTCTTCTCTCTCTCTATAAAGTCTTTCCCCGTATATATTTCCTTGGACATTAAAAAAATGCGGGATATTAGTGAAAAAGGAGGATATTTTGAGACAAAGCAGGAGGCTAGTGGTGCTTTTAATTGCATGAATGCACAACCTAGAAAATTCCTATTATTACTCGTGTTTTTTAATTATTATTATTTTATTTTCAGGTGATACTGAATCAGATAGAGCCACTGACGGAGCAGCAGATAATGGGGATATGTGCCTTGCAGCAGTCGACACAGGAAGCTGAAGAAGCTCTAACACAAGGCTTGGAAGCTCTGAACCAATCTGTTTCTGATATTATAACATCTGGTTCACTGAGCTGCCCTCCTAATATGACTAACTACATGGGCCAAATGGCTGTCGCCATCAACAAGCTCTCCACCATTGAAGGTTTTGTTAGACAGGTATGCACTCCCATCTTATACACTCCTACTACTATGATATTATTATGGTTTGATTTTCTCTGTGCTTGTGGACCCCCCCAAGCCTCATCAATGATGATGAATTCAGGATCATCAATATATGTGTGGGAAAAAATCTGGTTAAACCTAACCCCTCCCCCCTCATGCTTTCCATGAAATTACTCCATCCGTGTCTCCTCATGCTGATGTGGTGGTTCCTTTAACAAAGCTATTATCCACATAAGATGACTGGATCGTTTCATGCATTTCTATGAAAGTGACATCTGCATGTAGTACGTAGTCTTTTAGGTTTTAAACTTCCCATGCCATCTAAGGACCATCTGAAAAGAACTCAGCTTGTCTGACTTAGGAAGTTTCCCTATCCAAGTATCTGCAACAGACTAGTATATGTTTATAGCATTCTATTTAAGACTTGAATCACTTGCAGTAGAAGAATCAAACTCTATTTCATTTAGCCTAGGAATTGTAACAATGGGTGTGCCTAAAGCAAGCATGGCAATTTGTCGACAATAATGAACTTGTTACCTGATGGGCAGTATAAATATGAAAAAGCTATAACCAAGTCAAAAGAATATTTGCATTTTCACGTGCTTTCTCTTTCCTCTGGTAAGTAATGTATATAGATATCGACATCAAAGCTCAAAAGAGATCCCTCCTGCCCGTATTTTGATGTCATAGTCATAACCGTTTGACTTAAAGACATCACATCCTTTTTGACTATTCTTTCAATTTTAGGCCGACTCTCTTCTCCCACATCCCCACATCCCCACATCCGTCCATCCTTTGCTCACAGTGAACTTAGAGTTATGGTAATTCGGGGATTAGGGCATTTCTAGTTCAACATTTTGAAGATTTAGGATAGGTGGGGTCGTAGGCCCTTTGAAATTATTGGTCCATCACTAGGAAAAGAAAACGTTAAATCCTAAACAATTTAGGACCCCTTAAAGTCAATTGTGTAAGCAAGATGTTCACCTACAGGACATGTTCATTGAAAGCCTAGTTAATTGACCACATTTTTATATTCCTAAGCTGACTTATGGCTACCCTTAAATTTTCAGGTCCTCTAGGTAAGTAGTTACCATCATCACGTTTCTTTGAACCAAGGGTAGAAATTAAAATGAAATTAAACAAGTATTAAGTGAAGGTTTCGAATTGATCACCTTGGAATTATCTTTTACTTGTATGTCAAAACCCTTCTAGACAAGGTAAGTAGAAACCATACCCCACAAGTAAATTTGAACTAAGAAAATGAAAATGCCCTAAATTATTCCTTTTTTCAACCTCTCTATTCCTTAATTTCCCATTTTGACAATCAAAACACCCATGGTGCCACAAAGTCAGGGGTTGATAGCCAATGTGAAGTTTAAGTAAGCAAATTTATCTTCAATTCTACCCTCAAAGTCAAGTCAATACATGTTTAGTCTTAATGTTACCTTTCAAGTTATTGACTATGTAACATGTAATTTTTTTTCTTTACAATTTACATTTATATGAAAACTTTATAAAATTGAACTTTTTCCATTGATACATATAATACCTAAAATTTTTCTCTATTTTAGCATATATATTTCAGATAATTTGCTTTTAAGAAAAATGTTTAAAAAAACTTACAGGCGGATAATCTGAGACATCAAGCCATACTCCGATTACATCAAATCCTGACGATTCGTCAAGCTGCAAGATGTTTGTTGGCGATCGCCGAGTACTTCCATCGCCTAAGAGCTCTGAGCTCTCTCTGGGTGGCTCGACCTCGACAGGACCAATAAAACCCTAGCTCTTTTAATTAAAATTATTATTGTCGTCTTTGATATTTTCCCCTTTCTACATAGAGAGATGTATAGATAGACTAATAGTTAAGAATAGATTCAAATTTAAATTAAAGAATTAGAAATCTCTCTCATATTATACTGATTTTTCTTGACAAGAATTTCCGGAAAAGGAAAAAAAAAACAAAGATTTTGCAGCCATTTCTGACTTATTAGAAAGATATGGAACAGGTCCAGAAGAAGAAAAGGGCATTGAGAATAGAGAAAAAAAGTTGGTGTTTTCTGATTTATTTTGTGCTGTATTTTTGCATTTATTATGACAAACATCAAATGAACTTGTTTTAAGAGGAAAAACGAGATGCCGAGTGTTGAATCATACAAATTTAACTTTCATCTTAATATTTTTATAAAATTTAAGTAATTAAAATAATTAAGACGAAAAAGTTAAAAAAATTGACCTTGGAAGTATCAAAGTCACATTGTTACTGAGACAGGGAATAAATGTCATACATCCTTTGGGTAATAATTTTGCAGTGCATGTAAAAACCTTCTGCCCCCTCCGCCGTGTCTCTCTTTATGCCCTACCAGTAAAACTTCCACACGTGGCTAAACTCAATTTGTATTAATGTTTTTTACTTGAACGTCTTGACGGCAAAACTCGATAACTTGTCCCTAAACATAGAAAAAGAAAAATAAATGCATTATAAAGAGAAGAAGAGGTGACTTTGAAACATTAATCAATTAAAATTTCCATTTCAATTAATCACTTAGTAGCAGCGGCGGTGAGTGGTGCAAGGCTGGGCGGCTTGGCAGGGCAGTGGGACAGCTGGCCGGAATAGGATGGTGCCAGGACAGGGGAAGCAACAGCCGAACGAGGAAAGGGAGATAAAGTACAAGAAGAGAAAAAAAAATTGCAGCTTAAGGACCTCTTACTTTTAAGTGTGTTTTTTTTTTACCTTTCAATAAACCAACTTGAATTTTTGTCCTCTGCTAAAAGAGCTGCCCTCCTCTGGTTTTTTGTCTCTTTCTCTGCTTGATGTTTGAATTGCAAGCCAAATATTGTTAAATATCTCCATCGCAATCTTTTGCTTATGTTCATCTTCTACAAGCTTTATGGCTTCACTCTCATGCTTCTCTCTTGCAATCACAAAATTGATTCCTTGATATATGTGTCTACTTTGGTAATACACCTGTCTCATGGTGCTCTAGGAAACAACAAGTTGTTTCTCGATCTACGGCCGAGTCTGAATATCGAAGCTTGGCTGCAGCTACCAGTGGTGTTGTTTGGTTAATCTCTCTGCTAACAGAATTACAAATCAGTTATACTGATCCTCCTACTATTTGGTGTGATAATTTCAGCGCAGTTGCTGTTGCTGCTAATCCAGTCTTACACTCCAAATTTAAGCATGTCGAACTTGACTTATTTTTTGTCCGCGAGAATGTGGCTAGTGGCTCATTAGTTGTGGGTGAAGTGCCAGCTTGTGACCAAGTTGCAAACATTCTTACTAAGCCATTGTCGGTCTCTCTTTTTTCTCGGTTTCGAAGCTTACTTCGGGTCTTACCTATTGAGAAGTTAGGTGAATGTTAGAGTATAACAAGAGACTGTTAGTCTATTATCAGTTAGTTACTTAGTCTAGTGTATAATTGGTTAGGAGAAGTTACCCTTATTCAAGTATATAAACACCAACAGTGTAATTGATAAAAGTAGATAAAGAATACTAAGCAGTTTCTCAATTAATTCATCTTTTCCAATTTGTTTTCTATTCTTGAAGATTAATACAGTATTTTACATGGCTAATTCTATCGATTCCACGTCCGTTGATCATTCTAATCCGTCTCTGTCCAACTCACGTTTAATTCAGTCTTTCCCTCGTCACGATACAGTGAAATTAGATGAAGGGAGTTTTGTGTAACGACAACAACATATTAGGTTAATCACAGAAGGATATGAGTTACAAGGTTTTCTCGAAGGTACATTACCTGCTCCGCCTCGATTCATGGCGTCTTCGGATGGAACTCTGACTTCGAACCCTGGAGCTTCTTTGTTCACTCAACAAGATAAGCTCCTCGCCTCTTGGTTACTTATCTACAATTAGTCCGTCGTTGTTGTCTTGTTCTACAGCCGCTAAAACGGCATGCGATGTTTGGCGCACTACCAATCGGCTTTTCACCGCCTCTTCTGGTGCTAAGATATCAAGAATCAAACATGACCTGCACTCGATCAAGAAAGGTGAGTTAACAGTAAGAGAATACATTGCTAAAATCCAGAATATTTGTGTGTTACTTGAGGCTTTCGGATCTACTATTTCGGAGGCTGAAAAGGTGGATGTTATTTTGGCTGGCCTTTCATCGGAATTTGACGCGGTACTCTGGGCCGAATTTTGGGCAAAATTCACTTGGGCCTGCTGCTAATTGTGTTGGTCTTGAGGGATATTTTAGTTATGACCAAGGTTTTGTCCGCGCGGCGACCATGCCAAATAATAATTCTGGAGTTCCATGGCGGACTAAACCTCGAGCACGTGTTATTGAATTTGACTTTTTGCCGTGTATTAGACTGCCCCGTATTCTTGATTTTCGTGCATCTAATTTTTCGACCGCTACTGATTATGGGTCCAACTTTGATAATAATGATTCCTATGTGCCTGTGCCTGTTGGAACCTCGTCTTGGTATCCAGATTTAGGGGCTACTCATCATGTTTGCCAGAATACCTCGGGTTTAAATGAGTCCACTCCATACTCAGGTACTTCTTATGTTTTAATGGGGAATGGGGCCCCCACTAAAATCTCGTCTATTGGAAATTCTGTCCTGCCTACGAAGAAAAAGTTATTACATCTTTTTAATGTCCTGTGTGTGCCAAGTATCCGAAAGAATCTTATGTTTGTTTCTCAGTTCGCTAATGACAATAATGTATTTTTTGAATTTCATCCGTCTTATTGTGTATTTAAGGATGTTCAGACATATGAATTTTTGCTGCGGGGCCAAGCTCGTGATGGTCTCTATCAATTTTCGGCTGATCGGTCTATTCTGTCTGCTACAGTACCTTCTATTCACAACACTGGGCTTCAGGATTGTCCTACCGATGATGATGTTTTTGCGTTGTAGCATAAACGACTTGGTCATCCTTCTGCCACAATTGTTACACTTGTCCTTGATAAGTGTGAAATTGTTTCTAATAAGAAATGTTTAGATAATGTTTGTATTGCCTGTCAGAAAAGAAAATCACATAAATTGCCCTTTGCATACTCTACTACTGAATATTTGGAATTATTTGACTTGGATGTTTCTAATTTGTGGGGACCGGCTTCTGTTGCTTTTGAAGGTAGTTTGTACTATGTTTCGTTTATTGACATATGCAGTCGGTTTACTTGGGTTTATCTAATTAAACGTAAATTTTAGGCGGTTGAGTGTTTTCTTCAGTTTCAGAAAATGGTACTCACTCAGTTCGGAAAGCATATTAAAATATTTCAGAGTGACTAGGGTGGTGAGTTTCGTGTGTTTGCATCGGTTTTGTCTAGTCATGGAATTCTTCATCGTCTTTCCTGTCCACATGCATCAGAACAGAATAGTGTTGTTGAGCGTAAACACAGGCACATTATAGAGACCGGTCTTACCTTCTTAGCCCAAGCCGACCTTTCTATGGATTACTGGGGTTATGCGTTTTGCAGTGCTGTTCATTTTATCAATCGTCTGCCTACTCTAATGCTGAAAGGTCAGTCTCCGTATCAGGTTCTTCATGGTCATGAACTTATGTATGATCACTTAAGGGTATTCTATTATTGTTCTTTTTCGTATTTACGTCTGTTTATGCATCACAAGCTGGATTTTCATTCACAGCCATGTACGTTTTTAGGGTATAGTTCTCAGCATAAGGGCTATCACTGTCTCACACCGGATGGTAAGGTTATTATTTCACGGCATGTTATTTTTTATGAGCGCCGATCGCCTACTTTGGACACTGTTAAGTCTCCTGCCTGTGTCACCACTCATGTGCCTATCGTTCAGCCCTTATCTGATCGATCTACTGCCAAACCCAGAGAAATCACTGTATCTTCACCCACTTTCCGAGTTTCGTACGTTTGCATCGGTTTTGTCTAGTCATGGGATTCTTCATCGTCTTTCCTGTCCACATACATCAGAACAGAATAGTGTTGTTGAGCGTAAATACAGGCACATTGTAGAGACTGGTCTTACCTTCTTAGCCCAAGCCAACCTTCCCATGGATTACTGAGGTTATGCGTTTTGCAGTGCTGTTTATTTTATCAATCGTCTGCCTACTCTAATGCTAAAAGGTCAGTCTCCGTATCAGGCTATTCATGGTCATGAACTTACGTATAATCACTTAAGGGTATTCGATTGTTGTTCTTTTTAGTATTTACGTCTGTTTATGTATCACAAGCTGGATTTTCATTCACAGCCATGTACGTTTTTAGGGTATAGTTCTCAGCATAAGGGCTATCACTGTCTCACATCGGATGGTAAGGTTATTATTTCACGGCATGTTGTTTTTTATGAGCGCCGATCGCCTACTTTGGACACTGTTAAGTCTCCTGCCTGTGTCACCGCTCATGTGCCTATCGTTCAGCCCTCATCTGATCGATCTACTACCAAACCCGAAGAAACCACTGTATCTTCACCCACTTTTCGTTTGTCTCAAGCTCTAAATTGTAATCATGTGCAGTTTGTTTACGTTGACTCACCAGCTACATGTAGTTCGATACAGTCAGTTTTTGTTAATTCGTCGGCTGAATTAGAATCTAATCGTCTTGCAGTTCCGTCAGCTGAAGCGTCAGTCTGACTCAATCACTGAGTCATCTAATCCTCCTTCTGCTTCTTTGGGAAATACTAACACTATGGTTACTTGGTCTAATGCAGGAATTTTTAAACCTAAAGTTTTGTCAGTTGAGGCTGTCGATTTTGAACCTCGAACTGTTGAGGAGACGCTTGCTCATAATGAGTGAAAATTGGCGGTTCAAGCTAAATTTGATGCTTTAATAGCTAACTCTACCTGGGAGCTTGTCCCTCTACCTCCTGGTCGGAAAGAAATTGGGTGCAAATGGCTTTTCAAAGTAAAGAACAATCCTGACAGGTCGGTTGATCGTCAAAAGGCACGGTTAGTGGCTAGAGGATGTTCCCAGATACCTGGTTGTGATTTCAAGGAAACATTTAGTCCGGTGGTCAAACCTGCTACTATCCGAATCATATTATCTATTGCTGTATCAAATGGTTGGCAACTCCGTCAAGTTGATGTAAATAATACCTTTTTAAATAGAGATTTCACTGACGAAGTGTTTATGTAGCAACCTCTAGGCTATGTTCAATATGGCCCAAATGGAGAGCCCTTGGTGTGTCGTTTAACAAAGGCACTGTACGAATTACGACAAGCTTATCGTGTCTGGTTTGACAAATTGAAACAGTTTCTTGTCTCTACTGGGTTTGTCTTATGATGCTTCCTTGTTTGTTAAAGTTACAACCAAGTCCATCGTCTATGTTCTGGTCTATGTGGATGATATTATTATTACTGGAAATTCGATTGGCAAAATAAACTGTTTTGTTCAACAGCTACATAATGAATTTTCTCTAAAAGATTTGGGTGACCTTCATTATTTTTTAGGTATTGAAGTCAATCGCTCATCTACTGGAAGTCTCCACTTATGCCAACGCAAATACATTCGAGACCTCCTTGACAGGTGTTCTCTGGCTAATGCAAAGAGTGTTCATACAGCGATGGTTAGTTCATCTACATTGTCTAAAGATGAGGGTGATCGTCCTGCTGATCCTACTGAATACAGTAGTCTTGCTGGCGCTCTTCAGTATGTGGTCTTAACTCGACCAGATATTGCGTATGCAGTAAACCGTGTGTGTCAATTCATGCATGCTCCTACTACGATTCATATGGTAGCCTTAAAACGTATTCTGAGGTACTTACATTGCATTATTAATCATGAGCTAGTTTTTCATCGATCTGACAGACTATCTTTAGTTGGTTATGCTGATGCCAACTGGGGTCTAGATTTTGATGTCTGTCGTTCTACGACAAGCTATTGTGTCTACTTTGGTAATACACCTGTCTTATGGTGCTCTAAGAAATAACAAGTTGTTTCTCGATCTACGGCCGAGGCTGAATATCGAAGCTTGGCTGTAGCTACCAGTGATGTTGCTTGGTTATAATCAGTTCTACTGATCCTCCCACTATTTGGTGTGACAATTTTAGCGCAGTTGCTGTTGCTGCTAATTCGGTCTTACACTCCAAATTCAAGCATGTCGAGCTTGACTTTTTTTTTTGTTCGCGAGAAGGTGGCTAGTGGCTCACTAGTTGTGGGTGAAGTGCCAGCTTGTGACCAAGTTGCAGACATTCTTACTAAGCCATTGTCGGTATCTATTTTTTCTTGGTTTCGAAGCTTACTTCGGGTCTTACCTATTGAGAAGTTAGGTGAATGTTAGAGTATAGCAAGAGACTGTTAGTCTGTTATCAGTTAGTTACTTAGTCTGGTGTATAATTAGTTAGGAGCAGTTACCCTTATTCAAGTATATAAACACCAACAGTGTAATTGATAAAAGCAGATAAAGAATACTAAGCAGTTTCTCAATTAATTCATCTTTTCCAATTTGTTTTCTGTTCTTGAAGATTAATACCGTATATTACATTCATTAACTAAACTATTTTTTTTTTTGAAAAGTTAGAGCCATTTGAAGTAATTTAAATTATATTATTGATAAGACATGACAAATTCAAAATATAACTATTTTTAAAATATTGTTTATTAATATATATAATTGATTTTAAATTAGAGGCATTTTAAGAGTAATTTAACTTATATTATTAATTTGTAGTTGAGAGGTTTTCTTTATTTCTTTTTTAGGTATTACAAATTTATAGATGGAAACGTCTTTATTTTAAAAGCTGAAAGTTTTGGTTAGGAAGCTTGATGATCAAATTGATAGAAGTTGTAAATATGAAGGGTTAAATTTATTGAATTATTTAGAATAGGATCAAATTGATAGAATATGTAAGTATTGATGATTAAATGTGTTATTACACCAGTTTAAAAAAACTTTCCGCAAATTCAAACATTAGTGCCTAAATTTTAAAAATTTTAAAATTAAATAACCAAAATAGAAACACAGGAATAATTGAGTCACCATTTATATAGTTTATTTAAAATAAATTATGTTTAAAAATGAAAATATTAAAAAGTATGTGATTTTCTAACACGTCATTACATTTTGTTGAGGGCTTCCATACTATTGGACTCCATACTCATACTGTTTGAGGCGTATTAAGCCTCCTTTTGCAATAAAAATAAATAAATTCAATTTTGAAACAAGTAGGTTCATATTAGATGGATTTTTTTTTCTTTTTTTTAAATGGTTTCATATATGTGGGTTAATTGTTTATGCATTTCCCATTTCAAAGAATAATTTTGGATCTCTCTTTTTAATACAAAAATAATATTTTATCTAAAATAAACATATATTTAACAATAATTAATTTATATAATGTTATAAATAGTTGGGGTTAAAAAAAATAAAGATATTTAGAACAATTTCTTTCTTAAAAAAAATTTACAACATTAGTTTGTTGAGGTAAAAAAAAACCAAGAAAAATCGTTAAAAACTAAAAAGAAAAGAAATATTGAATAGATAAATTGTAAACGAACAGCTTGTGAAGCCGTCTTAGCTCAGCCGGTAGAGCGCATGGCTTTTAACCATGTGGTCGTGGGTTCGATTCCCACAGACGGCGTTTCCTTAATTTTTTTGCTTTTTGGGCATATATTTTCAGCATTTTGAGTCCTCAACCCAACTATTCGAATTTGTACTTCATATTGGCTTAATCTATTCCCCCTCCCCTGAAGCAGGGTTAATCCGTAATCTATGATACAATCCCTTTTTCTCTCATACATTCTGCAAAACGTCAAACAAACAACCTTAAAAATATTTGTTTATTTCATAACATAAAAGTTATCTTTTATAAAAATAAGCCTTAAATGCAAAGTTAACCCTCCAACTATATCGCTTATCTAAAGTTTTTTTTGGCCAAAATTAGTATATTAACTATCAATTTCGTCTTATTTTATCCCAAAACACAATAACAATAATTCTTATCTAAAATAACATAAAATAAAATTTGATAATCTAAATGCCGCTTTTATAAGTAAAAAAAAATCTTTAAATATTTAAGTGAAAGAAAACAATATAAGGAAGTTTTATAGTTAAACCTAAAACTACTGGAGGTCATGTAGCCGCATTAGTTAACAATTTTTGTTTGAATCCCTTAACCCCTAATTCACTTTAACCGGCAAACTCCAACATTCTACCATATCATCGGTGTCAAATAACAAACATTGTTTTATCAACCATCACTTCACATTGTTAATTTCAGACTACATTATTACACAAAACAGGTCATATGTATATCGGATTATTATATACTTCCTCTCCTTTGTAATATTTTGAGTTTT
The DNA here is from genome assembly GCA_025698515.1 of Gossypium sturtianum. NCBI lineage: Eukaryota > Viridiplantae > Streptophyta > Magnoliopsida > Malvales > Malvaceae > Gossypium > Gossypium sturtianum. The sequence goes on along the minus strand of CM046951.1, from coordinate 96,162,047 downwards.
AATAGTAAAAAAAATTCAAATTCAATTTCTTAATCTTTAAAATTTATTGCTAATAAAAATTTTAAATATATATATATATTATAAAAGTAGTTTTTAAATATAAGTGATGGAGTATTTAAAAGTCTGCGGGTCATTTTCACATATATTGTAAAAGAAAAAAAAAACAGAATAACGTTAAGGGGGCGCTTGATTCACCGAATGTAGCATTTCAAAATTGAGATTATAGTGTTTGAATTTTAACATTCTTACCATCCCCTAATCTCACATTACGGTTGTAATATAAGGTGTAATCCCAATACAACCCATTCCTAGGTAATTTTAGATTATGGGTGTAATCTTAAAATTTAAACCAATTCCCCTTTTGTTTTTATTATTCTAAATAATTTAAGCTTTTTTCCTTAAATGAAGTTTAAGACTAATTACAAACAAAAATTTTCTTTTTCTTAATAGTGAACCAATAAATATCATACATTATAATTATAATCATTATATTTTATTTAATATTTTATTTATTAATATATTGATTATAGTTATAAATATAATTATGGTTTGTGTTGCAATTACTTCTTCATGAATTATTATAATTATGATTTATTAATTCATTTCAACACAATATAATTACTTATTAATATATAACTGTAATAGAAAGAAAGAATTGTAATAATTAACCATAATTTTATAAAAATTGAGACTAAAAAATATTAAATGAATTAAATATGTTAAAAAAAAACAAATTCTATAATAAGTACAATCGAGTAAAATGTGTTTTTAACCAAATACTTGAATCTTATATTCTAGTCAAAGAAATCAAATAAAGTAATCTCATATTCTACCTGTAATATTATATTCTTGTAATCTTATTACGAAGTGAAAATTAAAACAAAAGAAATTTAAATTTGAGCAGATAACTCTTTGAAGCATTGGCATTTTTTATTTTTGATTCGTGAATCCAACATTAACATGCTTATCAATTTGGATAAATTCAAAGAAAAATTAGTAAAGAAGGTTAAAAGAGCAAGGAGAATTGTATTGGGTTGGGTCAAATATCTTGAATAGGAAAAGACAATAGAGAAAAGGGCTAACCAAATAGGACATCAACTACTATACCAACGGCAGCTGCATTGGGAAAGTTAATGAAAAAGGGAGAATCTTATATTCAGACATGCATATTTATAATAATTTTATCTATTTAAACCAATTTTAGAACATATCTTACTGCTTCTTATTTGTCGTGAATGTTTGTTGGCAAATTTCTTCATGACTCAATCCAAAAGAAAATCCAGTAGAACATAGCCCCTTAATTTAACTTTATTGGAAAGACAATGAAAGAAATCCGAAAGAGAGTACAAAAAAAGAGAGTATAATGGTAACAACAATTTTCAAAGCATGCTATCAGCTCGAGAGGGCAATCTCCGGAAGAAATTGCTGGGTACCGATGGTAGTTTGCTGCGGAATCGGGGATGGCGAAGCCAATACAAGCCTGCAACCAAAGCCATGATCTTAAATGGTGTCACATACAGTGCCACTGCTGCAACTAGGCAAAATAGAACAAATAGGCTGGTTGCCCTGGGGTCTCTCCAACTGAGTAGAGCTAAAAATCTCTCGCCCTGAGTTGCCATGTCTCCCACCACTGTTTGAATTCTTCCTGCCACACTCCTAAGCCTATCGTATCTCATCCTGATTACATCTTGAGCTTTCGATGTCGGGAAAGTATCGAACTCTTCATCGAGTTCGTCGGGGTGAGCTACTTCTGCCCATGAAAGCTTGGTGTCCATGTGAGGAGGATGCCTCGGCCGGTATCGGTAATTCCAAATCCCGATAAGGAACATGTATAAGAACATGGTGGGGAGGATTAATTCAGGGTAGCATATCAATATGAAAAACAAAACATGCACTAGAATTGTGGTGATAGGATTCTTCCACTGGCAAACCTCACCAAGCCACTTGCTCATAGCGATCACACCCGAAAACAGTGATACAATCCTGAAGAAGTTAGCTTTGCTTCTTCTCATGCTCCACATGTGGGAATCCACATCCAACATATACTCCACCACCTCTTTCCTCAACGGTGGCTCCGCTCGGCCAAGCCTCACCGCCACAATGTTCATGGCCTGATATCTTAGGCTGTCTAACTGGTTTACAGTGAAAGGATGCAAGTAATGCATTTTTGGTAGCAAGGGATGCGAATAGAGGTAGATCATATTTGCAAGAGAGAGGCATGTGAATCTAACTGCTAACTGAAGCTCCCCCATTTTCTTCAATCCAGATGGTTGTAGGACGAGAAGAGGGTACGAGTGGGTATAAATCTTATCTGTTTCCAGTGTTGATAGCCGAATTCTTACCTTGCCGATTCGAGAATCATTTTTACCTCCACTGCCACCCAAGTGGTTGTTGTCGAAAACTCCCAACGTGATCACCGTGCAAGGGTCGTACACCTCCCATGTATATTGCTCATTCCATTTAGGATTTAAGCTTTCGATTATGGTTCGGGTTCGCACCCACTTCTGCCCGTATTTAGCCACACAGTAAGCATCTGTGCTTCCTTTCCCTTCTTTGTTCTTCATTGGTTGAAGCCCTTGAGCACTTAAGATGCCCACCTCCAGGATTCCAATTGGGTTCTTCCAAAGCTGCCTAGCAGTTGGCCTTTGGTCACTTATGTACATGGTTGATTCATCCAGCACATGGTAAGCTCCTTCAAGACAGACTCTAAGGTGAATCCTACTTGAAAATTTGAGTTCATGCCTCTTGTCTCCCTCCAGCGCACCAAATCCGAACTTCTCAAGATTGAACCATTTTGAATGAACCGCTCGATGATCCAACCGCCTTTCAAAGATGTGGAGGGGCAAGATTATCCTCCCCATAACTTCATCTTTTGCAGAGGTGACTTTATTTTCAACTGTTAGATACAGTTGCTCTTCGAAAGGCTCAGCTGCTACGAATATCAAATCTTCATTCCACATGGGATTCAATGTCTTCTGAGGACATACCTTGGTTTTAAGTATTTGATTTCCAACTTGAGCCTTAACAAAAGCCTGTGGTAATTGGCTTTTATCATGTGGCTCAACATCCTGAGCTTCAATAACGTTCACTCTAAGGTACCATAGTTTTGGAGATACATAAACCTTTGATCGGATGTTGAAAACACCCTCTCCTTGAACTGAGCTAGCATCTGTATGCCAAGCATCTGGAAAAGCTTCATCAGCTTGTGTTCCCATCCACACCGCAAGCATAACCTCCCCTCTCACCTTGCTTTCCCCTCGACGGTCTTCTAATCGATACCATTGTGGTGCCAAAGGACTATCAGGTGGAACCCTTGTAGGCACTTCATTCATGTCGAAGATCACCCTTCCTATGTAATCATCCCTGCCAACCATCTCTCTGTCTCTTACAAACACCTCTAGAATTGAAGACTGTATCTTCTCCTTGGAGAATGCAAACACTTGGTGCCATTCTGGGTTCGGTTTCTTCTCGAAATGCTGTGTTTTTCCTTTATAATTCCCCAGCTTCACTTCGACATAAGGATCGATGGTTCCGGTAACAGGATTAGTGGGCAAATCTTTGGCTTTAACAACCCTGACATAAAGATAAAACATCTGCTCAACAAGGTCATATGTGCTTGTTGCTCGTTCACTGCTAATCCAACCACCTCCGCCGCGTGTTCCACCATGAGGCCATCGTTCCCCGAGCTGCGGTTTTGTGTCCTTCAATTTGAACTCTTCTTTCTGGTTAGCAGCAGCCGCTGGATTCATTGATGACAGACTTCTTCTAACTCACCTCTTATCCTAACGAAATTTTGTTGCTTGAAAGCCTAGGAACCTTCAAAAGGTGCTAAATGAAGTACAATGAGTTGCTTTGTAGTTTGTATCAGTATACCTGTATTGTAGCTTTAAATCCTTTAATAGCTGAAGCTGAAACATTAGCACCAAAAACGAAATAAAAAAAAAGGTTAGAAGGGATTTCTTTTTACTTTAAGACAGCAAAACAGTTAATCAAAGCTACATAAAAATATGGATTCTAAAGTTGAATAACTCTCACCATGGCATACAAGAAGAAAGCCACTACTTTAGTAATTGGAATCGTTCATAATTGTCACTCCTTTATTGACTTTGTATAGTTGTATTCAAACAATGGATTCTTCTTATCTTCCCAAGAAAGTTTTGGAGGCACTTTGGGACCCTTTGGAGCTTCTGGTTTCGAAGGGTTTCAGATACTCTGTTAAGACCTCTTTAGCTATTTCCAACCCAACTTCCAGAAAAGTTTCTCCAGCTGCTGCTTTAATGTTAAGAAAAAGAATCATTTATTTTCAAAGAAGAAGAAAAAAAAGGGGACGCAAAAAGACTGATGAAGGTGGAAATAAATATTAATTGAGGAGGGGAAAAGGCATTTGAAACCATAAATCATGATCATCCAAACTCCATAACTACTTCATCTGAGAACATATTAAAACAGAATAGAATAAAAAAAAAAAAAAAAAAAAAGATAGTGACTTTGGTTCCTAGAATTCCAGGAAGCAGCAAAGGAGAGTTGATGCCCCACTTGGTTAGACAAAGATAACCTTTATAGCATTTTTAATATATAAGCCTCAAACTAAGTGCCTTTGATCCTCACTTTTATAGATTCTTTAAGCTTTCTTAACATTTTGTCAAACTGCGAAAGCAAATAATAAAAGCTTATTTATCCCATTAAGTCTGCCATGACACGGGCATCCTACCCATTTTACCTTAGCTGCATATATATACACTTGAACTTGTGTCTTAAATTTTATTTAAGGATTAAAATAATATTTAACCGGTCTTTGAACTTTTGTTACTTACATAAATTTGGAACTTCACAAAATTTTTTCAATTTTAGTCATTTGATAGAAGATGAATGAGATGCGGTTGGAATATTTTTACCATCCAAGTTGCACCACTTTGCAATTGGCTCCTGATTGTTTCTGAAACGCAGGCTAAGGGTAAAAAGTAAAGATTGCAAAACAGATGACTTCAGTGAGCTAAAAAAGCAATGTGATGACAGATGAGAGCTTAATTAAAGCAAAAATTACAAGTAAATAAATAAAAGTGAAGCAAAAAGCTTAAGGGTATATGACCTTTCGTACAAAGCTGCTTTTGCATTTTTATTCTCCATCTTTATTCCAATCTTTAATTGTTTTCCTTTTATTTCCACTGGCAGAGAATTTGGTGCCACTTCGCGTTGCTTCATTGTTTATCTTTAGCTTCACAGTTGTTTTTAGAGCAATGTGATACCTTAGGTTACACATATTGTTTCAATAATTTTAATTTTTTTTTTGAGGTGGCATGATGAGCCAATAAATAGGTGATACGTGGATATTTGATTAAATATATTAGATATCTATGTATTTTTTTTATTAAATTTAAAAAAATAATAATTAATTTATGAGTTTGGGTCCTTAAAACCCTTTCATATCTAGCTTTCCCATCCTTTTTTGTTCTTAAAACTATTCTCCATCGTGACCATCTCTACTCTTTTCTTGTCTTCCTTATTTCAAAGCTCTAAATCATTTCATACCAAGTTAAACCTGAAGCTCCATCGATATCTTTTTTTCTTTTGCAAAACTCAAAATCTATGAGTCAGGTAAGGGTGTTGTATATGGTTTGAGGGCTTCAATATGTTTTACAGATACTCAAAATTTAAAGAGGTAATTGTAATGTTTAATTTGATTAGTGCATTTTGTTAATTTTATTAGGATTAAGATTATTTTTCATTAAGTTTATAAGTTGTTAAACTTAGTGCTCATTGTTAATTTTTTTTTTCCTAATTTAGTCTTTAATTTGTTAAGTATTTTGATGGGTGGAGTCAAATTGTGTTGGAGAATTTGCTGAGACAAAAGGATAATTTAATGCGTGAAAATTTGTGTTGACCGACAATAGAAAGTTGAGGATTGGGATTTTTAAGCTATGGGAGTTCCTATTTGGTGATGAGTTGCAAAAGATTGCATGCAAAGGAATTATTTCAAAATTGATCCAAATGTAATAATTCTTCATTGCTATGGGATGTCATTATTAACATCCAAATAATGTAATAATTCTTCATTGCTATGTGATGTAATTTGTTTGTTACCATTTAATGAAATACGTTTTGTTTTGTTTTTTGTTTTTTTGTTTTTAGAATTGAATGAAGGCCTTTCAAATACTCAGTTTTAACATAAAATAATAATAATCCAAATATGCATATTTTACAATTCAAAAAAAAGCCTAAAATATGTGTTTTGTAAATAGAAAAACATCTAAATTATTTTCAAAATAGTGCACTTAACTCCATTACTTGTAAGGGTCCTAACTTCAATCCGTAATGTTCTAACTTAAAAGTGTACGAAGTTTTAATATGCACTAACTACATTAACCAACCAATGTACCTAATTTAACAGTCAAAACAGATCCTAACTCAAGCTTTCCAAATATTACGATTTATGAACTTTGGTAACTTTGTGTTTATGCTTTCTTGGGTGCCTATTGTTGCATCCTTGTTAATTTCTTCCATTTTTCCAGCTTGTTTCTTTTAGGTAAAGATATCAAGATTTCACTTTGAAATCATGATTGTTTGAATCGGATCGTACATTCTGGTTGGACTAGTTGGATTAAGAACCAATTGGGATACCATTCCAAAGAAAGGTACTATTATGAAAGGATGCAGCAATGATCATGCCTGTTTTGAATTTCTATTATTGTTTTGTTTAGTGTAATTGTTAAACGTAACGTTTTTGCGTTAGAAACTTTAATGAAACAGTGCGTCGCAGCTAGGATCTAAGTCATGTTCAAAACGACTTGTTTTGAGTCAATACCGTTTAATGAAACAGTGCTTCGTAGCTAAGGTCTGAGTCGTGTTCAAAACAATTCATTTTGAGTCAATACCGTTTAATGAAAATGGTGTGTTTAAGGCAGCTGATAGTTAACAACTTTCCAGTTTGTTCTCAAGAGTCGTTACTTTCCCTCTTAAGCACCATTCATGGGGGAAAAACAATTATGCAATTTCAGAATTGGTTTTGCTCATCTCTCATCTCTCTCTTTCTCTCTTAGATTTTTTTCTTCTATTCTCTGGTGACTTTCCTTTGTTCGATTGCTTCTCGCATCATAAATCAATTGACCTAGGAATCAATATGGATTAGTTGAATCGAGCAATTGAATTGGATTTTTTTTTATATTTTTATGATTCTTTTAGTGATTCATTTAATCGAACTACACAAATCTATCAGATTAATTAAATCAGTAACCGATGGCCTAACCGATTTGGCCA